>OY992532.1:142505712-142910712 GCA_963921185.1 Dasysyrphus tricinctus
CTAAACCCTAAACCCTAAACCCTAAACCCTAAACCCTAAACCCTAAACCCTCAACTGAATTAACGATATCAAGTGCCCCAAAGAACTCTGCATCAACAACCGCCGCCGCCGTAAAATCAACTACACCAGTTGCTTCATCAGTTCCAGCAGCCACCAAAACATCAGATTCAACATCAACAACTGCCAAACCCACTCAAAGCCATCGGATGAATACCACATCCAAAAATACCACCGAAAACCCAACCAAGGGCCCAGGAATGCCACCAATTTTCTGCTACTCTGGCAACGTAGCTGAAATAAGAAGACACTGCAAGGACAAAAAACTGAGCGTTACGTTTAAAAACCGCAACACAAAGTCGACGATCATCAATGCTGGAAACAGGGAATCCTTTGATACCATCAAGAACTTCCTGAAAACCAGGAAGATCCAGTTTAATTCCTTTACCCCAAGAGAAGACAGGAAGAACCTCCTACTATTGAAAGGAATCCACCACACTTATGCAGCCATTGAAGTTGAAGACGAACTAAGAATCGAAGGGCTACCAGTCGTCAAAGTGTCACAATTCAAGGCAAAGAAGGCTCAAGGAAAAACGTACAACAACTTTGTTGTCGAACTATCCAGCACCTGTGACATCAACGAAGTTTACACCAAGACGCTAATAATGAACCAGAGGGTTCACTGGGAGCGTTTGAAGTCCAAGGATATTGTGCAGTGCCGAAACTGCCAACGTTTTGGACACGTTGCCACCAATTGCGGACGCCAGTACGTGTGCGTTAAGTGCAAAGAGGAACACGAGCCAGGACAGTGTAAGCGGACAGAAAATACAGGAATTGACGTGTGGTGCGCCAACTGCAAAAAGGAAGGTCATCCAGCCAGTTTTAAAGGCTGTCCAACGCTAAAGGCACGGCTTACTGAAAGGAACAAGGCGTTGGCTGAGAAACAAGCTCATAAAGAATTTGTTTCAAAGTCGGCATGCTTGGCAACCCGCCCTGCACTCAGCTTTGCAGCAATGGTCAAAGGTGGCCCAGCACCCAAGCCAGCAACATCCAAGAATCTGAGTCAGCAGCAACAACAGCATCAGCAAACAAAGGCCCCAATCAAGAACATTTCAGCAAGGACAGCCTCAGCCAAGCCATTCAAACAAACAACAGACTCCACACCAATGAACCTCAACAATGAAGTCCAGCGCATCTTTGGATCTAATCTCTTGTCCGTTATGGAGAAAGCCCGTACTGCCATACAACCAAACTATGGTCAACTGAGCGAGGGAGAAAAGTCCGTGGCATTGGCCACCTTCATCTTCCAGTTATGCAATTAAAGAAGCTCCGCATACTGACGTATAATGTGAATTCATTATACAGCCTGGAGAAGAGGACGTCATTTAACTTGTTCATGAAGAGGAACAACCCGGATATCGCCCTAATCAGCGAGACCAACGTTACTAAATGCAACAACATCGACATCATTGGCTTCAAAACCTTCCGTAAGGATAAGGGCGAAGGCTTAAGAGGGACGGCAATTTATGTAAGGAAGAACATCTGCCCCAACACCACCGAAACCATCATCACAGGTCTCCTTACCAGCGAAGCCACCGCCGTCATCATACAACTGGGAAGAGAAACTCTCACTATCATTAGTGTCTACTTCAAATGCAAATCCAGCATGAGAAACATCCACAAGGATCTTCACGTTCTCAACAGTATCTTAAGGAGAACCACATATGGGCTCATCGGTGGTGATTTCAACGCAAGGCATCACCTTTGGCTGGATACCGCTGTCACCAACGAAGGCAAAGCTATTGCTGACTGGCTGGATACCAACAGCGATCAACATTCATTGGTGGTTATTTCCCAACCCCAACCAACCTTCCCCAGGACACCATCAACATTAGACTTTTTTCTATCATCATCTAATTTTATACATATTCTTCCAGAAATCAGCAACTTCACCTGTACAATAGTACCCAGTGACTCGGACCATGAAGCTGTTCAACTAAGCATCAAACTCCACCAAGCCATCTTCCTAGCGACAGAACCAGTGGAGCATTTCATCAACTACAGAAGACTGGATACAGACAGGCTACAAAGAGACGTCGAAGACAACATAAGACTTCCACCACAAAACAGGAACCTGCAGAATATTGAAATTGACAAAGCCATAGACTGTCTGGAATTAGCTGTAGCAAATGCACTGGATAACCAAAAGCAGCCCAAGACGTCAAAGGATAGATATCAGCACCTTCCCCAATATATCCAAAACCTATATGCACATAGGCAACGACTCAGAAAGCGTCTGCAAAGGATCCACCAACGAGAGCTAAGCACAACCAACAGTAACTACCAGACAGTGTGGAGTGAGCTTCAGTGCGTTAACATTATGTTCCGGAATTCTATTCAACATCACAACAACAAACAATTCCAGAAGAGACTGCAGTCAATCAAACCTGGACCTGATGCCTTTAAGAACATTAACAGACTGATTGGTCAAAAATCACCAATGCCTGAGACGATCATCACCAACAGTGGAGAAGCAACAACGATACAGGATAAAGTTGAAGCCTTCGCTTCCCAATTTGAAGGAAACTTCACGGCCAGCCCATCTGAAGATCCAATCTTCCTTGGCGAAATTGAGGCATCCATCCAGCAGACAATGATGCCCAACTTGAATAGAGCAACGTTTAGTGACAACAATCCTGCGAGTGATCCAGTCGACAACACGAACTTGAGCACCCCAGAGGAGATAAATGAGATTATTAGCAGCTCAAAACCAAAGAAGTCAGCTGGGCCGGATGGGGTATCCAACTTCATCCTAAAGAAACTTCCACAAACAGTTATGGTTTTCTTGGCCATCATCCTCAACAACTGCATCAACAACAGTTATTTCCCCCAGAAATGGAAAACTGCAAAAATAGTGGCGATTCCCAAGAAAGGTGCAAGGAACATGGTTGCCAACTACAGGCCGATATCCCTCCTCAATAACCTAAGTAAGATCTTGGAAGAGCTGATACTCAGGAAGCTCAAGAAGTTCTGCGGCGAGAACAACATCATCCCAGATATGCAGTTCGGTTTTCGGGAAAAGCATTCCACTCTGCATCCGCTCCTGAAGTTCCATCATGACATCACCACAGCTTTGAACAACCATCGAGTTACCGTCGGATGCTTTCTGGATGTTGAAAAAGCATTCGACAGTGTATGGATTGAAGCCCTTATCCATAAACTCAACTTACTAGGCTTTCCTTCAGCACTAATAAAAATAAATTATTTTCTCCTTTCTTTCTTCCAGGAACTTTTTCGTACAACTGGAGAATTGCAAATCGACAGTGAAGAGCATCAGGGCTGGAGTTGCCCAAGGGTCGAAGCTTGGACCACTTCTATACAACATCATGACCTCTGACCAACCAACTTCAAGTGAATGCGAGAACCTTCTCTTCGCTGATGACCCGCTCACATATTACTCATCATTATCGCCATTAACAGCTGTCCGAGAAGTCGAGGCCCACATCCGCAAACTCTTCGAGTTTTACACCAAATGGGGTATCAGGATCAACTCATCCAAATCGGAGCTTGTCTACTTCAGACGACCAGGAGGCAGACGAGGCCGCTCAGCTCCTTATGTGCCAACAAAATTTTATTATTTATCATGTATCTAATAGTCATAAATTATTTTTTAAGCCAATTGTAAATAGAAATGTTCAATAAAGCAAAATTGAAAAATTGAAAAAAAAAAAATCGTGTTAATTCTTTTTTTTCCATGACACCCACGAGCTTTTTCCTATTTTGTTTGCACTTTTTCCGCTAATTCACTATAAAAATTCGTGTTTTGTTCCGTGAATGACGGCTCATGAATGAAATTGTGTACACATCATCGAGCAACCACCCAACGACCCAACAAACCGAGGGCTGTCACGCAGTATCAAAAAAATTTGTGAGCAGGCAGTTCTGAGTGTCAAACCATCATTCAGCGTGTACACATTAGGCGTTTTCCTTTGGAGGTGGCGAAGTACTTGCAAGTACTTTGCCAGCTTTTTTCAATGGAACACATCAAACTGCTTTCCCATGTAAAATGTATCTACTCGCGCATGAGAGCATGTGCAGTTGGTAGTACTAGATTAGGGTTTTCATCTACTCGTAAGTACTTCGCCACCTCCAAAGGAAAACGGCTATTGTCAGTTCGGTTTGATATCCAACATGGCTGACACTCAGGTTTGATAATGTGTACCACGCTTCACGCAGTATCAAAAAAATTTGTGAGCAGGCAGTTCTGAGTGTCAAACCATCAGTCAGCGTGTACACATTGTCAGTTCGGTTTGATATCCAACATGGCTGACACTCAGGTTTGATAATGTGTACCACGCTTATGGAAACGAGGTAGTAGAACCATTATAAAAAGTAGAGATGTTCGATTTATTGAAACTTTAAATAGTCATAAAACAGAGGGAGAAAACAACAATGAAAGCTTTTATGAGTTCGAATATATGAAGGGAGATAAAAAAGATCATGAATCTGATATCACGAAGAACATAGAGGGAACAGACAAAAATGATGATGATAAAGAAGGCAATGGTGAGGATGCCGAACATCAAGATGAAGATGATGGTGAGGACGAGGAATATCAAGAGGCCGTCGATGTTGCACAGGAAGATATCAAATCATCTGAAGATGCAAATGTCAAAAAAGATTTTAGGACAGTTGGAAGATCCAAACAATTTTAAGGAAGCCAATAACTCTTTGCATGCGCCAGAATGTATTGAAGCTATGAAGGAGGCCAGATTTGGTGCGAACAAACCGAAAAATTCTGAAAATTCAGATGACAGCTAGAAAACAAGACAAAAAAAAGATCTGCACATACAAATTGTACTTTATAGTCGATGTAGTTATTTTTGTGGTCTGTTGTCGGCTGGGTGCAGCGCATGTTGACTTTGTAATTTTTGTATTTTTGTAAGTGAATAAAATCAATTTATAGTTATAAATACTGTATGACGGTGTCCACATTGGGTATGAAAAAGTGGATTTTTAATGACTTTTCAGTATTCACATCTCACTTCAATGAAGGAGTGGGAGCGAGATATGAATACTGAAAAGTCATTAAAAATCCACTTTTTCATACCCAATGTGGACACCGTCTATGTACACGTCGTTTCGGCTTTACTTTTTATTTGACAGAATAACAAGAAATTATAGTTTTCACCGTTTTTATTAACAATAAATTGGGATCGATGGAAGAACCCCAAGAAGATTTTCATTTGGGAGTAGTGCGTGTTAGACCTCTATTACACGATGATTCTTTGCGTCTGACTCTTTTCGAGCTTTCATGAGTGCGAAGGAGAAAAAGCATCGGATTTCACCTTCGCACTCATTGAATTTTGACAAGAGTCAGACGCAAAGAATCATCGTGTAATAGGGGACTTAAGATTTGTTGGTTGGCTTCAACTATTCTCGAAAATTTTAATCGAAATAAAAACAAAAAATAAGCGTTTTCCAGTCAACTTACATATAACTTCATTCCAGAGTCACTAATTTTTGGTTTATAGCCTTTTCACACCGAACCCAAAACGCGGTTTTCGCGAAAATATCGGTTTTGGAGAAAAACCTAATCGAAAACACAAGTTTTCTCATACATTTTTTGTAGCTTCAGGTTTTCGTAAAACACAAGTTTTATATCGAAAACATGTTGGAATTCAGAGATGAACAAAACAAACATACCTTTTAATAAGTTCAGTGCCTATTGAAGTGTCAAAAAAGAAGCTGATGGGATGCTATCAAAAGAAATTTAAAACAGCTGACGAAATTCTGTTATATCAAATATAAAATTCGAATCTTAAAATAAATTAAGGGTATTCATACAACAGCGTAAAGTCGTCGTAAACGTTGTAAACTTTTAAACTTCGTAATTCTGTCACAATTTGTATGAAAAATTTGACAGATTTACGAAGTTTAAGACTTTACGATGTTTACGACGAGTTTACGCTGTTGAATGAATACCCTTATTATTTTATTTAAAATTGATAAATAATTGTTTGTGGCAAGCCAAATTGTTCATATGGATCCTCTTTATAAAATAAATCAATGTTTTTCTTTTCAAAAAATGGAAGAAAATGAAAAAAAATTGTGCGTGGTTTGTGTAAAAAAACTGGAATGTCAAACGAAAACGTGTATGTTCAGTGTGAATGGTTTTCGCGTTTTTGAAAAGTTTTCGCCGAAAACCGGTTTTGGGGTTTGGTGTGAAAAGCCTATTAAACTTAATTTCAGTTTTTGATTTCCGACAAAAAAAGTACTTTTTATATTCGCTTCCAATAAAATCAGAAAGTAAACACAATAGGTTTGTTTGGTTACTTTTGTAGCACGAAGTTCAAAAACTGTCAAATTAATGAAAGAAGGGGAAAATTCTTTCATAGAGGGGAAAACTTGCTACAAAGTTAACAAACGCGTTAGATCAATTTTGTATCACTTTTGTGTACAAAACGTCAAACGTGAAACACACTATCAAACACTACAGACAAATCTTAAGACACACACAAACAAAAATACACACAGACGTGGATTTGACAGTTGTTTACTTCCTGCACACAAAAATTTGTGTAGCAGAAAGTTGCAAGATTTTTCATGGAGGGGAAATTTCTTGCTCTCTCATTTTGCTCTCTCGTTGCTACACTTTGGAGTTAACAAACAGGAATTTGTGAAATGTAGTGCGACCTTTGTATATAAAATCTATAGTACTATCATCAGCCAATTTTTTTTATTTTCATAAGCCTTCACCAGGCGGCGCTAATATGGAAATGTATTTGATATTTGAGAGTTGAAATAGAAGAAAAATGTAAAAGGAACATGAAAAAGACGTAAGAGAGTGTTATATTATATTGATTCTCGCAACAATAAGGGGAGCAAGGGAGACAAATGAATCAGTTGCTGGTGCCATACTATCGACAAGAATAAATGAAAGGAAATAAAAATAAAACAAATTGCTTTCTATGACTCGATTGTGTTTGTATGTGAGCTTGAGGTATAAGTTATATGTTTGTTTATAGATTTATACGTACATACATAATGTAGGTAGGCATGAAGATTATATTTTCGTTTATTATTTTAATTTTGTTTTTCAAATCTTGGGTACCTATTTGACTTGAAATTTTTAATCTTTGTAGCAATGTTGCTACTATTCACCACATCTATGAAGGAATTATTTGAGGACATGTTGCGGTATTTTTATTTTTTGTATTTGCCTTAGGTAGGTAGTATGTATTTTATCAATTTTTCTCAAAATTTTATTATAACATTATAATAACAGTCCTACGATAACGATTCATGGAATTTAAACCATCATCGCGTAAAATAAATAGTAGGTATATTAAGTTTTTGTTAGGAAAAAATGCATTAGGTAGTTTTATTTTTAATAATTTTGCTTCCATCTATTGCTATTGAATAAAACCTTTTTTTTTATAACTATTGGGATGAAATTTTTATTTATTTGTTTGTTTAAATTTCATGTAACTCCAGAAATAATTTGTGTTTAATCACTTAAGACACTCAGTATTGGTTAAAACTAGACAAGAAAAAAAATCCTACGGGAGGGGGTTTTATTTCCCCCCGCTTGGACAAAATGGGGCAATTTTATAAAAAAATAGGTAGGTACCTAGGAACTTAGAATGGAAAAAGTATACTGTATACCTATTAACAAACAACCACTTACAGTATTGTTTTGTAGCTTTTTGGAAAACCAGAAGTGCATTCTCATGGTTTATTTTCAAATGAAGTTCTTTTCGTAAACAGCTTCGACAAAAATTGTTTTCAAACTTAAAATTATGAAAAAAGTTGTTTTTTAATATACCTACATTATGTATGTTTTTCCATTTTAAGGATTTTTTTTATAAAATAGCTGCCTGTCCAAGCGGGGGAAATATATTTTTTTGTTCTTGTTTACTTTTAACCTAAGTACATGCCTTGGCAGATTTTATGCGAATCACCTAGTATGCTGTATGCACAAAAAAAATAAGCCATTAAATTGGCCGTTTTCGAAAACGTCATCTGCGTCAAAAATGCATATGCAGAATGTTCTTTAACGCAAACTGCTAAGGTAACATGTTCGAAAACATCATCTGCGGTGCAGCTACGCTGTAAAAAAATCGAGTTGACGATAAAAAAAAATGAGAAACCAGAGAGCGTGTTCGTACATATAAAATGCGTTTGCGAGTTAATTGCATAACGTTGAAAGAGCCGATTTTGTGCAAGACAGGACGATCGCAATCTGCGTCAAAAAATGAGGATCATTTGACGATCAAATTGACTTTGATTTGACGTTTTCGAAAACGGCCATTAACCCCTACAGCGACTAAAGGGATGAAAATAAAAATCTGAAAAAATTATGGAATATTTTGTTTTTCATTTAGAATCGGCTTAGGCCCATACAACGTGATCTTTTTCTTACGACCACCCTAATGCACCTACCTACATATCTTTCTAAGTATCAACATTTAAAGAGGCTTAGAATTTTTGAAATTGTGTGCATAAAAACTAGATGAAATACATAGAAGAACAATGTTCGAAAGCATGAAATTGATTTAAGAAAAACGAAAGTCATCTATGTACATAAATACGAAAATATTAATTTTATACCAACAAAAGAATTTAAATAAAAATTTGGTTTTCTGGTTTTTAAATTTAATACTTCTGTCAGACAAATATTCTAGAAAGATATAGGTACTATTACCATTTTTTGAATGCGAACTTTTACAGAGATGATTAAATTTAAAAAAATAAAATGAATGACTGGATCGCACGTACTTGCTCTTATGTTTAGGTTGCTTGGAGCCTTAGAACTTTTAAAATATGCAAGTAATTACAGAAAAACTTCTAAAAAAAAATTAAAAAAAGTAAAAGAAAAGCATTTAAATCGTTCTTTAAATTGTAAAAACAGCTAGTAAAATAGCTAAGCGCTCAAACCCAAGTATGTCGTTTTACTACTTGGAAAAATAGGAATACAAACACTAGTCAACGAAATTAAAGGAACACATTTTTTTTTCAATTTTTGTTAGTGTTTTTTAAAGAGCTGTATCTTTGTGACGAAACATCGTATTGAGTTGAAACAAAAAGCATTCTACAGCTTTATATTTTTTGTTTCCAGATTTGTTTACAATTTTTTTTTTCTTAAAGTACCGTCATTTCGTTATTGCAAATTCGCCGTACAATTTTTTTTTGCATGGTTTATCTGACTTTGAATGAAAAAAGATACTTATGGCTTTGATTACCAATATCTCAGCAAATAATGAAAGTTTTGGAAATTTAAGAAAAAGTTTTACAAGATTTGTTTAAGGTTTTGTAAAAATTATTTTTTTTGACCCTTCACCGTTAGTTTAAAAAAAAGTACTAAACAACGACTTTTTATGGTCTTTTTGTAAATCTTTTGTTAAAGGAACAAATTGTGTTGTTCCTAAACAATGCGTAGTCGTTATCAAAATGACAAGAAAACCACAACTCCCATCGACTTTTTTCATAGTTTTACATTAGTTAGATACTTTTTTGACTTAAAATGAAATAAAAAGTATATTTTTCCAAAAAAAAAAAAAAAATATGTATATTCAAAGCCAAAAGTATCTTTTTTCATTCAAAGTCAGATAAACCGCATGCAAAAAAAAAATGGGATGTCAGTGGAACCTGGAATAAATGTTTCATTAATCAATAGAACCAAGAGTCCAGGCAGTCCCTACCTATATCTATAACCATCTAATTTTCAGTATTCGATTAAAAACTAATAAAAGCAAAAACATAGTAAAAAAAAAAACTAGAATATAGTCTCAAAATTTGGAATAAAGACAGTATAAACTTGTTTTTTTTTTTCATTTTTTGTTCTGAAATTTTAAGTTTAAAACTAGTTTTTCCAAAACCTATTCATGGAATAAATCACTTGACTAAAAATCAAGATGATAGAACAGACTTCAAGCTTTAAAAAACTGTGTAATTCTTAATTGAAAGTATTACCATTATTACTAAATATTTTTTTTTTTCATCTTAAGTTTTTTTTAGAAAATTGCACCTCCCGCCCAAATGGGGTGAGATAGACCCCCCTCTTTCATAGTAAAAAAAGCTTGTAAATAACTGTTCTATTCAAATTTGTCAATAAACTTTGTCGTCCGAGTTATCGTAATCTCCCCTCATAGGTATTGTTTAGTTATCGATAGATATTTCAAATTTCACAGATTGTTCAGGGCTCTTATTTTGCACTCCTTTTTCATTCCAACCATGTCAAACTGGAAAAGTGCTGCAAAAGCAATGCTAAGAACATCCAAACGAAAACAGACCTAAAGCAACCAACCACCCCAAACAAAAATTGGGTTTTTTACCTACCCCAGCACAAAAACATTCCGATCGTACGCTGAGCGGCGGCAGCAGCAGCCGAGCATGAGCAACAGCAGCCGTCAACGACAACCACCTACGTGCTTACCATATTCCAACAACAACCAATAAAAATAACAAAAAACGAAAGTAAACAAAACAACCCAAAAATATACACACTAAGGGTGGTATTCACCGAAGGCTCATAACTTAAGAGGCTCTTAAACCTATTCACCAAGCAATAATAGTGAATATTTATGAGCGCTCATAAAACTTATGAGTGGTCCCGACCACTCCTAAGTTAAGAGCGCTCTCTCCGAAAACTTGTTCGAAAACTTTCGAAATTATGTCACTTTTCTAAACCTGTCACTGTCAGAGTTTGTTTACATAATTTTATTTATTTTAATTTGTGAACTTCAGTTCAGTTTTATTTTATTGCAAAAAAATGTTAAAACGGAGATAAAATAATAAGCATAACAAATTCCATTAAATATTTTTCTTGAAAAAGGAAAGGTGTTTATAAAAAGTTATGTAAAAAAAAGCTAAGATTTTGTTTTTATTCTTGGACGTCGCGTCAACGTGGAGTTGCAGAAATAAACCTTGATCTTGATCTTATCCAACACTTGACTTGAAAATGTGGCAATTTGAACAGCAGAAAAAGTAAATGAAGAAGTGACTGGAATTAAAATATGTCCTACGAGCCTACGACGATTAGGAATCCCAATCAGTGGAGGATCTTTTTCAGCCTGCGAAGACGAGCGTTGAAACCACCAGAAGAATCGTCTTTTCGTCGTCGTTAAGTTTCCGAGGAATCTATGATGACAATAGTGATTTTCAAGATGCTCCCAGTCCCAATTAGGTAACAAATCAATTTTGAATTTGAATATAGATGCATTTACAAAATGAATTCGCTATCCCTTAGGAAACAAAGTCTTTATTATCCAGGACTAATACTTCGATGAAGCAGTCAAAGAAACGCAAATCCACTGTTACTTCTTTGAGCAGGACAAAACATACTCTTCAACAAATGGAATTTAAATCCACCGCCAAACTCAGTTCAATCAATCATATCCAAGAAAAACAATAAAATAAATGACTCGCAAGTTGAAAAGAAGCGCCACGCGCCTTCACAAACAGAAGGGCTCTCATTAGATTCCGTGAGCAGTGATGACTGTTATCTCGTGTTTCCTGATGAAATCGACCAAAAGCTGATATCGAATCAAACCACTGACATCGAAATAGAATCTTCATGCCATGCTAACATTTTACTTAATATGGCATGTAAGATGTAACTCTCTGAATCCGAAAAAAAGCTAGAATGAGAATGATTTTGATTTTTGAGATCAGTAGGTTAGGTATTCGAGGTCCTACTTGCCTGATAGATGATGCTCAAGTAATACTCTTGGCAGTGCTTATATAAATGACCTACGATACCGAAGAATATACGGAAATCCTTATCTATACGGTGGAGGAAACACAAGTGAACGTCATAAAGACGCCTGCTTACCATCCAGAAGATAAGATTTAAGTACAGCAAGAAGACAAAGCAAGGTTATGTTACGTAATGCAGGCGGCAATGGTGCAACGGATGTAGTGCTTGACTGCTAACTTAAAGATGTGGTTTCGAGCCCCACTCTAACCAGCATTCTTTTCTTTATTCTCCCAGCTTAACTGGACGCCACCCGTAGGATTTAATGAGATAATTAAAAACACCTTGATCTCAATCCACTGTGCCAAATCTTTCCTATCTTCCTACCCTTTCTAACTAGTGCCGTGCAGTTCAGGTTGCATTTAAAAACCTTAGGTCTTACAAGCATATAGTTAAAATTATTATTAAACTATTATTATTATAAAAAATCCTATCCCTCATCTGAAGTTAGCCTTGCCGCTCATTTGAAGTTTTAAGAACACGATTTGTACCGACTGGAAAGCATATTAGCCTGAGCCGACAGCAAATTTTGGAAGTGGATGTTTCATTGGTTCTCTTGTTGCTAAATCTAATTGCTAATAAAGAAAATATTTTAAATGAAAAGTTACCCTGTTTTGTTTCTATGGGAGAAATTCCTAGAAATATGTTGTTAATGAATCTGCATTACATCAATTAAGCTTTATCTGTACCGTTTTCATTTGGTGCACCTTATTAAAACAAACATATTCCTAAACAGTGAACATATAGTTTTTTTTGCCAGGTCTTTGTGCATAGAAATATTGTTTTTCACTACACAAGGCATAAATCCATAATATGTAGTTAGTATTTCCTCTTGAAACAATAGCATTCTATCACGAGTTTCTTCAGAACATTCTGCAAACAAAGCTTCGTCTTTTCCAAAAAAAAAGAAAAAAGAAAGAAAAAGTTTTGAGCGGAATAAACATAGGTCCTCTTAGACCCGTTTGCTGATACGAAACTTAAGCATTTGTGTGCTACTTAAAAAGCTTATGCTCTACTATTTCCTCTGCGTAAACTGTCACATTAGCGCTTATATTCTACTAAAAAAATTAAGTTTAGTATCAGCAAATGGGCCTTAATGGATTAGATTTTTTAGTAAATGGCTCGTCAAGTCGGTCAGCCGGTACTGGCATGATTTGAAAACCGCATTGTTGTGCTTTTCGTTGCCACCCATAGATCCAATCGTATACAATCGGCCCAGACGTTGTCATATATTCAAAAATTATTTTAAAGGCATGTCCAGGTGGCATAAGAATATGATATTTAACGTATCCCCATTCCATACGATCACTTTTGTTATTGACATCGATTTCCAAATGCGAATGTTTATAGATATTTCGTTGTCTTTGAATATTATACTATGTCTGCAGTGGCGGTGTACTCCAAATAAAACTATGAATTATATTTTGTGCTTGATTTAGAGGCGGGATATATTATTTTATTTTGTATGCTATTGTAGTATAAGTAAAATCCCAGGTATAACTGACTTATTCCAATCTCCAGATGCAAAGCATATCATCCGTTCTTTGCGCATTGATTCTAAGATATCAAGCGGATTTTTTGTACCATCATTACGTGACTCAACCATATTATTAGCGCACCGAAACAAACAAATGTACACGAAGGCAATAATCTTTGGGTCAGTGCGAAGAATCCAACTCCGGTTACAGGATGTTTAATAGCTGGTATCCAAGAAATCGTAGCCACTGTTGATGGCCAAATTTTTTGGAATTACCAAAAGCGATTCTGCGAAAGCCTGTTTAAGGTGCTCACCAATAAGGAGCACAGTACAAGTTGTGCCATCACCAGTTGAGTCATCTTGAGCTGTACTGGCACGTGTGCAATCATCGGTGCCGTTGGATCTTGAATTTGCATTTTGTGGAGAACATTTCCATCCTAGGTGATTTTAATGTCACCAGCACCATAAACCAACATGGTTCTTTTTGAAACAAAGTACATATGTTTCATTAATGAGTGGCAGTGATAAACGATACATATTTCCCGTGTGAGTTAAACGATTGCCAGCGGGATCGCGAAGGTTTAAGCAAACACCACTGGTACTTCTAAGAAAATAAAAGTAGAAGATGTTTTCAATTTCTTGCTAAATTTTTAGTATTTGCACTTACCGAATAGGAAATAAAGGCTGAAGTGGATGTACTGGAGATAACATATGCAATTCTTCATCGAAATTTGAATCACTCTTTTGTGTAGCTGTTGGCAAAAGACTGCTTCTTCTACAAAATATTAAGCAAGCTTTCGAATGCTATGATAGAAATATAATTATAGCAAATTGTACCTTGGAAATGTAGAGCATGATGGTTTGCTTTGAGGCACTGAAGAAGGTATAACAGCAACAACGTGAACCTTTGATACAAAAACTTTTTCTGTGCATAAGGTTAATGTTCCACTTGGATCAGGAACTGCGATCATTTTCATTTTCTAATGGCCTTTTCGATTGGCAATCCAGAAGCGTTCGGAATGCGTGTAAACCCTTCTGAAAGTGTTCTATTGGCACCTAGAATGACAGTTCTTCTCCTGAAAAGAACAGAAAACGATTCTGGATTTCATTTCAGAATCGAAACCAGAACAACTCACACATTCAAACACATAGTTGTCAAAGTGTTGTCAAATATTGAAAAAAGTAAATTTTTAGCTAAAAATAAATAAATTTCACACATTTTGTTGTTTCTAAAAACAATTATTTTCCGTTTAGAATATTATTTTCCCATTTTCTTTATTGAAAATGATCATACTCGTTCATATTTGTTTCCGCCAAGTTTCGAAATGTGAAGAACTATTTCCGTCCGCATGTGAAGTTGCACAAATACAGGGATACGAAAACTTCAGAATCAAACTACATGTGCCTGTTTGTTTTATTGGCGTTCCGGATCGGAGAGTTCTTCCGAATTGCCAATCGAAAAGGCCATAAAATTTGTTATGTGATAACTTAAATTAATTTTGTTTTTTTTTCTAAAAACATCGATTTTTGCGGCTATAGAAAATATTTCGCCTTCGATTTGTGTATTTTCTTCGTCGAATCTCATAATTCGTACTAATTGAAGTTTCCCAGATCGTGGAAGCAGAAAACAAAGGTATATCTGCCCGATCAAATCAATATGTACAAATGCTTTTGTTACAACTTCACAAAATTCCATAACAGAAATTTAAATAGGTAGAGAAGAGGATGTCTTTGACAACTAAGTAAGACAGTGTTCAGTCCATATATGTTTCAAACAATAATCCGGAATAATTGCTTTGGATGGTTGTGCCTGTCCGGGTTTTCTTGTATCTTGCATTGATGATGAATGCGCTCCCATAGAGGATTGTAAACGAGTTAAAGGCGATTGCCTATTCGTTCAGCTAAGGTAGATGAAATTTTAATAAATCTTATTACAAACGTTACATGACTACTCACTTAAAATTTCCAGGACTATTGTTTATCGATTGAGAACTGAGAAACTTACTGATATGAGGATTATAACCAGTATTTCCTAAACTTGACCGGGGAATGTATGTTGTACTGTTTTTGGCTCCAGCTATTTGTTCAAAAATAAATAAAATTGAGTGTATATTTATGTTTTTTTGTTATTTTCTATTATTCCTACATACCTGAGAATTTCATGGAGTTTTGAGAAAAACTTGACATTCCGGGAGGTTGAGTTTGATTAGTAGTAGCACTGCAAAATGCATTATTGCATCCAACATAGGATAATTCATCTTCTTCTTCTGTAGATTTTCTGTTCAGACACAGAATGTTTTCCCATTTTATTGTCATAGAGGAGAATTAAGTGACTGGATTCGGTTGTGAAAATAACACTGTAATCAGCTTCGGTGAGATAGCTAACCACATCACATCCTGCAATCTTTTTACAGCCGAAATGTTAATGGCCAATGCCTGAGCTGCACGAACAAATGCAGCTTTTGGATTCAATAAACTAATTGATGCCACTTGGATAGTCTTAATTAATTTAAAATAAATTATTTAAAAAAATAAAAATATATACACAGCACAATAGGTTTTTTTTTCCATTCTTGTTTGACACGTCAGCTGTCAGTCAAGTTCGAAAACAGTTTGATTTCACAGTTTGGGTATGCCTGAAAAAGAGAGAGTGGCTCTCATTTTCGAACTTCGAAAAACACTTGTGAGTGGTTGGTGAATACCCCAAAGAAATTTCAAGCTATGAGCCTCGTAAAGTTAAGAGCCGTTTAAGAGCGCTCGGTGAATACCAGCCTAAATGAAAACGAAAATTATACCTAACATCAGCAACCTCCCCCACCAAAGCATTTTTACGACTGAAATGTGAAATCTGATAAAAACAAAACACGAAAGAAACACAAAAGTAAAATAAACAAATAAAAAGATTTAAAGTAACCATGGTTACAAATAAATCTTACAATTAGGCCTATTCTGCCACATCTGTTAATCTGCTATGAATTTTCTGTTATGAATCATAAAAGATTTTCTGCATAAAAGATCTTTTATGATTCCTATTCAGGTGTTCGAACTTTTATAAAACTCTGTTATGAAACTTCGAAAACGAAATCAGTTAACGAACAGACCTAAAATCTGTTGTCATAATCAGCTGTTCTGTTATGAATTTCGTTGAAAAAGAAAATGGGAAAATTGTATTTTTATTTATTTTTTCTGTGTTGCAGCTAAAAAGAGTCTTATCCTTAATACCGTAGAGATCTCAAGATTAGGAGAAACCACTAACAGGCCAGGAGATAAGGTTGGATGATGTTGTTAATGTTCGTTAATGGAATACAACTCCCAGAAGTGATCTTACAAGAATAATTCTGAGTTGTATAGTGTATAGTTGTTTATTTCAGTGCTTTGTATAGTGTTTTATTCAGTGCTTTGTCGTAGCTCAAATAAATAAAATAGAAATATATTTATTTAAGTTGTTTTTGATCGATCGTCGTTTCTTTGTCATACTGATCTTCTGCGAATAGTCGCAAGCACTCTATTCTCTCTGTAAGGTGATTTGAACGGCGTTTCCGTGTAATAGCTAAACATACTGGGGCTGTTAGGGACATTCAACAGACTTCTTAGTCGATGGAGCTTGTTGATCTAATGCAGCGAGCTTTTCTGTGTCCTGCGCCTTCTTCTACAAAGATAGTTTTATTTTAATTTGCTAATTTGTTTATAACCCAGCGGCTCCATTAGCAATATTTGAGGCAATAAATTGCCTCACTCATTGCTATTGCCTTTAATAATGCAAATGGAGACGCTTTGTCAATGGCAATGGCAATATTGCCTAGAAGATGAGAGGCAATTATTGATTTCCATCTTCAAGGCAATAAATTTAGGAAAAATGGGACTCCCCGTAATTGTGAATGGCTTCTTTATTGATTTTTTCAATTAAATCGTAGAATATGAGAACGCACATGACAAAATATAGTGAATTAAAATTAAATTTTATCAAAAACAGGGGATTTGAACAGCATTTGCAGTCAAATATTTCTATACACACATTTTATAATTGAAATTGCCTGGCAATGAAAATGCCCACCCAAGCAATAAATTGCCATTCCTATTCCAATTGCCATTGCCTCAAAAATTGCCAATGGAGCCACAGCGTAAAACTATTTTTTAATATATTTTCCTATATTTGTCTCCTTTTAAGAACATTTCGTTGACGAAATATCCATTTTTACTGTGTTCTCATTGAAATCTTTTATGATAAAAGTCAAAGAAGTTTGTCTTTTATTCTTTTATGATTTATAGCAGATTTGATAACAGATTTTGACATGCTGAATACCAAAAATGCGATTTGTAAAAGATTCTGTTATGAGTTCGAAAGTTTGGCAGTTCATAACAGATTTCTTAGCAGATTTAATAACAGATTTAGCATGCCGAATACCAAGATTATAATTGATAAAAGATATTTTGACAGCTTAAACTTTTGTATGGAAATTCATAGCAGAATAACAGAATAGCAGAATAAAAGATCACGCCGAATAGGCCTAAATATAACTTGCAAGCATATATTTTGTTGTTTTTGTTTGTTTCCAAATACTACATACATATTTTTAAACGATAGAAAGAAAAACAATCCTACTTTCATTTCAGCTCACATCAGAGCCAAATACGCATACGCACCCAACTCTCAACCTATTATTCATTGACAAAACCAATACCTTTGAAAAAAACAAAATTGCTTGATTTCTTGCCTCCCTCCAACTCTTATAAAAAAAGTATACAGCTCTCTCATTATTTTATTAGTTTACAATTCAGCTGTACACACTTAGTTAGGCTCAGCACCAGTAATTTCATAAGCCGTCACTTGGTTCGTGCCAGTCGTTCGTCACCCATGATAGTACTATTGACACCTGGTAAGTTGCTTTCCACACCACCTGCATTTCAGCACATGAACCCTATCTGGGGGATAAAATTTTTCCCAATTTGACGTTCAATGTATTTCCCATAAGAGAAAAGCAAAAGAGAGTCATATTCATGTTACTTTTTCTAATAACTTTTATATGAACGGATACAACTTTTATGATTGCAACAGAATAACAAAACATGTAAGTTTACAAATCTAGCAAAAAATAAATCAAAACCGACGCCTCAAATGCTTTAAATTTAAGATGAAAAATGTAAACAAACTACCTCTAAAACAAGAAACAACAACACCAATACTCGTTTGAGAAAAAAGCAACACAGGGACGTAGCCAAGTTTTAGGGCGGTATTCACTGAGCACTCATAAACGGCTCTTAAGTTTATGAGGCTCCTAACTCAAATAATATTTGTGCTATTCACCAACCACTCATAGCTCTTTTTCGAAGTTCGAAAATGAGAACAACTCTCTCTTCCCCAGGTACCGCCAAACTGTGAAATCAAACTGTTTTCAAAAATGACCGCACTTTGTCGGTACTTCTTGGATCCTTGAAAAAATTAGTGTTGCATGCACATAAATAAATTCTTTGTGACTACAGTGATTTTAATTTCTTTCCACTTATTTTCTTAGTTTTGTCTAGGGGTGAAGATCATTGCACGTTTTAGTTTGTTTTATATAGGGAAATGTTCTTACTTTACTTTTTAGTTTCGCTAATTATTTCGTTCGTACATTGTCTACTACGTTTGCGGATCCAAAATGGACTCGTTCATTTGAAGGGGAGATAGACGTCAAATGTTGGTTTATATTAGCTGTTTAAATGAAGAAAAACTACATCAGGGGCCCAATTCCACAAGAGTGAGTTTTTTCTGTGTACACAGAATTTGGTGTACACATCAATTTTTGTGATTCGGCAAGTGTGAGTTTTAAGTTTTTGACAGATAACGCATGCACAATCAATTAAATTTATTTACATTTGTTTTGGGTGTGAATAGAATATGTATACACAGAAAATCAGTCACCCTTGCATAATTGGGCCCCAGAACAGTATAAATGTGTGAGAACTGTCAAAACTGTCAGATTTAAACAAAAAGTTTTTCTGAGATAGATTTTAGCTTATTATTATCCCAGACAAACAAATCAACTGGTACTGGTACTTCGACATTTCTCACTCATTTTCTCCACCATAAAAGTAGGTGCAGGAAATATTGTTCTTAACTGTTCTGAAAAACATCATGGAACACATAGTGACAAAATGAAGAACAGTTTGGGTAAGGTTTTTACTCATGGAACACACAATCCTGTACTTTTCTGTAATTTTCTATTCGGAGCACATTTATTATATACACCCACAGTACACATATCTAAGGTATTATCTTGCGCATGTGGTCCGAAATGAGAACTGTCAAAGAAATTCAAGATGGCAGCCTTACGTGACCTCTTCCACTGTATTACAACAACAACGAAGAAAACAAACACAAAAGGATAATTTAAATAACACTAAAAAAATGTTAATAAACACTAAAAAGCTTGAAATAATTGTATTTGTATTTAAATAAGTAACAAATGAACACATAACACACAACAAATTTTGATGTTTAACTAGTCGGGGTCACGTAGAGTCGCCATTTTTCACTGATTTTGATGGATGCGCAGAACTGAACAAAAATGAAAACGCTAATGATATTACCTTCAATATGTGTACTGTGATATACACCATGTATTATTATCCTATTTTTTTCAAATTTTCACAACAAACGGGCAAAAGAATTATCTTCACAGCGTGAATTACAAAAAAGAACTTGCAAAATTGAAACAATAAATAAAATTCCTGAAGACAAAAGGAATTACAATATGTGTGCGTGCGTGACTCATTTTTGCACGGATCCAAGAAGTACCGACAAAATGAGTCAGTGAATTTTCTTGAAGGGTTACTTCGAAGGTTTTCGAATTAGTTTCGGAGAGAGCGCTCATAACTTTATGAGTGGTCATGACCACTCATAAGTCTTATGAGAGCTCATAAATATTCACTATTATTGCTTGGTGAATAGGTTTATGAGCCTCATAAGTTATGAGCCGTCGGTGAATACCGCCCTTAGTTTTGTTTTCTTTAATAATGTTTGTATTGAAAATGAAGATTTTCAAATACATTTCAACATTTTGTTCGGAATGAAAATTTCTTGCATATATGTATATTTACCAATTTAATTACAAAAAAAAAACTTTTTCAAGTATTTTTACCTACGTACAGAATTTTTTTGTTTGGAAGTAAATGTAAATATTTTAAATGCTTCTTCCTTATACCGAATTTACACGACTGGTGAAAAGCTGCCAGTATAATGGCAAAAATAATGAATTTGTCCATTCTTCTGTTATTGTTTTGGTCATTATATTGCCAGTTCTCCAATCGTATAAATGCGGCATTAACAAAAGACGCAGGCACGATTGAAGTGTCATTATTTCCTCATATTTTTGGAGGGTACATATTTTGAAAATAAGAATTGTAAAAATTAAACGCAAAATTTTATTTATTTGATTAAGGGTGTTATTGACCCCATGAGCTTCGCTAGTTTCTAAACACAAATTATATTTTATTGATAGTCACAAATAGTATACAAATATTTGTACTCCTTTTTTCTCAAGAATACAAATACACAAACCCAATACATATGTAAATAGATAGAAATACTTTATACCTACATCTTCATAAAAACATTACTGCAAAGTTTCGATGACGTAAGCTTTTACTTATTAGAAAACAGTAGTAAAATATATAATATAAAAATCTTCATAATTGACTCTTGTCTATCAAACCCCTTCCCTGACTACGCACATGACACCAATTTTGCTTACGACATGAATCCATTTTGGAAAGCAACAACAACAATACAGGTTTGTTTACATTTTTCATCTACAAAATATAGGAAGTTACACATAAGTTTTGATACATATTCTTCTTGATTAACTAACTCACATAAATTCTTTTTCTATTGCAACTATAAAATAAATACGTGTTCATAGAAAATTAATTAGCAAAAGCAATGTTTTTCAGACCTTTTTTTGGTTTTCTCTTATGGGAAATACATTGAATGTCAAAATGAAGAAAAATGTATCCCCCACATAGGGTTCACGCAGTGACTGCTAGGTGCCGTGACTCCATTCGCCAATAGATTCTATTGACACCTGGTAAGTTGCTTTCCACACCTACTAGTAGTCAGTGCAGGTAGCTTACTTGTGAGATAGATTTTTTTTTGATTTGACGTTCAATGTATTTCCCATAAGAGAAATGCAAAACATGGTCTTATTAACATTAATTTTCCTAATAACTTTAATATGAATGGGTATTTATATTATGAGTGAAATAGAATGAAAAAACATATGAGTTTATAAATCAAACGTAAAATATATCAAAACTGATTGTTAAAACACTTTAATTTTTGTATGAAAAATGTAAACAAAACACCTCTACAACTAGAAGCAACAACAACATTGCTCGATTGAGAAAAAAGCTACACAGGGACGTAGTCAGGATTATTTAAAACATGAATTGTTCTCTTTTCTTCATAAAATATACTTATTTGTGTAAAACGAGGTTCTACGAATAGTTAATTTTTTTTTGTGAATAAATTTTCTTGCTAAATTTTATTAAGAAAATGCTTTTATTTTCGAAGGATGTTTTAAAACTATGAATTGAAAAATTTAACTCAGAATTGAAAATATGAAGCATTTTTGTTGTTGTAAAATCGAGCAATACCAAAGATAAGAAATACCTATTCAGATAGTTTTATCATTTTTTAAGACTTTTTATAAAATTTATTAAAAAAAAAAAGAATCTGGGTAGGTAAATAGCCTAAACGCAAAAAAAAAATAAAATTTTAACTTCATATACAAATACAAAATAAAATCAAAAAATAAAATCCTCGATATTATATTCAATTAGGGGTGTCACTGGCCCAAAGGTTTCAGTAGTTTCTAAACATAAAATACATTTTAAAAACTTATTTCACAAACGGGGCCAAAAGATTTAAGTCCTCTTTCTGTAAGGGGAATACAAATACACGAACGCAATGCATAAATAGATGCAAATATTACATACCTATATTCATCCTTACACAAAAATTTTCACAAAGCTTACCTAGTGAGCTTTTTCTAATAATAATAAAATTATATAAACTTTCTTAATAATTGACCCTTATCTCTTAAACCTCCTTCCCTGACTACGCACATGATATCATTTTGGTTGACGACATGAATCCATTTTGGAAAGCAACAACAACAATACAGGTTTGTTTACATTTTTCATCTGCAAAATAAAGGAAACTTTTATTTTACTAATTAATTTTATATGAATACTTATCTATATTATAGTTGCAATGCAATAACAAATAGTGTTACTTTGTAAATCAAAAAGAATATGTATCCAAACTTATGAATAATTTCCTTTATTTTGCAGATGAAAAATGTAAACAAACCTGTATTGTTGTTGTTGCTTTCCAAAATGGATTCATGTCGTCAGCCAAAATGATATCATGTGCGTAGTCAGGGAAGGAGGTTTAAGAGATTAGGGTCAATTATTAAGAAAGTTTATATAATTTTATTATTTTTAGAAAAAGCTCACTAGGTAAGCTTTGTGAAAAAGGATGAATGTAGGTATGTAATATTTGCATCTATTTATGCATTGCGTTCGTGTATTTGTACTCTCCTTACAGAAAGAGGACTTAAATCTTTTGGCACCGTTTGTGAAATAAGTTTTTAAAATGTATTTTATATTTACAAACTAGTGAAACCTTGGGGGCTAGTGACACCCCTAATTGAATATAATACAGAGGATTTTATTTTTTGATTATATTTTGTATTTGTATATGAAGTTAAAATTTTGTTTTTTTTTTTGCGTTTAGGCTATTTACCCAGATTCTTTTTTTTTAAATAAATTTTATAAAAAGTTTTAAAAAATAATAAAACCATCTGAATAGGTATTTCTTATCTTTGGCATTGCTCGATTTTAAAACAACAAAAAAGCTTCATATTTTCAATTCTGAGTTAAATTTTTCAATTCATAAAAATTTATTCACAAAAAAAAATTAATTATTCGTAGAACCTCGTTTTAACAACAAATAAGTATATTTTATGAAGAAAAAAGAACATTTCATGTTTTAAATAATCCTGACTACGTCCCTGTGTAGCTTTTTTCTCAATCGAGCAATGTTGTTGTTGCTTCTAGTTGTAGAGGTGTTTTGTTTACATTTTTCATACAAAAATTAAAGTGTTTTAACGATCAGTTTTGATATATTTTACGTTTGATTTATAAACTCATATGTTTTTTCATTCTATTGCACTCATAATATGAATACCCATTCATATAAAAGTTATTAGGAAAATTAATGTTAATAAGACCATGTTTTGCATTTCTCTTATGGGAAATACATTGAACGTCAAATCGAAAAAAAATCTATCTCACAAGTAAGCTACCTGCACTGACTACTAGTAGGTGTGGAAAGCAACTTACCAGGTGTCAATACAATGGTGCGACGTCGTACGAATTCGTACGAATTTTCTGTAACCAAACAGACCTAATATTTTGACAGAAAAACAAAATATGACATTTGGCTGAAATTTCAGAATTTTTGTGCGTTCAACGTTACGTTTCAGTACTGAATTTTCAGATTTCTGTCGATGAACGCGGGCTTGTCTCAGCAAAAATTTTTCTTGTTGCATTTAAATATACAGATTATATTTAATTCATTTTGTATAGTGATATTATATTTAAATTAAACCAAAACTGTTTAAAATCGATATATGTATGTACGTTCAAGCTTCATGTTGCTACCGGAGAACTTAATACTGTTTTCGTTTACTTCCAGTGTGCATTTGCATTCTGGGGTGCATCCAAACAAATATTTGACAGCTTCCTAAAAGCCCTACCACTGCTTCTCGTTTGCACCCACAATGACGGACTTCGCACAACCTAAACGCTTAGCAGCATTTGATTTCGATAACACAGTAGTTTTTGGTAACACGGACACAGTAGTTCGCGACCTAATAAAATGTGAAATCCCACCTGAAGTCCAAGGACTGATCAAAACAGAAGGTTGGACTCGTTATATGGAAGAGATTTTTCGGATTGTGCATGCAAGCAAGATTACACAGGAAAAAATACTGCAAACAATAAGACAAATTCCAGAGGTTCCAGGTTTTGTTAAACTTATGAAAAACCTTCATAAATCTAATTTCGATTTGATTATAATAAGTGACTCGAATAGTGAGTTTATAAGAGAATGGACACAGGCTCATGGGATAGGTGAGATATTTACACAAATTTTTACAAATCCAGCACATTTTTTAGACAATGGTTTATTGACCATTAAGCCATATCATCACCAAACTGAATGTAAGCTCAGTGCTGAGAACCTATGCAAGGGTAAAATTCTTGAGAATTTTATTGCAAAGCGAGAAGTTACTGATTCAATAAAGTATGAGAATGTAGTTTATGTAGGAGATGGTACGAATGATATCTGTCCCGTAATGAGATTGAGTGAAAAAGATCTTGGCTGTGCCAGAAAAGGCTATGGAATGAAACGCATTCTAGAAAAAAACAGAAATACCAAGCTGAGTGCAAAATGCCATATAATATATTGGACAAATGGATTTGACTTAATGGAACAGTTGCAGGAATACTTTAAACAGTAAATTGTTTTACATTTATATTAAACGCAGAAGTATCACTGTACTTTGTTTAAATTATTTATTGTTGTTGATAAATATATATGAATTTTATGTGTAAAGCCGTTGTTTATTAATTTTTGTATTAAATTATAGTCCAACAGCCAGAGCAAAAATAGTAGGTTCATATTCCAATTTATTACTGAACTGATTTTCTTGATGGAGTATGTCCATGGTGGTCCTCTGAATGTAAATCCAAGCATTCTATCAAATATCTCGTGACGCGTGCATCATGCGACAAAAAAAATAGATTTTTTGAGCTTTCGCTAACTACCACTTCTTGTGCTCTTGTTTGGTTTTCCATCTTAATCCATTGAAATACATCTTTTTTAAAAAGGGAATGATGAAAAACAATAGAATATTATTTACCTACAAAATAGCCGAAAAGAACAACCGTTCGATAGCACATCACATCAAATTATTAAGCTCCCTTTTGAAAATCAAACTTATCTACGTATACATATTTAATTCAATTTAGAAAAAAAAAATAGAGCCAGTTTGAAAATTACCTACAATTTTTTGACGAATCCGAACGGCTGGATGAAAAGCACTTATTCACGACAAAAGATAATCTTGGAGATTTGTCGGTTCTTCCCAAGAGGCTGTACCTCGGAAATTATTTTAGTTGGTAGCGGCTGGGTAACACAAGCAGTTAAAAAACGCAAGAAGCAGGCACGTAGTGATTTGTATTTAAACAATTTTTTTGCGGGTCATAAGGAAATTGTACTTTCCAATTTCAAGCTTCAAAGGAATCGGTAGGAAACGTAGGTTCTATTTATTAAAAGCCTCAAATAGCCCAAGAAATTAAGGTTAAGGCTAAACGCTCCAAAAGAACTGAATGAAAAAAAGAAGCTGGAACTAACAAATATGTCCAAGCAATAAGCAAATTCGACGACGCAACGAGGTTAGATCTGGGTAGTTTTACCTGGAAGCTGTTAATTTCCCATAGCCCCCATGAAATGAAAAAAAAAAAGGAGGTTGGGGCTTAGCACTTTAACATGTTAGCTGTGTTTTCCCAAGCTCCTAGGAAATAGAAAAAAACAAGATTGGGCCTAGTAAATGTTCATATTTATGCAGTGTTTGTTCCACTCTTTAGGGAATCAACCGAAACAAACGAGGTTGGGTCAACAAATTTACATGTTAAATTCTGAGGAACAAAATCTGTTTTATAATTTTTACAATATTGTTCAGAAAATGAAAAACCGAAATCCAAGTAGGTATGTTTGTATTGAATGAAAAATGTCACCTTTTTGTCGCGAAATTGCCTTTTCAGATTGAATTTTCAGTTGAATATTCTTGATGGCTATCGATAGATTATTCGAATTTACCATACATTTTCATGTAAATTTCACATTTTTTCTAGCCCTGAGGCTAGCAATCGCTAGCTGCACTAGTACACAAAAGCTCGAGCAGCTCGCTTATCAATTGGCTTGTCTTTTTCTAAGCTAATTGAGAAGCAAGTAAAACGAGTGATTTGAAAAGGGGTCGTTTCATTCTATTCTTGCCGATCATTTATCATCCACAAGATTTTACGACCGGGAATCTAGTGGTCAGTTTTACAAAGCTCTTTTAGATTTCTATTGCTTCGTTAAATTTTAAAATGACGCCTCTGTAGAACTGAGGCATGCTTCTCAAACTAATCTTGATTGAACTTAGCTTTTCGGGCTGGAGCCTAGTCCGTTTGAAATACACAAAGCTTTCCTGAGAATAGGCCGTCATTTAAGAACCTTGTGTTGACTTCCTGTTGGCTAAAATGAAGCTTTGTGGCACTTTTATGGTGTGTGGCTAATTTAGGCTCTCTCTAGACACTAGCAATTTTCAGCTTCAGAAGAGTTTATTAAGTATACTTAATCATTTTATCTGTGGCATTTTTCCTCAAAAGAGAAAAAATTATTCAGTACACATAAATTTTTTTTTTTTTTTTATAATTTTAACTATATGCCTGTAATACCTAACGTCTTTTTTTAAATGCAACCTGAATTGCACGGCACTAGTTAGAAAGAGTAGGAAGAAAGGAAAGATTTGGCACAGTGGATTGAGATCAAGGTGTTTATTATCTCATTAAATCTCACGGGTGGCGTCCAGTAAAGCTGGGAGAATATAGAAAAGAATGCTGCCTAGAATGGGGCTCGAACCCACACCTCTAAGCTAGCAGTCAAGCACTACATCCACTGCACCATTGCCACCCGCAATTGATGTGTTCTTCGCAGCATGTACAGCATTTGTGTGGATTTCCATTTACACACAACACCTCACTAAAATAACTTATTTTTTAATAACCAATATTAAACCGAGTGTACTTCGAACGAACATGCATCGACATTTCTAGTAGTTTTGCAAAGGATCGAAATGTAAAACTTGGCATTTCATTTCGAGAGAAATTGAAAATTCATTTGAATGCGCGCTTACCACCTAATTTCTTCTTAACAATTTTCTCGCAACGAGACCCAACCAATAAGTGCCAAGACATTCACCCCTATTACGGAAACAGATGAATGAGATGCGGAGGGAATCAGACTCATTTCTGAAATGTTTACTATGAGCGAAATGTCAGAACTGAGCCTCCTTCCGCAGCTCACTCATCGGGGTGATTAATTCTGAAATCGGTTTTTGCTATCTGGAAAACAAACTCAGTGATTTTTTTATAAGAAAATGAAAAGAATATGAAATTTAAATTGAAATCCACATGTTATGGTCACAATTATGCGAAAAGCTTAAACATACAAATTGATTTTGTAAGAGTTGGTTTGATCAATCTTTTATTATTTTACATTTGTATAAATGAATCGAACAAAACATTACATTTTTAAATATAAAAGTTGCCAATAAAGACTCCATTCAACTATTAAAATGTTTAAAAAACGACATCGAAGATATGTTGGCTCATTCATGATTCTGTCATGAAATGGACAATATGTGAAATGATATAAAGACAAGTTTAATATTTTGTCAGGCAGTCAGTTAAGCAAACAAATTATTTTACCAAAACTTGAATGTTTAAAACATCGAAATAATGATATATTTATGGATCCCTTTTTTCTAAGTTATGATTTTTATAAAAAAAAAAGTTTCTTTTGGGCAAATCAAGTCAAAAGGTAAGTGTTGAAAAGTAAACAGTTATTAAACATTGTTTATTCATTTATATAAGTCATTAAACAATATTTTCTTTTTGTTTTGTAAAAAGATATATGTTACACTTTGAAATTCTTTTGGAAACTTGATAGATATTAGACAACTTAATATAATAAAAACAAAATTATGAAAACGCACTGCGTTAGAAACATCAGCAAACTATAGTTGTTACAAAAGATTTGATTTAATATTTGCTCCGAGATTGTTTATGTTAAACATGAATGCATATCGTTCGTGTGCTTGTGATGTCTGAAGTCTCTTTATTGTTAAATTCTACGTTCAATGTAATATTCCGTACCCATTGATTAAATGCTCTTAATTTATGTTTGAGAGTTGTTTTCTATGTGCAGTTTTTTTATTTACATACGCCACCGTCAGTGCAAGTCTCTATTTTTGCAAACTTTACTGTGTCCATCTTCCCAATGGGCTTTCTGACACTCTTCTGAACAGTACGATGCCTTGAAACAGCAAAGAAGTATTGCCTCATTGAAACACCAATAGCACTGAAAAACACATACTGAGTCATTTAAAAAAAGGCTTTTGTTAAATAGCATTTACTTACCCATTGTTTTCTTTTAATAGTTTCCATGTTGCGTTCCATTTTGGCGATATCTTCTTTATATGTTTTAATTTGATTGGTTAGGTCTGTTTGCTTTTTTTTCTTTTCTTTTATAATTTTAAGAGCTCCATCCAGATCTCTTTGAAGCTAGTTAAAAAAAAAATTAAACTAGGCATGTTTTTATTTATAAAATGTTATTATTACCTTCTGCACTTCCAAAGATGTAAGGATGTCTTCCTTGGATCGTGTTTGACATACATTTCTTTGATTTGATGGATTCTCGCATCGTCTTCTATAAAATAAATAATTTTTATCGTTGTGAGCAAAACTTATATGTTTCTCTACTTGATTTAGCAATTTTAATTATAATTAACTTCCTATTTCAAAGTTAAGTTTATTTGAAGAAATTATTTGTGAACAACTTTCAGCTTAAAATTTCCAGAACTTCAATTTTTCTAATTATAATAATAATTCATTAACATTTATCGAAAACTTTTCTTAAATAAAATAAAAATAAAAACATGATTTACTTTCTGGGGGCCATATTTGTTTTGATTCTCTAAAAAAAAACAAGCCGCTCGTTGTATAAGTAAAAGGAAAAAGTAAACAACAAACTATAAATCTGATAACGGCTGGCAGTTAAAACGTATCCTCCCTTTTCCTCTGTCTGTTGCGAAGGCTTGCAACTTTTTTGTTTTGATAACTTTATCATTGTATAAGTCGTTTTAAAACTGTGTCAATATAAGATCACAGTTAGACAATAACATTTATTATCAAAGATGAGGTTTCAGATTTATTTAAGCTGGGTGCAAGCTATGTATGAAAAACGAACTCGTATCTTGTGAGATGTCTGCAAAATAATTTAGAGCGATCGTTAGTTACTTTGTTTTTTTTATTTATATAATTTTTAAGGCATTTTGCAAATTATTGCTTACGTATCTATTTATATTTGTAAAAATACATATGTATGTACATAATAACGTAGACATAATGTAGTAGAGGGTGTGGCGTGGGTGTATTTATTGATTAATGTTTAGATTTTACAAAATAGTTTTGAATAAAATTCCGAAAAGAAAAATTGACACGATCTTTGCCATCGGCTCAACATAAGCCATAAGCGCTTATATTTCTTCAACGCATATTTCTATTTGATATTGTAGAAGTAAAGTGTGTCAAAGGTTTCATAAAACATTTTTATTTTATATAAGAAGGTTTTATAATACAAATTCTATATAATCCTGAAATAAATGAGCCAAGTAGAAGACTTAGCATTAAGGATTGGGCTTGTTGAATTATTGATTCAAAATAGCTTTTTATGGCCTTTAGTCCTACAAATTGGCGTTTATTTTATGTAATCTTATTTTCATAAGATAGTAATTTGTATTGGTTTCCTTTTGTACATATACATGCATACATACAAATATTATTATTTTAAATTATAATTGCTCTATCTATCTTCTATATAAATAAAAATGAATGTTTGGCTGTGTATCACCTATAGAATAAAGAACAACACGTCAGATTGAACTCAAATTTATGGGTTATCTTCAAAAAATGACTGGCAAGGTTTAAGTAATTTGAGAAATGTTCAATAGGTGAGTTCAGCAAAATGAGGAAAGAAAATATTGGATTCGCTTGCTCAGCTTTTGACACTGAGCCTTCGGCGATCTCATTTTCCTGAAAACGCCTAATAAGTGGGACTGCACCATTATCATAAAAAAGAAAAATTGATATTTTTATGCTAAAAAATAAAGTTTATTTCAAAAATAAGCTCTGTATGTTCTCTGTTAATATAATCATTTATTGCTGAGACTGAGATTAAGGTTTTTTTTTTAGTTTTAATTGTGTACTGTCGGTTAAATTGGATTTGCAAACATGTAAATAAAGCAGAGGTCAAAAATAAAACTCAACCTTTTGAAGTCTTTAAAATTTCGCTTGCTTACCGAGATTTTTAAAAATGGTCACTTAATAACCATTTAACTTAAAACGAGCTTTTTCGGTTTCTCTCAGTGAGAAACTTTTATTTTGATTTTTTTAGGTTTCGGTTAACCACTGACCACTTATTGCTATGAAAAAAAAAATAAATCTCATTTAGAGATTTTTATTTTGTTTAGTTGATTAAAAAGCTCTGCTTTTGGAATTTCAAAGAATTGTTTGGTCATTCATTGTTTAATACTCTTCAATAAAAGTTTAGTAGAAGTGCTGATCGTAATTGACTCTTTTTGGTTTAGTCTGCTATTACACGAGGGCTTTTTAGTCAACTTTTTTTCGAAATTAAAAGAGTGCGAGGTGAAATCAGATATTTTTTATCATCACTTACATAGGCGTGTTTTGTTGACCTCCTTAATGTGAACATTAAGATACGTTCCACATTCAGCCATAGAGTTACTGGAGATCAAATGTGAAGTTAACTTGTTGTTGTTGGAATTTACATTTGAAAATTTACCTTAATGTGAAGTATTTTTTAATGTTCACATTAAGGAAGTCAACAAAACACGCCTATTAAAAAGCTGCGAATAGCGAACTGCGAATTGCATGATTAGTTTGTCTGATTGCCAATAGATGCGAATTGCCATAAAATATAAACCCGGTTAAATGGGTGCTAAAAAAATGTGAAGTTAAATTCGAGCGAATTTTCCATTCGCTGCTTTGTGGAATGCGTCCTGGGGCCCAATTCCGCAAGAGTGAGTTTTGTACACACAAATTCGTGTACACATCGATTTTTGCGATTCCGCAACAGTGAGTTTTAAGTTTTTGACAGATAACGCATTCACAATCAGTCAACTTTATTCACACTTGTTTTCGGTGTGAAAAGAATGTGTACACAGAAAATCATTCACCCTTGCGGAATTGGGCCTCTGATATTGTGGATTGCGAATTTACGTTTGACAGTTCGCAGAATATACCTTGATGGTCACCTATATAGTATAAAAATGCTTAATTTTACATATGACGGCAAAGAGTTTTTCAATTAATACGAGCATAACCAGACTAAGCACCACTAAAGGAGTCTGATGATCGAGGTGGCTCTCATGAAATAGCTATAACTCCAGCCTATATACTTGGTGGTAACACACACAAGTTGTTGTTGTTCATTCAAAATTATTCAATATAAATTGATGTATAATGCGCAGCATGCACTGCACTTGTGTGGATTTCCATTTACACACAAACCCAACTTTAATTGTAAATTTTACAATTTGCACTTATTTTACAACCATGCGCCTATGATAGACCCTGTTTAGAACGTGATTGCTCACTACGCCCCATGCGGATAAGTTTATGGGTAAGATTTTATCCTCACTGATTTCAACAACAAAACCATCGTCATAACGAAGCCAAAAGTGACAATTTAAATAGGGCCAAATCACTCAAAATAACTCTACTCTGCGAACATAGCCTTCGGGAGTTCGAGATACAAAAATCATGAATCGTACCAATTGGCGATTGGAGTCACGGCACCTAGCAGTCAGCACGTGAACCCTATGTGGGGGATACGTTTTTTTTCATTTTGACATTCAATGTATTTCCCATAAGAGAAAACCAAAAAAAGGTCTGAAAAACATTACTTTTGCTAATTAATTTTCTATGAACACGTATTTATTTTATAGTTGCAATAGAAAAAGAATTTATGTGAGTTAGTTAATCAAGAAGAATATGTATCAAAACTTATGTATAACTTCCTATATTTTGCAGATGAAAAATGTAAACAAACCTGTATTGTTGTTGTTGCTTTCCAAAATGGATTCATTTCGTAAGCAAAATTGGTGTCACGTGCGTAGTCAGGGAAGGGGTTTGATAGACAAGAGTCAATTATGAAGATTTTTATATTATATATTTTACTACTGTTTTCTAATAAGTAAAAGCTTACGTCACCGAAACTTTGCAGTAATGTTTTTATGAAGATGTAGGTATAAAGTATTTCTATATATTTATGTATTGCGTTTGTGAATTTGTATTCTTGAGAAAAAAGGAGTACAAATATTTGTACACTGTTTGTGCAACAGGTCAATACAATATATTTGGTGTTTAGAAACTAGCGAAGCTCATGGGGTCAATAACACCCTTTATTGAATAAATAAAATTTTGCGTTTAATTTTTTACAATTCTTATTTTCAAAATTATGTACCCTCCAAAAACATCAGGAAATAATAACACTTCAATCCTGCCTGCGTCTTTTGTTAATGCCGCATTTACACGATTGGAGAACTGGCAATATAATGACCAAAACAATAACAGAAGAATGGACAAATTCATTATTTTTGTCATTATACCGGCAGCTTTTCACCAGTCGTGTAAATTCGGTATAACGAAGAAGCATTTAAAATATTTACATACTTCCAAGCCAAAAAATTCTGTACGTAGGTAAAAATACTTAAACATTTTTTTTTGTAATTAAATTGGTAAATATATATGCAAGAAATTTTCAATCCAAACAAAAACATTACATGTATTTGAAAATCTTCATTTTCATACAAACATAATTAACAAAGAAAAAAAAACTTTCATGTTTTAAATAATCTTGGCTACGTCTCTGCGCTGCTTTTTTCTCAAACGAGTATTGGTGTTGTTGTTTCTCGTTGTAGAGGTAGTTTGTTTACATTTTTCATCTTAAATTTAAAGCATTTGAGGCGTCAGTTTTGATTTATTTTTTGCTAGATTTGTAAACTTACATGTTTTGTTATTCCATTGCAATCATAAAAGTTGTATCCGTTTATATAAAAGTTATTAGAAAATGTAACATGAATATGACTCTCTTTTGCTTTTCTCTTATGGGAAATACATTGAACGTCAAATTGGAAAAAATTTTATCCCCCAGATAGGGTTCATGTGCTGAAATGCAGGTGGTGTGGAAAGCAACTTACCAGGTGTCAATAACGAAACACAAAAATTCTATTCAGTCTAGTTCGATACTCGAACAAACGTCAAAATTTTATCGGCAGTAGGATTCTTCTTTAGCTTTTATCGGCAGTGATCCTACTGCCGATATTGTTTTTGTTATTAGGTGTGTTTTATTGGAAAAGCTATCCGCAGCACAGTGAAATTTTATATGAATTACAAAAACAGCATCGGCAGCAAAATCGCTGCCGATAAAAGTTAAAGTAGAATCCCGCTGTCGATAAACTTTTGACTTTTGTTCGAGTATCGAACTCAATTGAATAGGATTTTTGTGTGTCGTCATTGGTACGACTGGTACTTTTATGTGTCTCGAATCCTCGATGGCTATGTTCGTAGAGTAGAATTATGTTGAATGAATGGCCCTGTTTAGACTGTAACTTTTCACTCCGTCAAGACCATGTTTTTGTAGAAGAAATCGGTGAAGAGAAAATTTCACCTATAAATTTACATCAATTTGTGGCGTAGTGAGCAATTACAGTCTAAACAGGGTCGTTTGTAAGTGCATGGTTGTTTTGTTTTACCTTTTCGACAAAATGAAAAAATGATCCTATCCTATGCTATGCTAAAAAAAACGCTGTCTTAAATTAGTTTAAAGTGCAAAATTTAGCATTTTTATTTATAAGTGACAAACAAGATATATTCTGCCGACTGTCAAACGATCATTCGCAAACCACAACATCAAGACGCATTTCACAAAACATTTTTCTTCACATTTTCTTCTATAGGAAACCAAACAAATTACTCAAGGGAATGCAAGGTCAAAATTCACGATCATTCCCATTTCAAAATTCACTATTTGCAGCTCATATGAAAAGCTCTTTTTGTAAACCTTTGGTCTATAGGGACCAGTTTGTATAGACATGGTTCAAATTTTGATCCGATGCTCAGCAATTTTAAGTCACTGCTTTTGGTGGAAAGGCTACTTGTACAAACGTGGTTCAAGCTTTGATGCGTGGTTCAATTATTTTAGATCACTGATTTCAGCAGTTTAACTGAGGTTCAACAAGGGTCAAGCTTGAAATTGTTATTACAACATCATTCAGTAGATCCGATCAAATCGATGAGTCACAAATGCTGAACCATGGATGAAATTTTGAACCAGTTAGTACAGCTGAAACTAACTGAAGTTCAAGGAAGGTTCAGCCTTATTTGGCTACTAATGTACTCAGTTAATCCGGTAAAATTGGTGAGTTAAAAAATTTCCAGTGGAAAACTAGGTAAATGCATTAAAATTAGCCATACAATCATGTCCTTATTGTAATTTATAAAATTATCGCTAATAAAGTCATCTACTCCATGTGTATTGAGTCTGTTATTATACGACGACTTTTGAGTCATGGCTTTTTCAAAATTAAATGAGTGCAATTGAAAAAACCAAATTTGATTTCACTTTCACAATATTAAATTTCGAAAAATCTCAACTAAAAGGTCTACGTGTAATAGCAGACTAAATCATGACTTTTTACTTTGACCATAGTCTACCAACACATCCCTACCCCTTTTCTTTTCTTTTATAGCTGCAAAATCAATTTTCGTATCTGAAAATGGCAAATAAAGAAAAAAGGGAAACAAACATTTGATTGAAAACATTAATTATATAAATATATAGTTATATTTCCCATTTAACTTGCAAATATGTTAGTTTTTGTTAATAATTTTGGTTTATTTGTACTTTTAACTGTCACAAAATTCACTTTTGTGTCGTGACAGCTGTTCAGGCGTACCATATTGCAAATACAAAAATATAGGCCGCTGCGGATGCGTTTTTATGGAAATTTCTCACTGTACTATATATAAAATCCCAAAAAAACACGCCTATTCATGTAAAATCTTACTATACTACGGATAGCTTTTCCAAAAAAACACGGGTAATAACGACAACGACGACTGCACGATGGTGATAGTGACGCATCTTGCCGATTGCGTTTACACGTAGTTTGTGTATTGTTGTCCCATGACATACGGCTCGCCATGGCCGTTTACAAGTTGTTTTTTCATTTGTAGCCTTGGTGTTCATATCTTCTCGCCGAATGCATTTTGGCACACGTACACGAGGTTTTCTCGCTTACGGTTATAATTTCATCTCGTTATGGTCTTGAAAAATTAGCTTAAAGAGATCTTTTAAGGCTAATCAACAGTTTTCATGAACGATTGTGCGTTGCGTTGTGTTAACTCCTTTGGGGCCTCTGTGCCAATTACACAACTCCGTTGACCCATTTAGGGTATGTATGTTCAGTCGGCAGTAAGGTGTCAACTGTCATTGTTAACAGTTTTCTTTTGCCAGTCAGGCACCGTTGTCAGCAGCTTGAAAAATGTAGCTTAAATGAAACTCTACTTGCTATAATAGTCGGACTTTGGTAACATAATGATGATGATAAGACGTGAACAATGACATAAACCACGTGTAAATTTCACGGCGTGACTATTCCGAGAAATTCACGATACAGCCAGCCGTGTAAATGAAACATTAAACCCCGTTTGGATTTTTTAACCACGGTTTTAGCTTCTAATTGTAACCTATTTAAAAAGTAATTTTGAAAAAAAAAAAGAGTTTTGGCGAGACTATAGCTAGGCCAAAGCGAGATAATGAAAAAATATTCTAGATGACAAAAACCACGTGTTAATATCACGGCGACAATAGCGAGAAAACCACGACATAGATAGCTATGTAAACGGGCACGGCGAGACAAAGGCGAGATTAACAAAATGACCATGAAACATAAAACCATAGTTGGAATTTTTGACCATGTTTTAAGCTTAGTGTAACCTTTTTGAAAAAAATAATTTTGACCAAACCCAGACCATAGCGAGAAAACCACGGCACAGATAGCCGTGTAAACGGGCACGGCGAGACAAAAGCGAGATTAACACAATAACTATAATAGCATTGAAAGCCACATTTAGACGGTATCTGCGGGGTGCAGGGAATTAACTTCACGGGAACTACCTTCACATGGGAATTAACTTCACTACTAGTGGGAATTAATTTCACTTTCTTGAAGTGAAATTATTTCCCACTGAAAGTGAGTAATAATTTCACTTTTTTGTGGGAATTAATTTCACTTTAATGTGCGTTTCTTTAAATCCAGATTCTTTAAATGCAAAAGAAACTTTGCATACACCCAGCCTCGCACCTACCCCAAATCCTATAATGTGCCCATGCAGGGGGGCAGCTTGCCCCCCATACATACCTCACTGTTAATTCGCCGTAATGCTTTGCCTTACATAAATACAGTGCTAGCAGCAAGCATTACGGCGAATAAACAGTGAGGTATGTATGGGGGGCATGCTGCCCCCTGCAACCCCCCTGCTTGGGCACATTATAGGATTTGGGGTAGGTGCGAGGCTGGGTGTATGCAAGTTTCTTTTGCATTTAAAGAATCGGGATTTAAGGAAACACAATTTTACATTTTTGTAATTTTTATCATATCATAGGTGGGAAATAACTTCACACAATTTTGGGATGAAATTATTTCCCACCTTCAATGAGAAATTACTCCACAAAAAAAAGGTGAAATTAATTCCCACTAGTGGTGAAGTAAATTCCCATGTGAAGATAGTTCCCGTGGAGTTAATTCCCTGCACCATCTGCGGCATCGTTATCGTAATACCTCTTCTCTTATAAATGTTGATGACGATTTGAGTCTACTGAGTTCTGAATTATCTGAAATATTTAAACAACACAGATTTTATATCTACTTTTTCTTTGAGAGAATACCATTTTTGATTTATTTTCGATGGAAACAGTTTTAGGTTGATCGTTTCCCCTTATTTTTTAAAAAAAAAGTCAACAAATAAGAGCTATTCTGGAAGTTAAATGATATATATCTCACCAAAAGACCTAAACAATTAATTTTTAAAAATAAATCTCAGACCGAGACCAAAATTAAATTTGACGAATTAAATATCTCTCAGTCAGAAACCAATTGAAAACAAAAGTCAACTGTTATTTTCGATCTCTGAAATACAGAAAATGATATGGCAGGCTAGGACAAATTATTATACAAGCATCTTGGCGTATTTTGTAATCCCCAAATTCTTGAACAATTTTTGAGGTTCAGTGTGCGTTTTATACCAGAAAATTAAGAGAAAAAAGAGAAAACATTTCAATGATGCAAAAAGGGTAAAGTTGTTGAAGGTATGTGAGTGTGAGTATATTTTCAGTAAATCATCAGTTTTGGGGAACTGGGAACATATCGAGAAGATTGCCAACTATTGCACATTCCGACACGACACTTGAAGACGTCGTACATAGGAGTTATTGTATGAACAAATGGGACTATATAAATTGTTTGTCTTGATTATCCTATTTCATCTCAAACTCTGAAATAAATACCGGTTTTAATAAATTCACCCTTTTTTAAAAGAAAAAAAATGCAATTTTCATTGGAACTTAGCCTGAAAATCTTGTTCTTCAATTTTGTGGCACTTAGAAAACAAAAAAATAAATGATTTTGCTAAGCCCCGTGACGATCCATTTGGATTTTTAGCCAATCAGAAATCCAACCGAGCCAAATGGATTGGATGGCTCGGTCGTGTATGGCTAGATTAATGGAACTAGAAAGAAGAAAACGACAAAAAGCTATTAACAGCCAGTTGAAATTCAAAAATGAAATGAGCAACGAAATAACCAAACAACAGATGAAAAAACTTTCTGCGATTTGGGAAATCACCGCATTTCGGCCCTAATGAAAACGTAGTAGTAGACACAAACAAATATGTATAACATCTGACATACGAAATGACCGAAATAAATAATTCGATTTTGTAACTTTTCTTATATTAGGTGTGTTTTATTGGGAAAGCTATCCGCAGCACAGTTAAATTTTATATGAATTACAAAAACAACATCGGCAGCAAAATCGCTGCCGATAAAAGTTAAAGTAGAATGCCACTGCCGATAAACTTTTGACGTTTGTTCGAGTATCGAACTCAATTGAATAGGATTTTTGTGTGTCGTCATTGGTACGACTGGAACTTTTATGTTTCTCGAATCCTCGATGGCTATGTTCGTAGAGTAGAATTATGTTGAATGAATGGCCCTGTTTAGACTGTAACTTTTCACTTCGTCAAGACCATGTTTTTGTAGAAGAAATCGGTGAAGAGAAAATTTCACCCATAAACAAATGCTGAACCATGGATCAAATTTTTAACCAGTTAGTACAGCTGAAACTAACTGAAGTTCAAGGAAGGTTCAGGCTTATTTGGCTACTAATGTACTCAGTTAATCCGGTAAAATTGGTGAGTTAAAAAATTTCCAGTGGAAAACTAGGTAAATGCATTAAAATTAGCCATACAATCATGTCCTTATTGTAATTTATAAAATTATCGCTAATAAAGTCATCTACTCCATGTGTATTGAGCCTGTTATTATACGACGACTTTTGAGTCATGACTTTTTTCAAAATTAAATGAGTGCAATTGAGAAAACAAAACTTGATTTTACTTTCACAATATTAAATTTCGAAAAATCTCAACTAAAAAGTCTTCGTGTAATAGCAGACTAAATCATTAGTTTTTTACTTTGACCATAGTCTACCAACACACCCCTACCCCTTTTCTTTTCTTTTATAGCTGCAAAATCATTTTTCGTATCTGGAAATGGCAAATAAAGAAAAAAGGGACACAAACATTTGATTGAAAACATTAATTATATAAATATATAGTTATATTTCCCATTTAACTTGCAAATATGTTAGTTTTTGTTAATAATTTTGGTTTATTTCTACTTTTAACTTTCACAAAATTCACTTTTGTGTCGTGACAGCTGTTCAGGCGTACCATTTTGCAAATACAAAAATATAGGCCGCTGCGGATGCGTTTTTATGGAAATTTCTCACTGTACTATATATAAAATCCCAAAAAAACACGCCTAATTACAAAAACAGCATCGGCAGCAAAATCGCTGCCGATAAAAGTTAAAGTAGAATCCCGCTGCCGATAAACTTTTGACGTTTGTTCGAGTATCGAACTCAATTGAATAGGATTTTTGTGTGTCGTCATTGGTACGACTGGTACTTTTATGTGTCTCGGATTCTCGATGGCTATGTTCGTAGAGTAGAATTATGTTGAATGAATGGCCCTGCTTAGACTGTAACTTTTCACTTAGGTGCCAGTCATAGCTATCATTGAAATTCATCATTGAAAATGAAATTAGGAATTGAAATTGTTTATTATTTTGATGGAAAAATAAACCTTAAGACTTATTTAATATATCTAGCCAAAAAAATAGTTCAAATAGGCCAAACTTTCCACATAAAAAGACTTTTCTTATTTCAATGACTGAACTACCTTACCAATGATCATTGAAAGATTAAAAGTCAATTTTTGTGGAAGGTTGGGCCGATTTGAAATTTTTGTTTGGCTAGAAATATTAATTAAGTCTTGAGCTTCAATCGTCTTAAAATAATAAATGATTTTGCTTTCTTAACATCTCAAAATCAATCATTAAGGTTTTCAATGATGAGTTTCAATGATAGCTATAACTGGCGCCTTAGTCAAGACCATGCTTTTGTAGAAGAAATCGGTGAAGAGAAAATTTCACCCTTAAATTTACGTCATGGTGGATGGCGTAGTGAGCAATTACAGTCTAAACAGGGCCGTTTGTAAGTGCATGGTTGTTTTGTTTTACCTTTTCGACAAAATGAAAAAATGATCCTATCCTATGCTATGCTAAAAAAAAACGCTGTCTTAAATTAGTTTAAAGTGCAAAATTTCAAACAAATTACTCAAGGGAATGGAAGGTCAAAATTCACGATCATTCCCATTTCAAAATTCACTATTCGCAGCTCATATGAAAAGCTCTTTTTTTAAACCTTTGGTCTATAGGGACCAGTTTGTATAGACATGGTTCAAATTTTGATCCGATGCTCAGCAATTTTAAGTCACTGCTTTTGGTGGAAAGTCTACTTGTACAAACGTGGTTCAAGCTTTGATGCGTGGTTCAATTATTTTAGCTCACTGATTTCGGCAGTTTAACTGAGGTTCAACAAGGGTCAAGCTTGAAATTGTTATTACAACATACTTGAACCTTGGAATCATCGTTGCACTTTAGTAGATCCGATTAAATCGATGAGTCACAAATGCTGAACCATGGATCAAATTTTGAACCAGTTACTACAGCTGAAACTAACTGAAGTTCAAGGAAGGTTCAGGCTTATTTGGCTACTAATGTACTCAGTTAATGATGTTCAAAGGGTAGACACGGTGCATTCAAGAGGACACAAGCGTCCACAAGCGTCAAAGCGAACCTCTGTCTACCAACTCCTACTCTCACCTCCAAGTGGTGAACATCGGGTGCCTAGTACCTTTAACTGAAGATGGGGTTCCAATCCCTGTGGACGGTTTTAGGGGGCAGCAAACGAGAGAGGGGGGGAGGAGTGTTCCCACTAAGGCACTTCTCCTTCATCCAGGCGGCAGCGGAAGAATTCTCAAGATGGAATCAACGGTGGCGTCTACAGTTCCAGTTAGGCTGAACTACTTAGTGAACACCTTATACGGGCTACTACGACATATTCGGAGCTCAGGCCTATAAGGAGCGGTTAATCCGGCTCCCCGCCCTTGGAGTTATATATATAGGGTCTGGTCCTCCAGGTTGGAGGTCGTGCCGTCGGGGTGACTTCCCGGCCACGTAAAGCTATCTTAGTTGCGAAGCACCAACAAGCCTCGGATACGGATGGATTTACTGTTGACGAACCAAGCAAACGAAATAAGGACAACGAACTTCGGATCTGCACGTGGAATGTTCTGTCTCTCTATAGACCACGTGCAGCCGAACATTTAGCGGAGGCCCTAGACTGCTACAAAGCAGACATCACCGCCATCCAAGAAGTGCGATGGGATGGGCCGGGCAAGAGAAAACTGAAAGACTGCGATATCTACTACGGTGACTGTTACCGACCACAAGGGCAGCGTCTCTTTGGATGTGGATTCGTCGTTAGAGGCAGACTTAGGCAAGAAGTCTTGAGTTTCAACTATGTGAACGAGCGCCTCACGACAATTCGCATCAAGGCTAAATTCGCCAACATCAGCCTGATATGCGCGCATGCCCCCACAGAGGAGAAAGATGACGACACCAAGGACGAGTTCTACGAGCTCCTGGACAAGACATATGAGCAATGCCCTAGCTATGACATTAAAATTGTCTTGGGTGATTTTAATGCCAAACTAGGAAGAGAAGACGTCTTTGGTGGCACAATCGGAAGATACAGCCTGCACGACACCACCTCCGATAACGGACTCAGGCTAATCGACTTTGCTGCGGGGCGAAACGTTTTGGTAGCTAGTACCCAGTTCCCGCATCTCGATATACATAAGGGGACATGGCGAATTCCTGGTCAATCAACCGCCAACCAAATTGACCACATTGCGATCGACGCAAGGCACTCCTCCAGTATCAAGGATGTCCGAACGTTCCGAGGAGCCAACGTTGACTCGGACCACTACCTCGTTGTAGCAAAGGTAATGCTACGGATATCCAGACCAAAGCCAAAACAGGGAAATACTGTGAGGAATTTCGACGTCGGACGGCTACAGTCGCAGGAAATCGCCAGGTCCTTTTCCGATCGAGTCTCTCGCGCCCTCTTAACTAGTCCTTTGCCGCCAACTGCAAACATCGAGAACCAGTGGAAAAACTGCCAGGAAGCCATCAGGGATGCCGCCTCTGACGTGCTGGGCTTTGCACGACCACCACAGCGAAACCCCTGGTTCGACGAAGAATGCCGGCAAGTACATGCAGCCAAACAACAGGCATACAAAGCGGCGCTGCATAGAAGGACCAGAGCTGCTCGCGAGCTCTACGAGCAGAAGAGGAGAGAGGAACACAAGCTTCTTAGAAGGAAGAAGAAAGAGCATGAGAAGCGCGCGATCGAGGAGTTAGAGAGATGCCACTGCAGGAATGAAGTTCGGAAGTTTTACCAAAAAGTAAAACGAACCTCCCAAGGTTACAAGGCCCGAACCGAAGCCTGCAAAGACGATCAGGGGAACATCGTGGTGTAATCGCAGTCGGTGCTGAGGATATGGAAAAATCATTTCTGCAAATTGTATAACGGCGATGACGAACCGAATTCCGCTAACATGCAAATTGCACCATTCAACTTGGACGACGTAGGCCAACAATTCCGTCCACCCGATCTTGATGAAGTGAGGATAGCCATATCTAAACTTAAGTCCAATAAAGCTGCTGGAGCTGATGGCCTTGCGGCTGAACTATTCAAAGCGGCTGGCGATGAATTGGTTAGGAGTATGCACCAGCTCATCTGTAAAATATGGTCGGAGGAAAGCATGCCCGATGAATGGAACCTCAGCATTGTTTGCCCGATCCTCAAGAAAGGCGATCCTCTGGACTGCACCAACTACAGGGGCATCAGCCTTCTTAATATCGCCTACAAGATCTTCTCTGCCGTACTTTGTGAACGCCTGAAGCCATTCGTCAACAACCTGATAGGTCCATATCAGTGTGGCTTTAGGCCAGGGAAGTCCACCATCGACCAAATATTCGCACTACGGCAGATCTTGGAGAAAACCCAGGAGTTTCAAATCGATACCCACCACCTTTTTATCGATTTCAAGGCCGCGTATGACAGCATCTATAGAGACGAGCTATATAGAGCAATGTCTAGTTTTGGCATCCCTGCCAAACTCGTCCGTTTGTGCAGGATGACGATGGAGAATGCACGCTGCTCCATCAAGGTCGGCAAAGACCTCACCGACACCTTTGATGTCAAAAAAGGTTTTAGGCAAGGCGACGCGCTGTCATGCGACTTCTTCAACATCGTTCTTGAAAGAATAGTGCAAAACTCTCACGTCAACACTAGAGGCACAATCTTTCAAAAGTCCGTCCAATTACTCGCTTACGCTGATGACATTGACATAATGGGACGAACAAAGCGTGATGTCAGTGGTGCTTTTGTGAGCATTGAGAAGGAAGCCAAGAAGATGGGTTTAACGGTGAATGAAAGCAAAACGAAGTATATGCTGTCAACAAGAAAGGACACCCAACACCGACGTCTAGGACAGAACGTCACTATAGACAGCTATAATTTTGAGGTGGTCAGAGACTTTGTCTACCTAGGATCCGCTATAAACTCAGCGAACGATACCAGTGCTGAGATCAAACGAAGAATTACTCTTGCCAATCGCTGTTTCTTCGGGCTAAGAAGGCAATTGAGAAGCAAAGCCCTCTCTCGAGCAACTAAACTGTCCCTGTATAAGACGCTTATCATCCCGGTCCTGATATATGGTGCAGAGGCATGGACACTGCTAACGGTGGATGAGAACGCGTTAGGCTGTTTCGAGAGGAAAATTCTCCGGGTGATTTTTGGTCCCGTCTGCATAGATGGGGAATGGAGGAGAAGATACAACCACGAACTGTATGGGCTGTACAGCGACACCGACCTAGCCACAAAAGTGAAAAGCCAACGACTAAGATGGCTGGGTCACCTAGAGCGAATGGACACCAATGCTCCGGCCCGGAAAGTCTTTGAATCCAACCCCGTGGGACAACACAGTAGAGGTGGACAGCGTAAAAGGTGGCGCACGCAAGTGGAAGAGGACCTCAACCAACTTGGCGTGCGAAACTGGAGACAGCTAGCTAGAAACCGAGCCGGCTGGAAGAAGCTTGTTGGTTGAGGCCCTGGTCCACCCCGGACTGTAGCGCCACCTTAAGTAAGTAAGTAAGTAAGTACTCAGTTAATCCGGTTAAATTGGTGAGTTAAAAAATTTCCAGTGGAAAACTAGGTAAATGCATTAAAATTAGCCATAAAATCATGTCCTTATTGTAATTAATAAAATTATCGCTAATAAAGTCATCTACTCCATGTGTATTGAGTCTGTTATTATACGACGACTTTTGAGTCATGACTTTTTTCAAAATTAAATGAGTGCAAATGAGAAAACATAATTTGATTTCACTTTCACAATATTAAATTTCGAAAAATCTCAACTAAAAAGTCTTCGTGTAATAGCAGACTAAATCATGACTTTTTTACTTCGACCATAGTCTACCAACACACCCCTACCCCTTTTCTTTTCTTTTATAGCTGCAAAATCAATTTTCGTATCTGAAAATGGCAAATAAAGAAAAAAGGGACACAAACATTTGATTGAAAACATTAATTATATAAATATATAGTTATATTTCCCATTTAACTTGCAAATATGTTAGTTTTTGTTAATAATTTTGGTTTATTTCTACTTTTAACTTTCACAAAATTCACTTTTGTGTCGTGACAGCTGTTCAGGCGTACCATATTGCAAATACAAAAATATAGGCAGCTCCGGATGCGTTTTTATGGAAATTTCTCACTGTACTATATATAAAATCCCTTTTCAGGCTTTTATATAAGAAACGCAATCTAATACACCGAGTTTTTCTTTTCTTATATCAGTTGTTTGAAGATGTAAGCGAGGTTGTGAATAATTTGATGAATGATTTCAAATGGCGAATTCAAAGGAGAAAATAATATGTTACTACTAAACAGTCCAATGATAACAAGACATACCTTTTAAATTGCAATTCCTGATCTGACTTGCCTTTACATTGATATTAATCAATAGGTGTGTGGACTGGCACTACAAAATCCATGCTTCACACGTCGGCGTCGATAGTTTTATGTATCTAGAAATGATCAAGACGTTGGTAGTTCATAACACATTTTTATAGTTTCATGAGGGTACCATTTTTGTAACAGGTTTTATGGTAATAATCCCACGATAACCACAACCCTCCAAAAAAACTCCCTTTAACCACAGATATTTTTATAGACTCTTCTTTTTATTGCTTTTCATGACAAATAACCCATTTATACCAAGTTTCATCGACGGACCACCATTTTCAACAAATTTTCGGTAATATCTGACTTTTATACTGAAAACATAGTCTTCCTAACACAAAAATGACAATAACTTTTTTTCACGGAGGTCGTATCGACTTGGTTTTGGTGTCATTTGATTCATCATTTAAAACTATCTTGAAAACATGTGTCATATGCTTAGGTTGCACCCACGATATACAGAAACAAGGTATGTTCATTGAAAAAACCCAATACGCCATCACAATCATCTGCGAGTTTGACAAGTGAGGTTGTTTATTAGAAGTTTTCAATTGAATTTTTATAACTTGTGCGTTTTCAGTAAAAAAAAAACTTTGAAAATTAAAAAATGGTTGTTTGTGCTGTTTAAGGATGAACTACTCCCCGGGCATGATATAAATTTTTAACTAAAATTAAAATTTCACTATTCTCGAAGGAGGAAAAATATGCAAACTGTGGTTTTATCCTAATGAAAATAAAAACAAATTTTCTTTAAAAAACAGTCGTATTTGCTCAGAAAATTTTATTGAGTGACGATAGGCTTCGCGATATACTTTTAATTACCATCTTGAAGAACATGCTATCGAATTACCAACAAAAGAAAAGGAAGAAATTTCATCTCTTAAATTTGAGGAATTAAAAAAAGTTTCCACTGAATACCTCGCAGGATTCCTTATAAAAAGGTGTAAAGTGCCGAGCGACCCAAATACTTACAGCAGTTTTACGTGGGTGGATGAAAAGATATTGGAAGGTGGACTTCAGAAACCAAGTCAAACGTTGCTGGGAAGCATTCGCATTCTTGAAAATATTTTTATTAAAAACAATATCGAATCTTTATACCTATACAGATGGGAAGTTTATGGAAACTGATACAAAAAAGGAGAGGTCTTGTGCCTTAGATACAAGTGCTAACCGACTTTACTTTTTTGAGTGTGGATTGTATTTAAGAATTAAGCATTTAAATAAATTATTCTTAAGTGATATCAAATGGTTAAAATAAAAAAATAATATAAAAACTATTTAATGAAATTAAATTCTTTTCTTCTATCTTATATCCAAGCCAGATGATAGTGACGTCACACTGTCAAGACACAATGAGCAAACCTTGTTTCTGTATATCGTGGGTTGCACCAAAGTTTATTTTTCCGTTTGATACACCACAACCTACTCCTCCTCCCCTTCCCCCTCAAAAAACACCCTTCCATATGAAATATTTTTATAGACTTTTTTGATTCTTCGTTTTCATAGTAAATGAAACGTTTTCACCAAGTTTCATGGTGGTACGAATTTTTTTGTTTTATTTATCCTATTTTACCTGTACTATATGTAAAAGATGAAGAAACAAAAATTTGTATTTTATTTAAAATTGATGTTGTAAGTATATAGTAATTTTAACAACTTAGGCGCCAGTTAAAGCGATAAGAAAAAAACATCCGAAAAAAAAATTGAAGTTTTTATTACTTTTGTTTTAAATTCGATTTGATAGCCAAATGATATATATATCAATGAATGATATTATATATCAATCGACGCGTAACTCAGCGCAGAATTTTTTTCGCAAAAAAAATTGCCAAAACAATAATTTTGTATGTTTTAAATGGATTTATTTGTTTTTCGGATGAAATTTCATCTAAATCATTCCACTGACTTGTGTTCCAATTTGTTTCTGTTCAACTGAAAGAATTTCATCCGAAAAAAGTTTTTCTGATATTTCAATCAGCAAAAATCTTGGCGGCTGTTTGTTTGTTTTTTTTGTTTTGCGAAGAATCTATAGTTTTTTATAAAGTTTTTCTGACACATTTTGTCTGATTGCTATAAACACCATCAGAAAAAAAATCAATTTCAAACTGTTTCAAGTTTTTCGGATCAGGTTTTCTGATCGCTATAACTGGCGCCTTATGTCGTTTTTGATTTGATTTTGAAATTGTTCTATTCCTATCGAATATGGAAAACCTTCAACTCCAAATATTCCGTATTCGATAGGAATGGAACAATTCCAAAATGAAATTAAAAAAAAATCTAATCGAAAACAACATTAATGTAACCAATCAAACAAAATTAATATCAATAATAGAAACCTGCTAATTATTGAAGTATTATTGATAAGTAATTTAATTTTTGTACTCAATTAAAATTTGTATACCCGTGCGAAGCCGGGGCGGGCCAGCTAGTTTCAAATAATTATAAAATCATTATGTCTGTTCGCGTACCTCCTAAAACTACGAATTTCTACGAATTTAGCCGAAAGTTCTGTCAAAGCTCATATACAAAAATAAAATTAGGAAATTCGTAGTTTTGAAAAGTACACGAACAGACATATTATGGATTTGCTCTTATATACAGTGATCGTCAAAAATGATTAAACAGGAGATATGATTTCAGGAGTAACATGAAATTTAAACTAACAAATAAACAAAAATTGCAACCAATGATAAAAAACTTAAGCTTTATTCAATAGCAATAAATCGAGACAAAAGTATAGCATTCACAAATTAAATTAACCAGATCGCAAATAGATTTAACCTAAACGCAAATAAATTTCACCCAAGCCCAAAAAGATTCAACCCAAACGTAAATAGAATTAACCCAATCGCAATTCGATTTAAACAAAACGCAAATATAGTTAGGGTTTGTTTCATAATAGGTAACTAAAGCTCTGATTTATTATTCAACAATTAAATTATCCTTATAGTCCAGTCAACGAAGGAAAAATAAATGCAATAAATCATGCTCTCTGGGTTATTATTTTATTTGATAGGGGTGACCGCAAGGTATAACATACTAAAAGTCCCCAGCCCAGGGTCGCAAGCTTTAGGCAGAAGGGGGGGTTAAAGGTCCCCTTTTATAATTTTTCGGGAATATTTTGAAAACTATTACAAAATGAAAGAAAAATAAAATTCCTACAAAAAAGGTCTTATTCATAATTTCGGTAGGTGCAAGGTTAAGAAAGATACGGGCAGTAGAAAACTCAAAAATTTGAAATACAATGTTATTGTCTTACAAAATCAATGGTTTTTGATCACTTTGAAGAAAGTGTTTTAAATGCCCTTATTTAATTTTTTTGATACAGTGTTTATTTTTATATGAGAAACACTGTTTCTTCAAAGGTAAGAAGTACACAGAATTTTCCCAAGTTACAGGCCAATACTTTATGAAAGCATTTTTGGGCATATCCTAAGAAATAAATTCTATAGAAGGGGAGGTATATTTCTATAAGGGGGACAAATTCCCCAATCATTGACTGAAAATAGAAAAATAGCTATTTAAAAACAACGGGAATACTTAAAATATTATGCTACATCTTTTTTAAAAGCTTAGAACATATTCTTTTATTATATAGTCAAATCAAGTCGACAGTTCCTGAAAAATTCGCTTGAAAATTTTTTAAAATGAATTTTAATTTTTTATTTTACACAATAAAGTAGTAAATTGTGTTTTATTATTTAGTGTTGTTGTTAGCCTTGAGTCGAATGCTGAAAACCAGACGTTTGTAGGGTTTTTAGTTTTTGATAAAATTGAAAATTATGAAAACTACTTCTTTTTCTAAGGCACTTAGTAACAATTACCCAACAAAAATTAATTAAAAAAAAGTAGTTTTCATTATTTTCAATTTTCTCAAAAACTAAAAACCCTACGACCGTCTGGTTTTCAGCATTCGACTCAAAGCTAAGAAGAACACTAAATAATAAAAGACATATTACTACTTTGTTGTGTAAATAAAAATGAAAAATCATTTAAAAAAATTGTTCAATATTTTTTTATTAATTTTGAGTTTTCAAGCGAGTTTTTCAAAAACTGTTGACTTGATTAGACTTTAAAATAAAAGAATCTGTTTTTAGCTTTAAAAAAAGATATAGCACAATATTGTTGGTATTTCCGTTGCTTTTAAATAGCGATTTTTCTACTTTAATTCAATGTGTTGGGAATTTGTCCCCCCATATAAAAAGGAGGGGGAAATACACCTCCCCTTTTATATAATTGATTTCTTAGGATATGTCCAAAAATTATCTCATAAAGTATTGGCCAACAACTTCGAAAAAATTCTGTGTACTTTTAACCTTTAAAGAACAGTGTTTCTCATATGAAAATAAACACTGTATCAAGAAAATTAAATAGGGACATTTTATACACAGCCACCTTCTTCACACCCCAACTTTCTCTCGTACCGTTACTGGAATGACCATGAATCAATATTATATACTTACCTTTTCCGTTATTTCTTAGTAAAGTGATCAAAAACCATTGATTTTGAGACAGTAACATTGTTTTTCAAATTTTTGAGTTTTCTACTGCCCGTATTTTTCTTAATCTTGCTCCTACCGAAAATTTGAATAAAACTTTTTTGGTAGGAAATTTATTTTTCTTTCATTTTGTAATGGACACTTTTCCGCTTAAACGCTTAGTTTTCAAAATATTCCCAAAAAAATACAAAAGGGTGCTTTAACCCCCCCCCCCCCTCCTGCCTAAATCTCGCGGCCCTGGGCTGGGGACTTTTAGTATGTTATACCTGGGGGTCACCCCTACCACATTAAATAATAACCCAAAGAGCATGATTTATTGCATTTATTTTATGATTTTGAGTCTTCGTTGACTGGACTATTAAATAAAAACCTCTTATTGACGAACTTTGCGTTTCACAATGATCGAAGTATTAAAATTATTATGGGTCAATTGCCCGGAGGCCATTTGACAATTAATGTATGTACCCAACTCGCTAGCAAGTACTTGGTCGTGTGGCCTCCACACGAAGTATTTTTGACAGAATGAAAATATTAAAAAAAAAGTTAAAATGGCCGCGTTCAAGTTTCAATGGATAGCCTATCTAAAGGCCTGGTCAAACGCGATCTGGCGATCTTTGTGAGAAATTACAAACAAAATTTGATCCCCGCGATCTTTTTTACCCAGTGAAGTATTGATCGTATCGCCGGATCGCGTTCTGTTTGACTAGGCCTTAAGATAGCTTTGTATCCATACATGTGTCTGAACGCAAACAGCTGTTGTTGACATTGCTCATGACGCTGATTAGATTATGAAGGCTGAGACCGGTCTCACGGCGGTTTCTGGACAAGAGAAGTGGGGGGTCAGGGATGTCGTGAGGCATGAAGGAAACATAAACATCCGACTCATGAGTCTCATTTGTTGCTGTTTCAATGCTTCAAATTTTCTAATGTAGACACGATGAGACTTACGACTCCGGACTCAATTTTCCCAATCTAAACAGGCTTCATAGGATAGCTTGTATCCTAAAATTTTTAGGATAGCTTGGGATCTCTTTTTTACCAACAGCTGTTTCGTCAGCAGCTGTGTTTTAACAAGGGATTACAACAACACAAACCTATCCAGATCGCTTTAATTTTGTGTTTGAACGCGGCCAATCAAAATTGGACGGAGACTTCGAAACAGATTGCATCTGGAGACTTTTGGTGAAGATTATATAAAACGAATAACTTCGCCTGCTGCATGTAGAGTTACCATACTGAGAAAAAGTCCATCGAAATTACAATTTTTCTAAAAATTGCTTTAGTGAGTAACCACTTCAAATTCATTACACTTTGACGCATCACGTTCTCTTTCCCGTTGACGTTCCCGAAAATATGTATCTTGTGAGTTCAGTTCAAACGCAAGGTGGTAACCTGCTGAGTCCGGGTGTGCATATGAAAGACGTTACAGTGGCCCTCAAACGATAGCAATTTTTATCGCGTTTTGCGGCAGTTAAATGCAAATTAAATAGTTTTTTCGTTATCTTCTATACTTGTATTATAAAGATGAAACATTTATTTGTTTGTTTGTTTGTTTGTACCTACGGTCCCTGGCCATATTATAAGACGCACTGTGAATTTTTAGGAACTCACTAATTGTACTATATTTAACCCATTATTTTTGACTTTTTATCTTGTAAACAGTAACTGTTATTTAGGTAAAATAGTATTTTGGTCCGTTTTGAATTTACTTTTTACATATTGTGTTACAATGGTAACATATTGTTGGAGGGGTAAAAATCTGTTTTATAACAATTTCGTCTGCTGCAGTTGCGGGCATGATTTAGTAATGTTAAACAATTTTTGAAAGTGAATAACACCACAAAATCATTCCCGCAACTTCAGCACACGCGAATGCGATAAAAACAGATTTAAACGTGTGTTTACTCTAGCAACAATATGTTACCATTGTAACACAATATCATTGTATATAAATTCTATAGTATTCTCATGAAGAAAAAAAGCTCGTGGCCATCTATGTGTCCAAATGTAATACTAATTATTGTTAAGGGATTTCGGTAAGGCGATCACAGCGAACCTATCGACCAAATGTCAACCTACAAAATCGTGTTTCATGAGAATACTATAGAGTGGATATACAATGACAATATTTTTTACACTTCAGAATTCTATGTTGTAGAGAGCTTAAGGCAAGCTGCATACTACAAACAGAGGCTCATCATGAGTGCATGTGTTAGTGGTTAGTAGATAAAGCAAGCTAACACAAGCACATTAAAAGATACAAAAAATTAACAAAATTAAACAAAATACAAAATATAATATGAAACAACATAATAATTATAAAATAAAGTTAACAAAATTAAATAAAATATAATATAAAACATTTAAATAAGGTATCTACCAAGACGTTACAAAATTACGAGAGTGGAGCACTGGTACGCAACAATGTTTTTAATCCTACTTTACTAATGTTAAAATCAACAGAAGAAGCGTTCAAATTAAAAAGTTTGCACATACGATTAAGAGGTTCATGTATACCATAATTGGTTCTATGAAAAGGAACGTGAAAAAGTTCAAATCTTCGTAGGTGGTGGGATCCTCCGCGGTAGTTAATGCGTATACAGGCTAACAAGTCAGGTGCATCAATTTCACCTCTGATAAGTTGGTGGAAAAATATTAAATCATTATTAACACGCCTTTCATATAAAGTTTGAAGTTGCAAAAGCTTGATTCTGTGTTCGTAAGGTGGCAAGTTGTACGGATCAGCCCAAGGAAGACCTTTCAAGGCGAAGCGAATGAAGTTATGTTGTATTGATTCAATACGGCTTTTATGAATTTCGTAAAAGGGAGTCCATACTTGGGAGGCGTACTCAAGATGGGGTCTTACATAACAATTGTATAAGGAAAGAGTAACATACGGATCGTTGAATTCCTTTGCCCAGCGTTTTATAAATCCAAGCATGGAACTCGCCTTATTTACAATATAGTTAATATGTACTTTAAAATCTAAATCTGAACTAAATTGAACACCCAGGTCTTTGAAATTAAAAACACGACAGAGTGTGTGCTCTGAAATGGAATAATCAAAAGCAATCACTTCTCGTTTTTTAGAGAAAGTTATAGTTTGACATTTAACAGGGTTAAGAGAAAGGCCGTTTTTCCCGGACCCAGATGGCTTCCTTGAGGTACACCCGAGTGAGCACTGAATGAATTTGAAAGACAATTTCTGAATTTTACCTGGTAACATCTTTTTTCAAGGTAGGACTTTATCCATGAAATAACAAACATCGGAAAACCAAAGGCTTTAAGTTTGAATACAATAATTTCATGACTAAGTTGATCGAATGCTTTTGAAAAGTCAGTATATATGCAATCAACTTCATTCCCGTTTTCTAAGGCATTAGAACACTTATGCAAAAAAGTAAGGAGATTTGTTACGGTTGATTTTCTTCTCACAAAGCCATGCTGTTGATCACATATAATATTCTTAGTATGAAATGCCAGGCTCTCGCATACAACTTGTTCAAAAATCTTTGGAATGCAAGAGAGCTTTGCTATAGGCCTATAGTTCATTATATCAGATTTGTCACCTTTTTTAAAGATTGGTGTGAGAAACGATTTCTTCCATAAATTGGGAAATATTCCTGTCCTCAAAGAAATCTCGAACAAAAATAGCAGAGGTTGAACAAGTATAAATTTACACTTTTTCAATAGTATAGGGGGTATTCCATCTGGACCAGATGAGTAATCATCATTTAATGATGAGAGAAGTTCTAAAACAGTACTCGGAGGCACTGGGATATTATTGCAGCTTGTTTGGGGGTAACTATGTAAATCTCTAAAATAATCTTCGTCCACATCTAAGGGCTTGTCAACAAAAGAATTACGAAAATTTTTAGCGAAAGCGTTACAAATATCAATGGTATCCTGTAGGAAACAATTTTCATACATGAAGTTTGCTGGATAACCATCTGAATTTTTTTTTGAATTGACAAACCTCCAAAATGCCTTTGGGTCATCTTTTAGAGAACTACCCATTTCGTTTACATGATTAGTGTATAGATTTTTTGAAAGAGTTTTAAACTCTTCAAAAAGGGTAATGTAGAAGTTATGGTCGACTGGCGAGAGAGTTTTTAAATACACCTTCCACGCTCTGTTTCTTTTATTACGGAGTGTTCTTAGCTCTTTCGTATACCATTAGTGACAAAAATTCGTATTCTTTGACATTTTTAAAAGGATAGTATTATAAATGCAGTTATTAAGAATGGAATAAAAACTAAAAAATGCTTCGTCAATATCGCTAGAAACTGATATATTCTCAATACCAGACCTAGCTATTTCTTCTGATAGCAACTCAAAGTTTGCCTTTCTGAAGTCAAAAGTATATGAACAATCATAAGGGTTACTGTTTTCAGTAAGGTGATTGCTCAAGTCAAAAAAATATCCAAGGGTGGATGATAGTCATCTAATGTAGTGACCCCAGAACTAGATTCTAGAACCAATGTACTAGTAGCGTCCGAAGAAAATACCAAATCGAGAATTCGATTCTTAGAATTTTTTATACAGCTGCTGTAAGTCAGTTGAAATTATTCTATCAAGAAGTAGAAGCTCATTTTGAGAAGAAGTTAAGGATGCTTCTTGATAGGATTCGTCATCAGAAGGGACCCACTCAATGTGAGGTAAATTAAAATCACCAAGAAGTAATATGTTGCTGTTTGAGCAAGACAAGTCAATAACAAAATCTAAGGCTTTAGAAAGTTCCACATAGACTGCGTCCGAACTTTTCGGAGGAATATATGCATTTAATATGTATAACTGTTTGGACTTTAGAGTTAATCTTATACAGATTAATTCAATAGAGAGATTAAAAGGGAAAGATATAGACGAAGATGAAAATTTATTTCTAACTGCAATTAGAACACCACCTCCCACCTCTTTTGGCTTATCAACATGACGATCTTTTCTATATACTAAAAACTCTTGATTGAAAAGTTCCGTGTCAAGAAAACTTGAGTTCAGCCAAGTTTCAGTCAAAACAAAGATGTCATGTGAAAATGCTTGGGAATTCGTATAAATATCAGCAGTTTTGCTGCGTAGCCCTCTTACATTTTGGTAGAAGAGGGTAATTCTGCTTAGTTTTTTGAAGATATATTATTGGGTAAACTACGTGTGAGTCTATTTTTCTTAATAGAAAATTCCTTAACAAGAGCTTCTGGAGGCCAGTTACTACTATTGCAAATAGAATCATAAGAATGAGCTACTATTTTAAAAGATGAAACGAAACTATTTACTTTGCTAATTTTTGTACACTTAATAGAATTATTCGTTGGGATGCAATTATTAGCCAATAAGTGGGAAACAATATCATCCGCAACAATAACCGGTTCAAGGCGGGAAATAAAAATAGACCTGGGCTTAGAAACCGCTTTGATGGGCCTAGGATCGCTTATTATATTGGAAGTGGCAGCAAAATCCGCTTCGGAGATTGCGTCTGGAACTACACCTGAACTTTGATCCATAGCCTCAACCGGAGGAGGTAATTGTGAAGCAGTCTTGGGACTAGCAATTAGATTAGTTCTTTTAGGGGGTGGACTGGAGTTTTTTAAAACTACTGAGTTTTCTCGTCCTCTTTTTTTGTTCATTTTGGCAACTGGTACGTTATCAGAACGTTTAGTTGAGCTGGATTGCGCAAGCAAATCATCTTTGGAGGGCGAGATCAAAAGAGGAACAGGGTCCAGTGGTAGGTCGTCAGTAGATGTACCGACATCTACCGGATCATTCGGAAGTGTTAACGAATTAAAACCTGAGACTGCGTCTTTAAAATTACTAAGCAGTTCTTCGAACCCTTTAGAAAGCTTCATAATGTCCACTTTAAAATTAGACATTTTAAATGCCAGCTGCGACAAGGAGAGCTTACGGCAGTCAGTGCAATACCAATACGCATATTTAGAATTGGTTACTTTCTCAATAAACGCATTAGTTGAACCGATGCACTTGGCGTGGTAGAGATTTCCACATGGCCCAAAACAGGCAAACAGTGGGGAGGAAATTGAACTATCAGTACAACTTTTTGTAGAGCAAATCATTTTTAAAATTCAAGTTGAAAGTTAAAGTTAATTAATAATAAAAAAAAAACTTTCAGACAGACAATAAAAATAAAATAAGAATCGAATTAGTGAGAAAAAGAGAGAAAAAAAAAAAAAAAAAAAAAAGACGTGAACTCTACCAGGATTCGAACCTATGCAACGAAGATTTGATGCCGTGTCCTTACTATCTGGACCACCGGGCTTGATAAATAGTTAGCAGCTAGATGTAGTTATAAGATGAAAAAAGAGTTAAAGAAAGTTATTATTTAAAATAGAAAGAAAGGGATGACAATTATATCTACCTTAAGCTGAAAGCTTATAAACACACAACAAACAAAAAAGTAGGGGAAAATATTCTTTAGAAACTCACACACATAGGTATACAGAGAAAGAAGAAAAAAAATAATGTAAATTCACTCAAATAGAGGAACACAAATTATTTATCACACACAGAGCAAAAAAAAAATACTCTTACCAAAAGATAAAACAATAAAATTAATTTTTAACCACAACTATGAACAAAAAGGTAAAAGATCATTAATTTGAATTAAAATATTCACTTATAAAGTGAAATTACGTCAGTAACACTAATAAAATTAACTAAATACTTGTAAAAAAATAATTAAATACACAAGCGATACGTCAACACAACTAGCTAAAACGAACCAGTGCTGTCCACTGAATATGTTAAAAGTAAATTAAAAAAAGTCACAAATACTATGTTACCTAAATAATAGTTTCTATCTTTAAGGTTAAGTCAAAAATAATGCGTAAAATATAGTTTTGATTTTCTAAAAAATTCATATAGTGCGTCTAATTATATGGCCAGGGACTGTATGTAGGAGGTAATCTCTGGAATTATTGAACCAATATCCCTAAAATTCTTTAACAAATGGATGGAAAGATATAATGTCCCTGAGTAATATAGGCTAAATTTTATTTGGATAAAATTAATTTTATGGTTGAAATCTAAATATGTATATGTACTTTTTTTTGGTATTTGTGAGTTTTTGATTTTATATTTTTATATTTCAAAAAATTCTTTTGGAACTTGAAAGACTATTCTAAGGGAAGGGCTTAAGGGTTAAAAATTTGTAAAGAAATTCTATTTGTAGGGTGAAATGGGGCAAAAACAAAAATGATAGGAAATTACAAACATTCTTTTTCTGTTTGATAGGGTTTACTAAAACGATGTACTTAGAGAATGGTATAAAAGCTAGATATATTTCGATATTAAGCTTTATATCTATAGGGTGAAATGGGTTTGAAACAAAAAAGGATCCTATTCGAATTTCTTTTTGTATTTTTAAGTTTCTAGGATGGGTTTAGTGCATATTTTTCAAAATAAAGCTTCATTATTAGGATGAAATGGGGTGAAATCAAAAAACGGGAATTCAAAAAAATATACATATATTTTAGGGTGAATAGGGTTTACAATGCAGCATCCGATTTTAAACATACTTTTAGTGCTTGGAATGTTATATTTAGAGTAAAGACTTCGAAATCACTGGCTTGATACACAGTCGGTTCCTTTTAAGTCGAATTTTCACGGGATATCAAAAATTTGTTCCAGTTAGAAAGAGTTTTGGGAAAAATCGAGTTAGAGTTAGTTTAAATAGAGTTAAAACAAAATTTTGATAACACTGTTAATTTTATGTTTATTCCCTGGTATGTAGCATTAAGAGATAAATAGTGGGTCAGAGTATGCGAGTGTATGTACTTGATGTATAAGAGAGGGTCATTTTTTGTATTGTTTTTTTTTTAACCAAAAAAGGAATTCAAAAATTCGACTTAAAGCATATTGAAAATAGGCCAAGAATCGAAAGAATATATTCCAGGTAGAGGGAATTTTGAATTTGAGGGAGTTCCACTCAGAGGATGGCTTTTATATGGAAAAATGAGGAGAGTGCAATAATATTGCAACAAAAAAAACGACTAAGAGGGAACTTTGAAATAGGTAAGAAAAGTATCCGGTTTTAGAAGTTCTTTTTGTTTCTAAAAGTTATACTAGGAGGATGGACTTAGAGGAAATGGCTTTACTGTCATATATTTTTCAAAACTATGTAGGGTGAAATGGGGTAGAAATGAAAAATGTGGATATGACTTCAAAAAGGTATTTTTTGAGTTGAAAAGGTCATTTTTAAAGGGTTTAGGACTCAATACTTTTCAAAAATTAGATACTTATAGGGTGAAATGGGGTTAGTAAAATATGGAATCTGAACGTTCTTTTTGTATTTGAAAGGTTATATGCAGAAGATGGTTTTCCAGTACCAATGGCTTGATGTTTTTAAAATCTTACTATTAAAAGGGTGATATGAGGTAACGTATTGGGTTATTGATATTTTACTTTTATAATGAAGGCGGTGGTTGGGTGAGCTGATAAAAGTGGGAAGAGCCATACAAAATTAAATCAAATAACGAATTGATTTACCGTTATTAATTGCGATTTTAATTTTCATACCAATATATCCGCTTGAAAAATGTCCATGAATACACTTAGAATTTTCGTGATAAACATGACCGCTCATTAACTTAGTAGATATAATTTTTTTATTTTAAGCGAAAAAATTAGTACAAAAAAAACACATGTATTGACATATTATTTATAATTTGGTTTTATTAATGTTTTTCGAAAATGTTATCTACCCGAACGAAGCCGGGGCGGGACAGCTAGTTCATACATATAGGAACTCTGCTTGTCCAGATCTTTTCGATATATTTTTTGAGAGTTCTTTAGAAATTCTTGTAGCGACTTTTATTGCATCTATCTTAAGATGAAACAATATACAGTTGTCGTTGAAACTATTTTGATATTATTTTATTCTCTAACTCTTTTATAACTATACCTACGCAAATAATTTAAAACTATTAACAAATCATTTTAACCAAAACGTAAATCGAACTAACCTGAGTTTGATTTATTATTCTAGCAGTACTTTTTGGGTCTAATAGATTTTGGTATTATCCTATGTTAAAAAATCATAATTAAAGGGATTGGCCTTTTATTTTTGGAGTTTATTGGAGTTTACTCCTTAAGAATCAATTTTCATATACAGCCCCCGGTGTGAAAAAATATGAGGAGTAAAATCTGTTGAACGAATGACTATGAAACGAAAAAGCGATACCAGACAGGGTTGCCACTTCTCAGAAAATTTTTCGCAGTATATTTGCAAAAAAAGTGCAGTAGATTCAATATTTTCTCAGTAAATATCATCTTCTTTTATTTATTTTTTTAGAAAACTAAATATGGCATTCGAACAAAACTGATAAATAAATAAAATACATAGAACAATTGTTTTTCTTCAAAACATAAAAAGAACAAACAAAATAGCTATGTATAAATTAAATATATCATATTATTATTAAGGCGTGAAGGGTAATTTTGTTCGTAAAATCAAGTGCAGTAGATTTAATTTTAAGGCAGCAGATAGATTTTGAGAAAAAAATGCAGTAATCTACTTCAATTGCAGTAAAGTGGCAACCAGAGAACATCAAATTTGATATTCTCTGCTTTTCTGTGCCTATTTAGACAATCGATCTGAAGGAGGAGACTCCAGTCGTGCGGCGGAGCTGACACACACTTTTTTCGGTAGGTTTTTGGAAAAATGCGCAGAACTAGTTGAATTTACAATTGGGGTTTTGTCAAAAACTTATGGTGAACTATTCCTACTGTTATAACAAGTCTACCATTTCTTCACCACACAGATGGAACAAGTTGATCCCGGGTTAATTCAATTTGCGTTTTGGTTAAAATAATTAACGCGTTTGTTTTTTGGTTTAAATCTTATGTATGGCTCATTCATTTTTTTGTAGAATACCCAATATTTGAAATATATGCGTGTAATGCAATATATACATAGATATTTGTACGTAGATTGGTGGAAACGAATTAAGCAAACTACTCATTTTAAACCCCGTCTTTATTTCCTTCAACGAACGGACGCACAGTGAGGCAAAATGTCATAAAAGTTGGCATCAATTCGGCCGGTGCAGCTGTGGGCTGTCAGTCAGGGTCTTTCAAAAAGACGGCTCGATTTATAATGTAGATAAAACAAGTTGTGTGTGAGATATGCACTATTTTTGTTTTTATTTATAACGAATATTTATGGCATGTTATAAAAACTTTTATATAGAAACTACACATTCTTGACGGTGGGCATACAAACTTCCAGTTTAATGATTAATTGGCTTACGTATCTCACTAGTATACTTTGCGACTAGTCCGACAGCCAATCAGATACCAAATTCACAAAGGGCACTGTTAAACATGGAGGAGAAAATGTCATGGTTTGACATGTTTGGATATGTTTCTCTGGACATGGAACGACATGGAAAAAAACTGTATCGCAATATGGAAAATAAAGAAATAAAGAAATAGAAATGTGACAGTGAGGAATCGCTCAATAGGTTCTATAGGAATAGAATTATGAATGGAAAATTATTTGTATATATTAAAAAATGGAATTCTGGCCTAAGCCTGGCGCCCACTGGGTAACTGGCAACTTCCCTGCAACTTTTTGTATTGAGTTTTTATCAATTTTGTTTTAATTCGTGTCTGATTGTCATTTTGAATGCGTCGTGAATAAAATGTACATAAATGAAAACAAAAATTTAATATATTTTATTATGTATATTAAATTATTAATTCAGTTTGGAGGATTTAGTTTGATTTTGGCGATGTTGCTGTTGCTGTACATACTTTGTGTATTCTAGCTGGCCAGTAGTTATTAGAAAATTCAGAGATCTGAAAATCTGTATGTAAGATTTTAAAGTTGAACACGGCCATGTTCGGCAGATAAAGTTGTCGGCAGCAAAATTGCTCATTCCCCGCTCAAGCAACTTAAAGTTTGCCGGCAAAAAGTTCCGTGAGCAACTTCGAGCAACTTTAAGTTGCCGGCAACTTAGTTGCCTAGTACGCGCCCTTCCATATAACCCAATGTACTTGAGCCAAGAGCCACACAAAAATTTGACTAGTGGGCGCCAGGCATAAGAGGAGCTAAGTGATTTGTCTCTAGATATTACAACTGTTTTTAAATGTTTGTTTTTCTGTTTTGAGTTACTTTTTTAGATAATTGCCCTTCCTACCTGAAAAGAGAGATATGCCCCTCCTCCCAATACTATTTTTTTTTTCTTCTTTTGACCCCGCCTACACGCTCTAGAGTTTTGAAGCATTTTATGCCGAGCACACTGTATTTGTCATTATTAGACTAAGAGCCCACAGCAGATTTTGGGTGTGAACGATAGAAAAAAAAGAAGTATAGGCGTCGAAAGCTCCATTAAAAGCTATTCAAAAAATCAAAGTCTTGCAGTCCACAACTGGGGCCTTTGCGAGAAACAGTGCATCGAAAAAAAAATATGAATGCAACTTCGAGGAAAATCGTGTTAGCCAAAATTGGTTTTCACTCATCCCCTGAGAAGCTCCTCGGATCACATATCATGGAATCTGAGAACATTTGAGTGTATAGTTCGCTCTACCGGACCGTTTAAAAAATTCAAAATTCTAAGTGAAAAACGGTTTTTTTAAACAGTCTGGCAGGGCGAATTAAACACTCAAATGATCTCAAATTCCGTGATATGGGATCCGTGGAGCTAATCTAGGGAGGGGTGAAAACCAATTTCGGCTAACACGATTTTCCTCGAAGTTGCATTCATATTTTTTTTTCGATGCACTGTTTCTCGCAAAGGCCCCAGTTGTGGACTGCAAGACTTTGATTTTTTTTAATAGTCTTTAATGGAGCTTTCGACGCCTATACTTCATTTTTTGCCATCGTTCACACCCAAAATCTGCTGTGGGCTCTCGGTCTATATACTATAAATTATGCTACTTGTTGTTATAAACGATAAAAACTTTTTTGATATCTTGTTGTTGTTTACTTCGTTTTTACTTGCGATATAGGTACTATAGTAGTACAGGTAAAATAGTACGAAGTCTTTCGAATAAAAAAAAAATTAGTACCATCATGAAACTTCGTGAAAACGTTTCATGTATTATAAGATTGATTGATTTGAGGGGGAGAGGGGGGAAAATTGTGGTGTATCAAACAGAAAAACTAACTTTGGTGCAACCTAAACATATGAGACATGTTTTTAAGGTAGTTTTGAATGTTGAATCAAATGAGACCAAAACCAAGTCGATACGGCCTCCGTGAAAAGAGTTATTGTTAAGCTTTGTTAGAATATAAATAATAATGCATACCAAAATTTTTGAAAAAATAAATTTTAGATTTTTAAAAAAAGATTGAAATTTTGTTTTTTGAAAATTCAATACAATTTCAAAAACGGGTTGATGAATAGTTTTGAAATTTCAATTTTAAATGTACATACATATATTAATATACATATATACTCAAAATTGGCATACCAAATTTTTTTTTGAAAAATGTAACACAAATTGTATATATAAAAATTTAAATAGTGTAAACGATCATTTATAACAGCAACTTACCTTTTTCTTGAAGAACTTTGGGTAACTATCATTGATTGTTCATCATTATCTTGTTCAATTTGCATTGAATTTTTTGCAACATCGGAGCGTCGTTGTCTTTGTGGACTGGCTCCCATTAGGACTCTCTCCAAAATAGCTTGCACTTGTGATCTATCTGCCCGAAATGAGAATTGACTTGGTGGGTAGTGCAATAGAAGTTGGTGATGTTTAAGTTCTTCCATTGCTGATTTCAATGCGTGTCCTTTGGGGAGTTTTAATTGTTTCGGATCAGTATCAATTGGTCGAATGTTCTTAACATCCACCAAAGCTCTTGAATGATCACCACCGAAAAATCTTACATCGTACTTGTTATTCGGTAAAACACGAATAACTTTCGCCGGCCAAAATGGAAATCCCGGATGTTTAGCAAAAACCAACTCATGACGTTGCACACATGGTTTGCAAAACCAACCTTTTGATTTTTTGTGGTTTGAGTAACGGAAGCAATCAGGACAGCGACCGATCTCTGCTATATCATGGGTTATATCACGTACTAGCCATTTAGTTGAATCCATTTCGGTTGAATCTGGGAATGATTTCCAAGAATATATAAATTTAATTAATTATCATTTCTAGGCAAATTTAAATGAAGACTTGCGAAGGTCAAATTATTTTTTTTTTAAGGGCCAAATGGGGGAAGTAGTGGAAGAGCGGATATGACATTTAAGGCTGCGAGTGCAAAAGTGGATACAACCCACTTTTTGTTCGGCACATTTTTCATTTTTAATTGATCTTAAAAATTATTTAATTTTAGATTAAAGGAGAACAAGTCACATTTTTGGAAAAAAAAATTAGTTTAGATGACTTTTGATGCATAAATTGATCAACATTAGATCAACTTAGTCACAGTATTATTTTTTTCAAACTTAAAGCTTTCGGCTTGACGCTTTTTTTATAGACTGGATAAAATCGTACCTTGAAAATAGATCTTACCAGGAAAAATTTCGACACTCTCTTTCAAACCTATTTAACGCTCACTCACTTTCGACTTAACTTTCATCGAACAGTAGGAGGTCAAAATAGAGCAATGTATAAGGGCCTTGCAATGTTTAATAATCTTCCAAATCAAATAAAGAACGCTTCAAATATATATTTATTTAAAAGAGAACTAATAGATTTCATAAGAGAAAATTACTAATTGTATCATTTTGAACTTAAAGATTTAATACGCTTATTTTATTTCTAAAATTGTTAGTAAAACTATTGTACATAAGTAAAATCAATGCTAAATCTTGCGAAAAACTGTGATAAATCATGAAGATAATTTGTACTGAAATGTAATATTATGTATTTTATGAAATTTTGAATGGCTATATTATGCCAAATAAAACCAAACAAACAAACAAACCTCAGGGCAGTGCCGTGCTTAGGGGTGGGTCAATGGGGCAGTTGCCCCAGGCGCCTTGCCACAAAAAGGCGCCATACCGCAAAAGGAGAGGTACCACCGTGCTATGTAAGTCGCCGCACTGGCTGATGGTGCGTCGAACTCAAGTAGGTAAAATAACTACAAATTTGAATTGTAAAATTATTATCGCTACCTATCGTTATTGAGCAACTCAAATCGATTGGGTAAGATACGTTGACTTTATAACGAATCGATATATGTCGATTCCATAAGATCGATTTTTATAATCTCGACACCAATTTTTGACTGGTTTAAAGACCGACTGATCCAAAAATACAAATAAAATTTAACCGACCTTTTAATTATAAATTCACAAAATGTCGACAGTCATGAACATTTTGATCAGATCATACTTTACGGAATGACGTTTATAAGCTCACGCTTCTGATCTGATTAAAATACTTACGTGTTTTGGATTATCATCAATCGCCGTTCAGCACCTGCCATCCGAGCGACTGTTTAAAGCTAAATAAACACATGTGTTTAAAACAGAGTCTACAATTTCCAAAATCCAATGACTGATAAGTTCATGTTAAAAATTCAGTCAAGAATTTATGATTTATGATTCAAGTTTTCTTCTCATTCCGTGCAATCGTTTCATGCAGTGTTGTTCTTTAAGGCACGCAAGAATAACCGACCGAAAAAACGATGACATGTTAAAAATGTGGACTGGCTAAAATGTCGATTTGTATCGACTTTTTTGTATGTACCTTGCTATATATTGGGAAAAAATATCGACAAGTCTATATTTTCTCCAATATTTTTCCATACAATCCACTTTTTTTCAAGTCGGGTTTTCAAAATTCCGGAAGAAAGTAGACATAAATGATAAACCGACATTTTAACCAGCCCCTAACAATTTTTCAGTGTGATTGGAGTCAGTATAAATACGGTGAAAATGACGGGTTCACAATATGCTATTTTTATTTTTTTTATTTTGAATATTTGTATGAGAAAAGGCTCTGAGCTTGCCCCAGGTGCTCTACGGGCCAGGAACGGCACTGCTTCAGGGAAGTTATCTGGGCCCTTTTCTATTAATTCTCGCTACAAAATAATGTTGTGTCATGCATACGTTCTAGTGAAATTCTTATATTTGCCGATGATATGAAGATTTTCAAGACAATAAGAACTGACCATGACCACAGTCTCTTGCAGGCTGATATTGACAGCTTTACTCTATGGTGTGATAAAAACGGTCCTTCCCTAAACCCTGTTAAATGCCAAACAATGACTTGCTCAAGAAAACGAGTTGCAAGTACTTTAGTGCGGCTGTTAGTGAGACCAACCTTTCATTTTGACCTGACGGGTTGAGCTTTAGTATACAAATAGTCCATGTCCTAACTTTACTTTTAAAAAGTGTTGCCATGTTGGCAACACTGTCAGAATGACAAGAGAAGGGTTGCCACAATCCCGAAATGTTGCTTATAAATCGAAAACCAAGGGTCGGACGATGACCCGAGAAATCCCGTTGGATTCATCACTCTTGAAACCATAGGACCACATTATTGTTTTCTCCCACCCCTCCCCTTGCACGAAGGGGGTGGAAAAAAGTCGTTTTGGAAACAAAATTTGAAAAGCCAATAGTAGGGGAGCCCACTAAGGGATTTTGGGATTTACTCGAGCGCGTCAGATTAGTATAAAGGGGGGTACCTTGCACCCTGCTGAGTACCTCCTCCATATATCAGTCCTCTATGTAGGGCCGGGCGCCTAGGGCAGGTTGTCAGATTAGTAAACAAAAATCGATAGCTCGAAATACTCGAGCGCGTCAGATTAAGATAGGGTAGGTTAATTACATGCTGAAAAGTGTGTATTTCAATAATCTGACGATTTGAGTGTGACCTAAGGTAGTGGGAGGGCAACAAACTTGCAAAAAAAAATTGTCACCTGGACATTCTCGAGCGCGATTGATTTTTTGTTATTGTGAAGCAAATAATTCTAGGATAACGGGAAAAGTATAATCTGCCGTTTTCCTCGTCCCGTTTAGGAGGGAGAGGTGATTTTCGAAAAAAACGACTTAAATGGATAAATAAATATTAAAAATCAACGACAATACTTAAAATGCAAAACAATAACGGCTTTAAAAGCCAGAAATTTGTTCTTTAATCCTACATTTAAATTGAATTATTTGTATTAATAGTTTTCAAAATATTTGCATTTCAACTCAAAATTTGTATAAAAAAACGCAAAAAAAAATGTTTGGATTAATTTTTCTCAAAATTGTGGAATAAAAAGCTAAATTTTTTTTTGTGTGGTCAATGCTCGTATTAATTTTGAATCGAACACAAAAAACCAGAAGCTTCTATGTCTTCTAGTTTTTAAGAAAATTGTAAATTACTGATACTACTTTTGTATGCGATTATAATATTATATCATTATGTAGCTGTTCCCATTAGTAGCTATTGACATTGGAAACAGAGAATACATTCAAAGTTATTAAATGCAAACGAAATTTGGCAAACACCGAACCTCGCACATACCCCAAATCCTATAGTGAGCCCAAGCAGGGCGGTTGCATACATATCTTACTTTTGAAACGCAGTCGTAAAGCTGGCAGTGCAAGCAAATTAAAAATATCTCAAAAAACTAGTATCAGTAACTTGCAATTTTCTCAAAAACTATAGAAGCCACAGAAGCTTCCGGTTTTTTGTGCTCAATTCTAAATTAATATGAGCATTGACCACAAAAATAAAATTTAGTTTTTCACTACACAATTTTTAGAAAATTTGACCCCAACATTTTGTTTGCGTTTTTTATCAAAATTTTGAGTTTGAATGCAAATATTTTGAAAACTATTGACATAAATAATTTAATTTAAATGTAAGATAAAAGAACAGATTTCTGAATTTTAAAACCGTTATTGTCTTGCATTTTAAGTATTGTCGCTGATTTTTAATATTTTTTTCCCCATTTAAGTCGTTTTTCTCAAAAATTGCCTCTACCTCCTAAACGGGGCGACATAGATCCCCCTCCCATAGTAAGAAATGCTTGTACATATTTGACCCTTCTAAAAAAAATCGTTTTAAATTTTTGGTGCCCAAGTTATTATACTCTCCCCAGTGATTGAAAAAATCCTGAATAAAAATGTTTCTTCTTTTCAAATCGTCAGATTAAGAAAACCCTCCAGATAATTGTCAGATTAAGGTTCAGCACATGTAGGACATCGAGTTGAACCATATATATCAAAACCTGACGCGCTCGAGTATTTCAAAATGGCGATTTTCTTTTGCATTTTCAAGAAGTGGCCGCAAGCTTGCGTCACATCCGAATCGTCAGTCTTTTGAATGTGAGCATCCTTGGGGGTCACTTAAAATCCCCTATTAAAATCTGACGCGATCGAGTAAATCCATTTGTTTTCCAATTTCTACACTCGCATACAGCCACCCCCACCACCCAAACCGGCAGATTAACATACCACCGTTATTAGAAAGACCCAGGCCATATACACTATTAATATCTGACGCGCTCGAATATGTCCACGTGACTGTTTTTTTTTTTTAACATTTTTGAACACCTGTAGATGCTCCCCCCACCGATGAAACGGTATACTTTGCTAACATTTTTTTTCTCTCTATCAGCAAATCTTCAAAATCCATTAGGTCCCAACGACGCTCGAGTAAATCCACAGTTTATTGAGTTTATTGAAAACCTACTTTGGTTTTTTAAAAAGCCACTTTCAAAGTGCTGGGGAGGGGGGATATGAAAGGTTAACAAACTTAAATATTTATCTTGGAATAATATAAGCATATGACACATTGCTTGAGAATGAACTCGATACAACCTGGTACGTTGATGAAAGTTGGTGAAAATGTTTGCTTAATCATCGGAACCCAGAATCAAAAAAGACCATTCAAATATCCATGGTCTAAGGGCCTTTTTTGAGAGGGAATATCGTACCTATTCTAATCAAAAAATACAATCATTTACAGACATTAACTCTTTAAAAGTAAGATAACTTTTTTATGTGAGCTTGTATCTACTTTATTTTAACATTATTGGATTCAGCATTAAAAAATACCTTAAAATCATGTCCCATATTACATTTATGTATCTTGGTTTCAAAAACATAAAATGTTCGGCCAAAAACTCTGCTTCTAATTTCCCATTAAAAAACACTCTAGTTTATATTTGTTTGGTCTCTTTTGTTTCTTGGTCTTGATGAAAAGTCAAAAGTTTTAACCAAATTTCATTAACGTTCCAGTTTCGGGAGGGGATTCATGTAATAGTTCAAAATTTGTCCATTTCACTGAAAAAACACCCTTTAACTATAAATATTTTTGTAGACTCTTTTGATTCTTGTTGCTTAGAACAAATGAAATATATGGTGTTAAATAAACAAATAAAAACACAAAAAAATTGTTAGTTTTTTATGTTTAAAATTTTTAATGCAAATAATTTTCACAACTTTATAAAATAAAATTAATATATATATAATAAAATCAGCGACGCGTTTCGGAGTGTACCTCCATCTTCGGGCGAATAACTCAATATGATATATGGACCAAGTTTCGTGTCAATGCTGTTGGAAGTTGGTAATATTTGACTTGTTTCACTAAAAATTCAGTCATCATTTATAAAAAAGGCTATAACTTTTTTGAAGGTGGTTGTATCGAGTTCATTCTCATTTAGTTAGATTGGGCATTCAAAAATACCTTTAAAACATGTGTCATATGCTTTATTATTCCAAGATAAATATTTAAGTTTGTAAATCTTTCATATCCCCCTTCCCCTCTCCCCAGCACTTTGAAATTGGCATTTTAAAAAAACCAAAGTAGGTTTTCAATAAACTCTAGTGTAATGTAGTATATTGTGAAATTCTGCGTCGACACCATCTTTAAATTTTATTAATAAAAATATTTTCTAACTTTTATTGGTTTTTCAAATTTTGTTTCCAAAACGACTTTTTTCCACCCCCTTCGTGCAAGGGGAGGGGTGGGAGAAAAACAATAATGTGGTCCTATGGTATCAAGGGTGCTGAATCCAACGGGAGTTCTCGGGTAATCGTCCGATCCTTGGTTTTCGATTTATAAGCAACATTTCGGGATTGTGGCAACCCTTCTCTTGTCCTTCTGACAGTGTTGGCCACCTTGGCAACACTTCTTAAAAGTAAAGTTATGACATGGACTATTTGTGTACTAAAGCTCAACCCGTCAGGTCGAATTGAAAGGTATGCCTTCATATCGTGCAATAACGCCCCTACTACTTTTAATTATTCTATTTCGCAGCACAAACTGTGCCGTGTCTTTAGCTTCAAGGATTTGGGTGTTCAGTTTATAGCCTATTGAATAGACGGGAAAATGAGGGGTATAAAGGAACAATTACGTGCAAGGGTTTTTATTATTGAATATGTTTGTTTGGCCCATAAGCATGCTTAAAACCGAAAATGCTACTAAATTCACCCATGCGTTTCTGAGAGAATGGTCACACTGGCCATTTTTCGGTATTTTTATTTTTATAACTCGAAAACTAAGCCGAATTTGACAATTTTACATTAAATACTTTTTGTTCAAAATTAAATTTTCTATTGGAATGGATAGTTGAAAAAATTTTACGAAAAAATTTAAGCAGGAAAAAGTAACAAAAACCAACCTAAGAAAAACCAAAAAATCAAGGATATATAAGTTTTTTTATAAATTGTGCATAACTTTTTTTGAAGCAAAGATAGGGTCAATACATGCACAGACAAAATAAAGTAGAGACTTAAGGCCTTAATATGGCATGTTCAAAAATTAATATTTGTTAAAAATTGACAGAGATATTCCCGTTCAAACCTTATCATTTCTTATAATTTTTTGCAGTTTTGGCCCGAAAGTCCCTTTTTCGGTACAATATGGCAAATTTCACTTTAGTAAAAATGTTCGAAATAAAAATTTCGATATAATATGACATTAGAACTATAGCGAATTTATAAAAAGGATAAAAGTTCGCAATTTCATTTTCGGCTGTTTTTTAATGCTTTCAGACCTACAGACCTAAGATTTGGTACTAGTTGCTAGAAACGTTAACTTTGTCATAAGGTACCAAAAAATAGGCTTACGGACAAAAACTGTGAAAAATGATAAGAAATGGTAAAGTTTGAATGGATATATCTCTGTCAATTTTCTAATAATAGGGCTTTTTTAACATGTCATATTAAAGCCCTTAAACTCCAGTTTACTTTGTTCATGCATGTCTTGACCGTATCTTTGCTCCGAAAAAAGTTATGCGCAATTTAGAAAAAAAATTTAAAATCTTTGATTTCTCGATTTTTTTTATGTTGGTTTTTGTTTACTTTTGCTGCTTAAAATTTCTTAAGAAATTTTCCAAACTATCCATTTCGATAGAAAATTTAATTTTGAACAAAAAGTATTATATGTAAAATTGTCGAATTCGGCTTAGTTTTCGAGTTATACCAAAAATACTGAAAAGTGGCCAGTGTGACCATTCTCTCAGAAACGCATGGGTGAATTTAGTAGCATTTTCGGTTTTAAGCATGCTTATGGGCCAAACAAACATATTCAATAATAAAAACCCTTGCACAATTGTTCCTTTTCAAAAGGTCTATTCAATAGGCTATTAGCTCTAATTTAGAATTCACAGAAAACATAAATTATATTGTTGAAAAAGCGAGCTCTATGCTTGGATTTATAAAACGATGGGCAAAAGAATTTAACGATCCGTATGTTACTCTTTCTCTATATAACTGTTATGTACGACCTCATCTTGAGTATGCCTCTCAAGTTTGGTCTCCATTCTATGAAATTCATTAGTCGTATTGAATCAATACAACATAAATTCATTCGCTTCGCTCTGAAGGGTCTCCCTTGGGCTGATCCTTACAACCTCCCACCATATGAACATCGGATTCAGCTACTGCAGGTCCAAACTTTATATCAAAGGCGGGTTAATAATGACTTAATATTTCTTCATCAACTTATAAATGGCCAAATTGATGCCCCTAACTTGTTAGCCCATATTGGAATAAATTATCGGGGAGGATCTCACCACCTGCGAAGATTTGAATTTTTACACGTCGATTTTCATCGAACTAACTACGGAATACATGAACCTCTAAGCCGTATGTGTAAGCTTTTTAATTTAAATTGTTAAATTTTGTATTCTAGATATTTTGCTTTTATTTTTGTAATTTAGTTTAGTTTAACCAATGAAACTATGGATAAAGTTTACAAAGATGATGAAAATCGAGTGAGGATATGCACTCAAGTGTCGGCAGAGGTCACGGCTGTCGGCGAGGGCTTGGCTTCGAAAGAAGCTAAGTCGCCAGTAACACAAAAAGTTAACATTATTAACGACAACAATAGTAAAGCAACAGACTACATTCCTACCTGTAGCAGTGGTGATCATGACCCAGCTCTCCTCAAAAGGATCGAAAATGCCAAAAGGGCCGTGCGCAGATACGGCCAAGGCGATACAAAGAAACTCAGTCTCAGGGACTGGAAGCGTTTGAGATGGGCTCGAAAGCTTCTTGCCAAGACTGAGACCAAGAACAAGACTTCAGTCGAGCCCAAACTGGGCGGTTCCAGACCAATCAAAGACAAATCGGCAAATCAGGGTGCCTCTTCCTCCAATTTGGCTGCCGGCAGTAACTCTAAAGTGGGACCAGGCAAATGTCTAAAACATTTAAGGGTCGATCATACTGAAACCAGCAGTCAAAGAAAGAGGACCAGGCATAATGACTCGACACCCCCGCTAACGAACGTCAGTAAGAAGCCAAAGACGGCCGCTACTCTGGCTGACCTTGTAGCCGAGAGCCTTCAGGTGGCAGTTATAAATGAGGGGAGCACCGAAAATAGGCTAACCAGTGAGCAGTGGGCTCGGGTGGAGGTGAAGCTTCTTGAGTGCATAAAGAGCGAGATTCTTGCCTTCACCGGTTTCGTGCCAACTTTCGGGCCACTGTCGACCATTAAAGGATTCAAAATCCTTTCCTGCAGCGACGACCCGACACTGAAATGGCTTCAAGCCACCGTCAATGGTAGGGAGGGGCTACTTGAAGGGGTAACATTACGAGTTGCCCGCAAAAGCGACCTTCCCACCAGACCAAAAGTCCGGATAAATATTCCGGGCCCAGGCTTAACAAAAGAATTGTTGGGGAACCTTCTGCGGGCTCAAAATCCCAGCTTCCCTAGCAACGAGTGGCAGTAGGTTCTCACGATGGAAGCGCCGACAAAAACCGGCCAAGAAGCTATAATAATGCTAAATAGCGAGACAATGGCAAGCTTCCATCCAGAGGCTTCAAATTGAGAGTTGGTATTAATGAAGTCAAGGTGCGGCCGGTAGCGAACCCACAAAACATTAACAACAAAAATGATGAAAGTGTTGCAAGTAAACCTTCAGCATAGTAAGCTGGCCTCGGCCACCTTAGTCTCCTTCTTGGCAAAGGAGAACATCGACATAGCCCTTGTTCAAGAGCCCTGGGTTAACAGTGGCAAGATCTGCGGACTCAAGTCCAAGGACTATATAATTTATTTTAATAAAGGGCCTACAGAAGGTAATTATCGTTGTTGCATAGTGGCGAAAAAAGTTATAAATCTTTTCTTCTTATCTTCCCATTGTAGCGCAGACATGACGACGGTGAAGTGTGAAAGAAAAGAGGCCCCGCCCCCTATCTTAGCCTCCATCTACATGCCGGGTGATGAACCGGACCCTCCGCCGTCAAGTGTCTTTGATGACCTGGTAACAGCTACAGGTAAGAATGGCTGGGATCATCTAGCATGTTGCGACGCAAATGCTCGTCACATACATTGGGGGAGCACTGATACTAATGCAAGGGATGAGTCACTTTTTGAATATATTATAAGGACAAATATTTTGATTTTAAACAGAGGTAATGAACCAACCTTCATTACAAGAAATAGAAAAGAAGTGCTCGATTTGACGCTTTCCACTAATTCTGATTCCATTGTAGTCAAAAACTGGAAAGTCTCAAGCAATGTAACATTCTCAGATCACAGAATGATAACATTCCAAGTAGAGCACGAAATAGAAGACCCAAAGCCCTACAGAAACCCCAGGAAAACAAACTGGGTAGCCTTCAATGAAAGATTGGCCTCATCTTTGGGCCGTTATGAAAATATACCTATGTTAAACTCTTCAGACATTGAAAAACATGTCAGTGAACTGACGTCAGCTATTCACAGTGCTTACGAAAGTTCGTGCCCCATTACCAAAGGGAAAGGTAAACTCAACCCCGTCTGGTGGTCTAAAGAGCTGGCCACCCTCAGGAAAAAATCTAGGAGGCTTTATAATAGAGCTAAACATAGTAATGAAACTGCTGACTGGGATATTTTCAAGATCAGCAAAAACGAATATAAAAACAGAACAACATATGCAAAAAGAGCAGCCTTGCGGAAATTTTGTACAGACATTCAGGAAAGTCATGTCAAAGGTCCACTCACCTCCTGGCTTTCTTAAAAGACCGGATAGAACCTGGACTGACTCCTGCTCTGAAACCTTGGAGTCACTTATGAGCACCCACTTCCCAGGATGTACTTTTGATGCATCTGTTATGGAAAGGGGCCAGACTTCTAGTATTGGCAGTCAAACACTTATGACAAAAAAGAAATAAATAGATTATATCGGGAGCATTGAAAATTCAGTTTTGTAACTAAAATATCTTTGCTACTTTCTGTCATTTCGAAAGATTTGCAATTCTGGTAAAATGTTTAAGCATTGACCTAGCTGTTGTCTAATGATCACTTGAAAATAAAAATGTCTCGATTTCTTATTTCCACTTGATGTCTTTGCAAATAATTTTAAGATTTCGCCGTGGTCAATATATGAAAGCAATTTTCGTTTGAAGGATTAATTAATAAAATTTAAAAACTAATCGCAATTATCATGTCCGGTGCCTCTTAGGCAATTGCCTACGGCCGCACATTGACTAGGGTTGCTAAGTCTATGATAATTCATGTTCTTAGGCAACACATTAAAATTTGACAAAATGAAATCATGCAGAGCAGCATTATAATTTTCAAATTTTATAAAAAACCGTAAATATTAATTTGTATGGTTTTCTTTTTTAAAACTTTTGGGCGGCAAAATAACAATTTTCCGAAGGTGGCAGAAACTCCAGGTTCGGCAACGATCATGTGCATGTCTTGTTGCTTTACAAGAAATTTGCAAGAAATACCGTTGAAATAAACTAAACTTAATATGTACTACATCACATATTTCTTCTTAATTCAGGAAATCATTTTAATAATATTCTTTGATACAAGAAAGTTTTTCTCATGAGTAAAAAAGAAAAGTCGGGACAAATCGGGACAGTTTGTATATCGGGACATATATCGGGACAGGGTTCAAATATCGGGATTGTCCCGCCAAAATCGGGACGTCTGGCAGGCCTGCCTGATGGAATAATTGCAATTATGCTCCAAAGCTCTAAAGATGATTCAAAGGATGTTTAAACATCACTTATATTCCATCTAGTTGGAGAGAAGTTAATGTCATTTTCATTCCGAAAGCTGGCAAGCCCACTCACACTGAACCGAAGGATTTTAGACCAATAAGCCTATCTTCCTTTCTTCTTGAAACCTTAGACAGGCTGATAGAAACGCACATTCGCCTAATGCTAAATTATAGTGCTCTCGCAGGCCCAACATGCTTACAGGAAGGGCAAATCTGTTGAGACAGATTAAAGAATTTACTTTAGGAGCATTCCTAGACATAGAAGGGGGTAGAACAACGTTGAAAACGGTGCAATTCGACAAGCCCTAGACTTGGTCTGCATCGACCCGATGCTATCAAATTGGATTGACTCCATGCTTCAAACAAGAATTGTTAGTGCAGAAATGGGTGATAGTAAGCTTAAAGTTAGGACTTGTAGGGGTACGCCGCAGGGAGGTGTCTTATCTCCTAATTGGGCCAGTAGCTGCGGACTTAATGTTAATCCAATTAAGACGGAACTGGTTCTGTTTACGAGGAAACGAAATATTCCAAATATAAATCCCCCCACCATAAATGGGACGCCACACAGTGGTTTGAGAGCGGAAAAAATCCATTTCAGAAAGTCATGAGTTTTAAGTTTTATGTCTAAGTACTTTTATATATCTGGAGCATATGATTTCAGAGTATTTTTTTTATATATATATTTTATATACATATTTACAAGCCCTCAAAGTCAAAGAAAAATTTATTCAAGTCGCGAACCGTATTTTCAACAAATTTTTAGATGTCTTTTACCGAAGTTCCTTAAATTAAATTCTGAACATTGAATTATCATTTTGTTGGTCTATTGTTGGCTATCTACAAAAAAATTATGAATTATAAAAGAATCCTTCTATAAGAAGCGTCCGATATTGGTCCTGACAAAAAATGTTTTGATGAAAACTTTTTGAGTTTCAATTTTAGCTACACTTGCCTACACGTAGTGAAGTATACCAATATGTGCTCCATACCTTCAAATAACAACTAAGAAAAAATCAGCTGCGAATGCCTGCGAATCTGGAAGTTATGTTCAAATTCGTCTTACTGAATCGGATTTAAAAAAACTCGGTTTTGAGGGTGGTGTTTATCAAATGGTTATAATTTCTTCGGTTCTAATTATCAAAACGAGCTGTTTAAACCCTTTAATTTTAGAAAAAATGCGTACCTTTTAAATAGAAACTTTCGAACCAAATATTGCAACATCTACTCAAATATGTACAAACTAAAGAACGGCATCCCCCAAGGATCGCCATTATCAGTGGTCTTATTTATCACTGCTTTTAATGAAGTTAGTAGTATAATAGATAGTTTCAATAAAGTTGAGCACTCACTCTATGCCGACGATCTAATTATTTTTTCCAAAATTAAAAACCTGCACGAACTAGAAACTATTTTTTCTTGTATTATAGACGCTCTTTTTCAATGGAGTAGTTACTCCGGTTCCATTATTTCATGTTTAAAATCCGAATTGTTTCACATATGTAAAAAACACAATTGTACAAAATCTGTTAAAGTCAATTTAAACAATATAGTCCAGTAACCTTGTAGTTTCATAGTACTGAGACACTGCGTCAGGTCCGGTAGTTCTGATTTTTTGCTGAGTTGTTTATGATGTTGGCCTAGTATTAAATCTGATTTTTCGACCTCGAGCGCCGAACGCAACATTGGTAAAAATCCAAAAAACCGCGAATTTTTCGCGGTTTTTTCACTTATAGGCTATTTTTACCATTACGCCTTAACTTTCGGATAAAACATTGCTCTACGATTTCAACCTTACTAAATTTGCTTCAATTTGAGTCCAAAGCCGGTTCTGTAGACATAACGGTTTCCAAGGTACGGCATTTCAAAATATAGCTATAAAAAATTTAAAACAACAAGTAGTATATAAAACAGTATAATAACAAAAACATGGTCTTTGACATATGCTGCATCAAAGCAATAGAGCGTGTAGATTGAGCCAAAAGAAGAAAACAATAGTACCGGGTGGGGGGTATATATCCCCCCGTTTAGGCGGGAGGGGCAATTTTAAGAAAAGTTGACTTCAAATAGAAAAATAACAATAAAAATACAATGGTAATATCTGGACGAAAATCCATTCCTCATCTCAAAGCCAGAAATCCATTCTTTAATTTTTTTTTAAATAAAGTTTTTTTAGCTGATAGTTTTTGAAAAATTTACTTTCAAACTCAAAATTTTGAGAAAAAGACTATTTTTTTTTTTGTTAATCTATTTTTTTTTTTTTATTTTATGGTATTAAGTACTATTTTTGATTTTGGTTTTCAATGCCCTTATTAATTTTTAGTTAAAAACTGAAAACCAAATGCTAAAATGACTTCTAGTTTTTGAGAAAACTGAAATTAACATGATCAACTTCACTGTTTTCAGTCTAGTATCCTTTTTCTTCGGGGTGGGAGGGCTCTGCCTCAGGTGCGGTAGTTCTGATTTTTAGATGAGTTGTTTATGATGTTGGCCTTAGTAATAATCCAAGTTTTCGACCTCGAGCGCCGAACGCAACTTTGTGAAATACGCAAAAAACCGAGAAATTTTCGCGGTTTTTTCAGTTATTGGCTATTTTAACCTTTAAGGCCTGGTTTTCGATTGTAACTTTGCTCTACCATTTCAAAATAATTAAATGGGCTTCAATTTGAGCTAAAAATCAATTCAAATTTTGAATTTTTTCATTTACTTTTGAATTTAGAATGCTGCAAATCGAATTGAAGGGGGCTTATTCACACTTTAAACCTTTTTTTTATGCTTTTTTCTCGCAAATTTTGAGTTTAAAATTAATTTTTTCAAAAACCATGCATAGATTTCACTTGATTCAAGAACTGGCTGATAGAAAAGAGTATTGGCTTTAAAAGAAGGTATAATACTTTGTTATAAGTATTACCGTTATTTTTTAATATTTTTTTTTTACATTTTTGGTACTGTTTTTATGAAATTGCCCCTCCCGACCAAACGGGGTGAGATAGACCCCCCCTCCCATAGTAAAAAATGCTTGTATTGAACTGTTCTACAAAAAACCGTTATTATTTCTTGGCGCCTGAGTTATCGTACTCGTGCCAATTGTTTGAATAATTTTTAAATACAAAAAACATACATTTAACCTTTAGAAACTTACATTATTTTGTTGGCTGTATATTCAAGAAGATATGTGCGAAATTTCAGCGTATTATCTCACAAGACAAAAAAGTTACAGATTTTTGAGACGCAAAACGTCACTTGGGCCCATAGTGCGCCGCCAGAAGCTGCATGAGAGCCCTACGGTCAACACCAATTACACTAGTTTACAAAATTTTGGGTCATGGTAGGGTCCTTAGAAAAAATATATTTTCTAGACTAATTTTGGGTCACTGAACACGAAAATCAAAATTTTTTTTTTTTCCAAAGAAGCGTTTTCGAGATATACGCAAAAATCATTTTCTTAGATATTTTTTCAGATATTCCCATAAATCTCTCTAACGGCATAGCTAATTTACATAAAATGTGTATTTTCTGAATGATGTGATCTGTCTCCTTCCGACGATGTACTGCTTGTATGAGTCGGACTGAAATTTTATAAGTTACAGGCATTCAAAGTTTCAAAAACGAGTATTTTTGAAAAATTTCTGGTTACTCCATATGGATAGAAAAAAAAATATTTAAAATAATTTTAAGGACTCAAGTGAAAAACAATCTTTTTAACAACGATTTTAGCCAAAGTTTTTCAAAATCGGATGATAAATGTAGAAGTTATTGAATAATAAGTGAAAAAAGCAATATTATTTTTTTTCGATAAAAGTCATATAAATGTATATTAGGGTGTCTGTTATTTCCCAAAATCATTTTTTTAAATCAGAAACCCCTAAAATCAAATTCTTTGTCCTTAAATAAAGTTTTTGATCAAAAAATGTTTGTCTTAGGTGATAAATCGTTGCCTCTTAGGCCATTCTCTTTTCCAAACAAAGGAGAATTGAACACACCAAACAACAAGACCAATAATGACGTGATATATATCGTTGGAAAGGTATTTTTATGAACTACAATAGTTTCTAAAAGAGTTAATTTCAAATCTCTACGTGAAGGAAGTTATTCGCTTTCCAAAATTGTGTTTCAGCGCATTTTGATGTGAAGAAAACTATCCTTAACTAGCGAATAACTTCTTTCACGTAGAGAATTGAAATTAACTCTTTTGGGAACTATTGTAGTTCATAAAAATACCTTTCCAACGATATATATCACGTCATTATTGGTCTTGTTGTTTGGTGTGTTCAATTCTCCTTTGTTTGGAAAAGAGAATGGCCTAAGAGGCAACGATTTATCACCTAAGACAAACATTTTTTATCAAAAACTTTATTTAAGGACAAAGAATTTGATTTTAGGGGTTTCTGATTTAAAAAAATGATTTTGGGAAATAACAGACACCCTAATATACAGCTGTGAACATGAAAATAGCAGTGGTTTCACAGACATTGTTGAAAGCCTTCTATTTTCGGTTCTAGACTTTCCAATTAAAAAAAGAATGCATTTAGTGAAAGCCTTAATCATTAGCATTATTAAGAAAGAAATAGCTTTAGTTAGTTTGCCGAGCGTTCAGAATAACGGTAGATTTAATCGTTAGGGATCGTTTTTGAAGTGAACATTAAAATAGCAGCATTTTGTAAATATTCTATTTTTTTACTTTTTTGAAGTGCTATAAACCGAAAGGAAGTAAAATGTAGTAGAAGAAATATTTTTAAAGAAATATGAATACAAACAAGCATTTTTAATATTTTTTTTTTTGCAAAAGTGGGCAGTATTAAACACTTCACTGATGAGCAGTGCAAATTAATTCTGTTGCAGCTTAGAGAAGGCAAATCATACCAGGAAATGCACAACATTTGTTGTTGCTCGGCCATTTTAATCCCTATCCAGACGTACGCCTGTTTGGTTTGGTGGCCAGCCTTGGATAAGGCAATCAATCTCAAGAACATGACAAAAATTCAGAGACTGGCATGTATAGGTACAACTAGTGCGATGAGAACCACGCCAACCGCAGCCCTAGAAACTTTCCTCTCACTTGCCTCACTCGAACTGTTCACGAAAGAGTTGGCGGCCAAAGTGCTCTACGACTTAAAGAATGTAAAAATTGGAAAAAGGGTTACTGTGGTCACAGAACTATAATGAACTTCACTGACATAGACATTCAAACGGACTATATTTCACCGTACATAGATTTTAACCCAGTCGCACTAACAGATATCCCGACAAGGGAATTATGGAAGGAAAACCGATATCTTCATAGATAGCCAGGCGGAAATCAGGGCCCTTTCGTCAATTGTCACGAAGTCAAAACTGGTTGATCGCTGCCGTAGTGAGTTAAGATTGCTGGGCCAAACGAATTCAATCACCCTTCGATGGGTCCCGGGTCACCGTGACATTTATGGCAACGAAATGGCTGATGAATTGGCCAAAAGCGGTTCATTACTTGAACCGAGCCAAACTGTACCTTAGGTACTTACATATGCCACTGGAACAGGAAAAAAGTAGAATCCACCAAAGCTTCCTCAAAGCCGCTAACGACAGATGGTCAACAATTGACACCTGTCGGGTTTCAAGGAATCTTTGGCCGGATATTTCAAAGAACAAAACAGAATACTGTGAGCGTCAAAAATAAGTGTATAGCTGTGAACTGCGTTTTGTAACTCTGTTGAAGAAAATAGACTCGATCTTTTAGGAAAATACTTATCTTATTTTTTAAAGCGGTTAATCTTCAATGAATTGGCATATAAAACTTAACAAAAAATAAAAATTCAATAAAAAAATAAATAAAATACTTCATTTTTATGGCGTCAAAAGAAAGTGTACACTATTCAATTAAAGCGAAAAACTTAAAACCAATACTTCGTCTGCTTCCCTTTCGCCCTTAGGACAGCTTCTATGCATCTGGGGATTGACTTACTAGCTTCCCTGTCAATTCAGCTGGGATTTTTTGCCACTCTTCAAACAAAATTGAATTTTGTGCCTTTTTGCTAAATAATTTCCTCTTTAGGATCTGTTTGTGCAGATAATCTCATAAATGCTCAATGAGGTCAAGGCCTGGGGATCGCGGAAGGGGTTCTAGTTTCTTAGAAGTACCATGAAGTAGCCATTCCTTGACCAATTTCGATGTCGTTGTCTTGTTGGAAGACCCATGAATCAGTTAACCCCAGTTTTGCAACACTAAAAGGCAAATTGTCTCTTAAAATATTAAGGCAATCTTCAGTCCTCATCGTACTGTCAATAAATACAAGGGTTCCATCTCCAGATGACGCCATACATCCCCGCTTTTTTTACGCTCACAGTATTTACTGAAGCTAAACAGACATTGTCTCTCTTGGTTGGAATCTTTTACCTTTCCCATTCCTATATTTCCCACATCCTGGGGAGCACAATGGATCCATTGAGATCCGAGTGAGGTGTTGCGGCTAGCCGCATCATCACCCCACCTAACCAAACCTAACATAATATCTTTAAAAAAAAATTTGAAGTGTAATAAATGTAAAAATACGAGACAAAGGTATCAATTTTACCAAAAAATGGGATACACCACTTTTGCATTCAAGGCCTCATTAAACATTCTTATCATAACTTTTAGAAAAAAATCTTAAATCCAGTTTACATATCTTTTTTAAACAAAATTACGGTTTGTACGGAGAAAACACCAATAAATTATTTTTCTAAGGCAAAGGAGTTTTATGTAATTTTAAGTTTTTTTTTCAAAAACTAGAAGACATTTTGACCATTTAACACTAAAAATGGATAAGTTGTTTAAATATTGAAAAGAAAAATAGTACTTAATAATGTAAAACTTTGAAAAAAAAATCAGTTCGCAAAATTTAGCTTCCAGTCCGTTTTTATTTTAAATTTAAATATACATAGCATTCCCAAAACCAAATAGCATATACATAGGTTTAACATAAACCCAAATCATTTTCACCTAAAAGTAAATCAATTTCACCTAAACGCAAATAGATTTAAAACAAACACAAATAGAACTATCCCACAAACAGTACAAAACTGCGTTTGCGCGAAATTGAGTCCCGTTAAGGTGAAATTGAATTGCTTTTAGAATAAACCTACTTGCTATTCGGTTAATTTAATTTGCGATGGTAATCACCGAAAGTTTTAAAAATAATAAACCCAAACAAAATTTTAATAGATTCGTCGATTTGCGAACCAAATTAATTATTGACCAAGCGAATAAAAAAAAATGGGTCTAAGCTTTTTGACAACAACAAGAATGAATTTTTCACGTTCAGATTTCTGAGATTGCTGAGATCTAGAGAAACCTGAATTGGATATTTATATAAACTAGTATCCGCACTGTCGTCGAAACTCGACCATTTAGTTTAGAGGTTCAGAGGTTTCTAACTGCCTCTGGAGTTCTCTCTCCCTATTGTGCAAGTGTGTCGCTTGGGAACAATGCAAACATGTAAGGTAATATACTGCGCATGTTGTCAAAATTGTATTTGTCAGAAATAAAAAATGGCTATTCGTGAGACACGTAAACGCAACACCAAATTTAAACACATGTTTTGATAGATGCGCAGAACTGAACACAAATTGAAACGCTAGTGATATTACCTTTAACATAATGTACTTTGGCTACACAGGATCCTACAACAACAGTAAGTAGTTACTCATCTACCTTGGGTGGTCCTTTTCAGTATGTTGCCTTATCAGTTCTTCTGGCTATGGTCGTTCATCCCACAGTCAAGAGTTTCATACAATAGTCAAAAGAATAAAAGCAAAGCATTTTTTTTAAATACTAAAACAAAACATATTTGTTTATAGTTTTTAAAGCGAAGTATACTGTATTTCTTTTATATGAGTTATATTTGAACAAAAATTAGAATTTCCACCAAAAATCCCAATCAATAATCTTCATCATCTCCCAAAATTTCATACTTCTAAGCACAACCCTTAAAAAGATAAAATTCAATAACCTCAAGAAAATTCAAATAACCATTACCAAACTTAACGGCAACACGGACAAATAATTTTTAGATTCTGCACATCTGTGGGATAAAACATTTCCACCAGTACTTAATTCATGCTTTTGCGTTGAGCATTAACGGAGAAAAGTGTACTGAAAGAATTTCCATACATTTTGCTAAGCGCATTAATATATAGATAAAAAAATTAGGTCCGTCAAGCTGCGTCCACAATGGAAATTCAAAAATGTAATGATGCAATAATTTGATGCTCATTTGATGCTAATTTAGTACCGCAATCCCGCCGCGGTACTAAATACTCTTCCCCCTCAAACTGGTGGGGGACCCAGCTTGACGTCAAGCTGCGTCCACCACACCTTAATACACAAAATTTCAAAAAACTAATGATGCAATAATTTGATGATAGTTTTGGGCTCCTCAAATGGCGGAATTTCAAGTTCCTCAAGTCCATCCTTACCACTTAAAAGCGGCCCGATATCAAGCGAGCTGTGTAGACTTTTCACCACAACGGAAATTCAAAAATGTAATGATGCAATAATTTGATGCTCATTTAATGATAATTTAGTACCGCAATCCCGTCCCGGTACTAAATTCCCTTCCCCCTCAAACTGGTGGGGGACCCAGCTTGACGGCAAGCTGCGTCCACCACACCTAAATACACAAAATTTCAAAAAACGAATGATGCAATAATTTGATGCTTATTTTGGGTTCTTCAAATGGCGGAACTTCAAGATCCTCAAGTCTATCCTTACCACTTAAAAACGACCTTTGAAAAAAAAATTAAAAAGTGTATAAGACGTAAAACTAAGTAATTTGAGAGATTATAAAATTTTGTTCTTCTATATCCCCAACAGTTGTTAGCATTAAGAAATACCTACCTTAAAATTCAGTGCAATTATGTAAATAAAGATCGTGCCAAACTTTGTACATATATTTTTAAGTTTTATAAAAGTAGGAACCTAAATATCCCTCAATTCTAGATATTTTTTGTCGGTTAAGTATAGGTTTTAATTTCTTTTGATTCAATCTCAATATAAATGAAAGGTTTTTGCAATGTTTCATGAATGGTAGGTACATATGTACTATTAAGAATGTAGGTACCTTGTGCCTACTATACATATTATAATATGTTTTAACTACAGAATAATTTTTGAATGTAATATTTTTGCATTTAAATATTCTTAAGCTTGAGTACACCTAACCTTTCCCTTATAAGGTCAGAAACCCACTATAATCAAAACTTTACATAGTTCAATAAAGTAAATCTTTTATTTTGATCAAAGAAAGCCGTGCAGGAGGCGGAGCTAAAATAAAAATCAACTAATGAATGCATAGATATTTTTAAGAAATGTATGTAATGTAGGTGTAATTTTTAAAAGAATTTCATTTGCTTATTTGTTTTAAGGAAGTAGAATATGTGTGAGCTACGATTTGTATGTCTTAGTTGAATTTTCATCAATGAATGATTTATATCAAAAAGAGTTCGCGACCTTATTGGATAAATTATATTATTATATATGTAATAGGAATGTTGCAAAATTGTTGATATGATGTCTCCAAGAAAATAAATGGATATTGAAGATCTGAGAGTGGGGATGGAAAATGTTATTATTTCAAATGACCTAGTTCTGTAGAAAGTCTACGTGGTTTTGCATATTCAGCACTAGATTTTAAGGTCAAACCATGGACCCCAAAATTTATGATTGCAACAATAAATGAGCCCATAAGAAGCACTAGGTTTCTGCATCATTAGATTTTTGAATTTCCGTTGTGGTGGAAGCAGCTTCATACAAGTGACGTCATCATATTTCGGTTTTTTGTCTGTAAAAACCAAACTGTTGGGGATATAGAAGAACAAAATTTTATAATCTCTCAAATTACTTAGTTTTACGTCTTATACACTTTTTTATTTTTTTTCAAAGGTCGTATATAAAAAGTCTACGCAGCTCGCTTGATATCGAGCGGTTTTTAAGTGGTAAGGATAGACTTGAGGATCTTGAAGTTCCGCCATTTGAAGAGCCCAAAATTAGCATCAAATTATTGCATCATTCGTTTTTTGAAATTTTGTGTATTTAGGTGTGGTGGACGCAGCTTGACGTCAAGCTGGGTCCCCCACCAGTTTGAGGGGGAAGGGAATTTAGTACCGGGACGGGATTGCGGTACTAAATTATCATTAAATGAGCATCAAATTATTGCATCATTACATTTTTGAATTTCCGTTGTGGTGAAAAGTCTACACAGCTCGCTTGATATCGGGCTGCTTTTAAGTGGTAAAGCCTAGTACGCTGCTGATGCGAAACGAAATTTTTAGTTGGTCTCCAACAACACAACGAAATGCTTACGAAAACGCAGCGAAAATATATTCATTGACAGTTACACCAATTCAAAAATTCAAAACCAATGCAACTGATAAAAAATGAACACAGACATCCACGCTAGAATGAAAGAAACAACAAAAATACACACAAATGTCATTTTTCCGCACACAATAAATGGCCTGGGTGATTAATTGTGTGCGAAAAAAGAGTGTAGACTTCTCCAAAAAGTATGCAACAATTTTCAATTTTGTTCATCGAACAGCGTACTGCAGAACGAAAAGTAGAACAAAATTTTTAATTTCTGATTTCGTTGTGTCATTTTTGTATGGGATTTTTCGTTTCGCATCAGCAGCGTGCTAGGCTTAAGGACGGACTTGAGAAACTTGAAATTCCGCCATTTGAGGAGCCCAAAATTATCATCAAATTATTGCATCATTAGTTTTTTGAAATTTTGTGTATTAAGGTGTGGTGGACGCAGCTTGACGTCAAGCTGGGTCCCCCACCAGTTTGAGGGGGAGGGGAATTTAGTACCGCGGCGGGATTGCGGTGCTAAATTAGCATCAAATGAGCATCAAATTTTTGCATCATTACATTTCTGAATTTCCATTGTGGTGGACGCAGCTTGACGGACCCAAAAAAATTCCCAAATAAGCGAATGATGTTAATAAATATTGTGAAAGTAAAAAGCGTTTGAAACTCGTTGTGTCTGCCAATCATTGTCCGAATACGCAGTTTTGATATCTGTATTTACATAAACTTACATGCATATACATACATATACATTTTATTTAATTTTCATGAAATATGAAAATGAAAATATTTTAGAAAATAAAACAACTATAAATATGTAAACTATTTTGTGTGCATATATTATTTACATAACGTCGGCATGCTGCAAAAAGAGTTCAAGTCATCTAATTGTGTTTCTGAGTTATTGAAGATTTAAAGCTTGACCATTGGAAAAATCATTAAGTAGTTTCGTTTTATAAATCGATATTAAAATCTGATGGTTACAGCATTTTTAAATAAGATGCAAGCAAAAATTTGAACTCAACTTTCATTTTAATTTATTTTATTAATTTAACGGACTATCGCGATAATTTAATTCAAAAAATTGAATTGAAATTGAAAGTCCGACGTTTCGACAAGGTCCACTTGTCGTGGTCACGGGTTAACTGATGGCATGTGGGTGGTAGTTGTTGTTTCAATTTCAATTCAATTTTTTGAATTAAATTATCGCGGTAAGTCCGTTAAATTAATAAAATAAATTAAAATGAATATTTACAATCGCGATTATAAAAGTTTAAAGTCTATAACTCAACTTTTTTATAGAAAAATAAAATGAATCTTGGACATAGTCCTTTTTTGCACTAAAAAATATTTTTAAATGGACATGTGTTTTTTTAGCATGAACATTCTTTGCGTTTGTAATTTTTATTTTAAATTTAATTTATAATCTGATTCCGAAACATCATTTATTTCGGGTTCTGTGGTCTTATTTCTTCCCTTTTAAATTGTTTTTAAATAGTCTATGAAATATTTTTTTTTTTTGCTGGGTGTATTTTCTTTGAATTTGTGGACTTGAGCTTTTCTTGCAGCAAAAAGAGAGAAAATAGGAAAATAATAAGATTTGTGTAAGAAAGACCCAGGTCCACTTGGGTCTTTTTTGCTCCACACCCTTGGGTGTTTTGGACATATAATGAATTGTTTTAATACAATAACTACAAAACAACATTAAATGGGCATGGGATTTATTTACAGGGCATAGAATATGACTATTGGTACATTTTTGCATCATTAAGTCCATTTCACAAAAAAGTAGACTTGAGCTCCTTTTGCAGCACACCGACGATAAGAATGTTTTTTTATAATACAAATTCTATATACTACTGAAATAAATCAACCAAGAAGAAGACTTAGCATTAAGGATTGGGCTTGTTGTATTATTGATTCAAAATAGCTTTTTTTCGCTATAAGTCCTACAAATTGGCGTTTCGTCCGGCAATCTCACTTATAGCCTATTGAATAGACCGGAAAATGAGAGGTATAAAGGAACAATTACGTGCAAGGGTTTTTATTATTGAATATGTTTGTTTGGCCCATAAGCATGCTTTAAATACAAAAATGCTACTAAATTCACCCATGCGTTTCTGAGAGAACGGTCACACTGGCCACTTTTCAGTATTTTTGGAATAACTCGAAAACTAAGCGGAATTTGACAATTTTACATAGAAAACTTTTTGTTCAAAATTAAATTTTCTATTGGAATGGATAGTTCATTAAATTTTACGAAAAAATTTAAGCAGGAAAAATTAACAAAAACCAACTTAAAAAAAATCAAAAAATCAAGGATATCTAATTTTTTTAATAAATTGTGCATAACTTTTTTTGAAGCAAAGATAGGGTCAAGACATGCATGGACAAAACAAAGTAGAGACTAAAGGCCTTAATATGGCATGTTCAAAAATTAATATTTGTTCAAAATTGACAGAGATATTCCCATTCAAACCTTATCAGTTCTTATAATTTTTCTCAGTTTTGGCCCAAAAGTCCCTTTTTCGGTACAATATGGCAAATTTCACTTTCGTAAAAATGTTCGAAATCAAAATTTTGATATAATATGACATTAGAACTATAGAGAATTTATAAAAAGGATGTAAGTTCGCAATTTCGTTTTTCGGCTGTTTTTAAATGCGTTCAGACCTACAGACCGAACGGCTGGTTTGATTAACATAAGATTTGGTATTAGGTGCTAGGAACGTTAAATTTGTCATAAAGTACCAAAAAATAGGCTTTCGGGCAAAAACTGCGGAAAATGATAAGAAATGGTAAAGTTTGAAAGACTATATCTCTGTCAATTTTTAAATAATATGGCTTTTTTAACATGTCATATTAAAGCCGTAAGAGTGTAGTTTACTTTGTTCATGGATGTCTTGAGCGTATATTTGCTCCGAAAAAAGTTATGCGCAATTTAGAAAAAAATTTAAAAATCTTTGATTTTTCGATTTTTTTATGTTGGTTTTTGTTTACTTTTCCTGCTTAAATTTTTTTAAGAAATTTTCCAAACTATCCATTTTGATAGAAAATTTAATTTTGAACAAAAAGTATTAAATGTAAAATTGTCAAATTCGGCTTAGTTTTCGAGTTATACCAAAAATACTGAAAAGTGGCCAGTGTGACCATTCTCTTAGAAACGCATGGGTGAATTTAGTAGCATTTTCGGTTTTAAGCATGCTAATGGGCCAAACAAACATATTCAATAATAAAAACCCTTGCACGTAATTGTTCCTTTTTAAAAGGTCTATTCAATAGGCTATTAGACTCACCAGTGACATGGTGATGGCCTTTGTCATACGCAATTTGTATTAAGTTCAGTTTAAATTATATGGATTTTTTGACAAAAAACCTCTGTAAACTATATCCAACAAGATAAGAATACTTAATCATTAAGCTTAAGTTTTTTTGCCCCGAACCAGGTAGAGTTTCGTTAAAGTTTTTTATAATACAAATTCTATATACTACTGAAATAAATGAGTCAAGTAGAAGACTTGGCATTAAGGATTGAACTTGTTGAATTATTGATGTTGATGCCCTCACTATGTCACGGATGAGTCCAAGTGAGATTGCCGGACAAAACGCCAATTTGTAGGAATAAAGACCACAAAAAGCTATTTTGAATCTATATTATTTAGATATATTGGAGGTAACAATTATTGAAAAATCTATAAAGCCAAATTAATATTGAATGTAATTTTTTTATAATAAAATGAACAAATTCTGTATAAATTTTAATTTGCAATAGATTTAATTTCGGCACAATGAACTCACCTCCAAATAAAACACCTATATTGTGCTGGAGATCGAGTATATCTATAAGGATTTCCATTAAATATCTGTATTGGCTGGATTCAATCTTTTGTGAAATGTCTTTTGGAGCAGTAGGTATGCGAAGCAAAACTTTTTGAAGAACTTCAAGTTCGGTATCATCAGAAACCAATGAGTCAAGATAGGCAATCGTTTCTGGTGTTATCTAAAAAGTCAAAAACAGTAAATACATTTTTAGATTTACATAAGATATTTGTGACTTCAATAATTTGTCAATAAAGCTGTTTAAAGCGCTTTCATACATATACATACTAAGGGTCAATCTTAAACGTAAATAAAACAAGTTGTGTGTGAGATATCTAAAAATTTATGTTTATTTGAAAGAATTGTATTATGGTACTAAGTATTGAATATACGCATAAAACGTCGTTCAAGAGTCCGCCGCTGCACGTATTCGGGTGGTACAATTTTGTATGACTATTGTTTGTGGTTTATTCGCATAGACTTGCGATTTAAGAGTCTAAAGACGCTTAATCCCATGATCTCGGTCAGTTCACTACATAACCATGCTACATAGCATCGTTCTGTTACAACCACATGTAGTTGGTATCCATATCATCTAAATAAGGCCACGAGAACTTGCTAATCAGCGATCTTTAGTGCTTAATTTACCGTTTTGGCAATGTTAATGGGTGGACTTAAGAAAAGCTAGGCTGCAAATTAACATAAACATGCCATCTGGGCCACTTTTTAAGGAGAACTAAGCTTCTTATTATACTTGTATCTGGAATTAGTGTGATTGGGCAGATTAGGAAGGAGGAATAAACTTTGAATATTGAAAAACAAACAAATTTATTAAATAGTTCTACCGGCACACACAGAAGTTGAGATCGAATTAACGAACTGTACAAATCGGATGACGAACCAATAACGAGAAAAAGAGGATAAGACGAAAATATTGCCACAACAAACTGCAACAACTCTGCGGCCAACTGGAGGTGGGTTCTATGATTTTTGATACAAACAAAAATAGAAGTAAACAACTCCAATAGAATAAAAAGAGCAATTTTGGGGTTAAAAAATGTAAAAAGAATCACAGGGGAGTACTATCGCTGAAGGGCGGGCACCAGGAAACTATAGAGGTTCGTTTGCCTAACTTGAGTGAAACTATAGAGGTTCGTTTGCCTCACAGTACACATATCTAAGATATTATCTTGCGCATGTGGTCCGAAATGAGAACTGTCAAAGAAATTCAAGATGGCAGCCTTACGTGACCTCTTCCACTGTATTACAACAACAACGAAGAAAACAAACACAAAAGGATAATTTGAATAACACTAAAAAAGTGTTAATAAACACTAAAAAGCTTGAAATAATTGTATTTGTATTTAAATAAGTAACAAATGAACACATAACACACAACAAATTTTGATGTTTAACTAGTCGGGGTCACGTAGAGTCGCCATTTTTCACTGATTTTGATGGATGCGCAGAACTGAACAAAAATGAAAACGCTAATGATATTACCTTCAATATGTGTACTGTGCGTTTGCCTAACCTGAGTGCTAAACATTGGAACAAAACTTTATGTTTCGCACCTGAGGGGTTTTAGTTCCCGGGCTTTTGGTGTTGGCAAAAAAGCCTCTCCATTCAACGTTGGTTGCGAATAGAAAAGACTTGCTACTGATTTGATACAAAAAAAAATCGTTGGACTTTTCCGTTCGGAGCATTTATTTTGTTCATGGTATCCGAATCGGAACAAAAATATAGACATAGCATAAAGACGAATGCACTTGACATAAAACATTATGCCTGGCTGATAAATTTTCGGGCAATGTGGGTTTTCCTTCATTAACTCAATGATCAAATGATGGAGTAGGATCTAACGGAGGATTTTTGGCGGTGGGTTTGGAACTGGGACAAAGGAACACCTTTTTTTTAAAAAACTTTTTCAAACATTTCTGGAACTGGGACAAAGGAACAATTCTTTTTTTTTAACTTTTTCATAGATTTTTTTTGGTAGTGGGTCTGATGGAGTAGGGTTTGACGGAGGAGGTTCTGCAGGAGGCACAAAGACCCAGTACAAAAAGAAATCTATGAAAAAGTTTTAAAAAAGAAAAAATTGTTTATCTGTCCCAGTTTCGAACTCCCCTCCAGAATCTACTCCATCAGACACAACTCTATCGGACCCATTACCAAAAAAAAAAAAAATCGATTAAAAAGTTATTAAAAAAAAGGGTGTTTCTCCTTTTCAAAAACTATTGCTTTAAACAACTTTATTTTAAAATAAAATTCAAGAATGGATTTCTGCTATAAGATATTAGTCCATATGTTACCGATATTTTTCAATAGTTATTTTTAATTTTAATCATCAGTTAAACTATCAGAGGAATAAATATTTGTGGCATTTGTTTTTATTTGCGTAAAAATTTAAATTGACCAAAATAGCCCAAATATAAAAATAAAAGAAATTGAATTTAAGAGAATTTGTCACAAATCAAAAATTATAACAGGAACAAGTTCTATCGAAGCTTTATCTGACTATTGAAAAATTGGCTCTAAGTAAACTTTTTACGATTTCAATACGATTGTTTTCTTTTTTCATTAGACCCAACCTACACGCTATAGTATTTTGGTGCAGTTTGTGTTTGGCGCTTGGGTCTACAGAGATGTTTTTGTTTTCGAATTAAGAACTATTCCTTTAGGGTAAAACTGACAATAAAAGAAAAAGTTTGTTTTATATTTTTTTACCAATTTTTCGTTCGTCGCATGAAGTTGAAAACTAGGATTTATTATAAGGTCTGCACCATAAACAACTAAGGAAAAAATCAGGGGTCTAGCACGTAACTTTATACAATCGAGCTTAATAGATAGGCTTAGCCTAGGTTCACACGGCAGTGCACCGCACGTTTTTGCACAGTATAAATCCAAACGGCAAACGTACAAACGTCGTGTTCTATGTAGAATGTTTACACTGCTTATTCGCATGGATTTACATATACTGCAAACAAACATACCTTACCTTCAATTCTTAAGGTAGAACTATAAAGCTAGAACTATAATGCTCGGAGGGGCACTTAAGTGGTCGGAAGAAAACAAGCGAATACACGGAAAGCATTTGACGCGACTATAATAGCGGTGTGGAGCGTTTCGTCAAGTTTCGTTCAACTTTGGTTACGGAAGTGAGGTGCGCTCCCGAGCGCACCTCACTTAAGTAAAACTGACATTTGGTGAAATAGGAACGCCAAAAAGAGAAAGATGACAATTACATTATGGGTATGTTCCCCTTTTTTCGGTTTGGAAAGCTACTCTTCGTTGGTTTTTGATATTAGCTTCAGTGCCCTTCCGACTATTATAGTTCTACCTTAATATTCGAAAGGGCACTGAAGCTAATGTCGAAAACCAACGAAAAGTAGTTTTCTGTATCGTCAAAAGCGGAACACACCCGTACTTATAATCTATCCCTTTTTGGCATTCCTATTTCTCCAAATTTCAGTTTTATTTACTCATTTCCGTAAGCAAAGTTGAACGAAACTACGAAACGTTCCACTCCGCAATGATAGCCGTAATGCTTTCCGTGTATTCGCCTGTTTTCTTCTGACCACTTAAGTGCCCTTCCGAGCATTACAGTTGTAGCCTTAAGGTAAAACTATAATAGTCGGAAGGGCACTGAAGCTAGTGTCAAAAACCAGCGAAAAGTAGCTTTCCGTGCCGTGAAAAGGGGAACACACCCATAATGTAATTATCATATCGTCGGCTTAGAGTGAAAAGCAGCTAACTCCTATTTTGCATTTTTTACAAAAAATTATTTAAATAAAAATGTTCGCATTATTTGAATGAAACCAAAACTACGTTAATTATTTTTCAGCACTCGTTTTTGCTAAATTCGCTGAAATTGAAAATATTTGATAGATTTTTGTATTTTTAAGCAATTTTTGAAGTGGTCTATAATCACAAAAAAAAATGTGGAGTTAGCCGCTTTACACTCTAAGCCGACGATATATCTCTTTTTGGCATTCCTATTTCACTCTCGGGAGCGCACCTCACTTGCGTAACCAAAGTTGGAAACTGGACGAAACGTTCCACTCCGCAATTATAGCCGCGTCATATGCTTTCGGTGTATTCGCTTGTTTTCTTCCGACCACTTAAGTGCCACTCCGAGCATTATAGTTCTAACTTTAGCCAACAATTATGGCACATAAAATAAAGCTCAAAAGCTCACCCATGTAATATTCCGTTGGTAGGTGAAATTAAGCAAATAACAGAGTTCATCTGATTCCAGATTTGGTGGATTTCGCAAAGCGGCACATCTTGACAATCGGCAACTGGTACAGAGTCCGTGTTCAGGATCATCGTCATCTTCAGTTGTGATTACTTCATTTTTTGCATATAAATAAGAAGCATTCGATCGCCTGCTTCGATTAGGAGGACGAGTCTCCCCCAAACACATTACATCAACCTTTGATTTCATGTCAACTTTCAAGTCAAAATGACCTTTATTCTCTTCTAGGGGAGCGCTTGTTGCGCTTATTGAATCAACTGTTTCAACATCATTAGCGGCAAGCTGTGATGTCGAAGATTTCGTTTCTGGTTCAGAGAATGAACAGTTTGTGTCTTGTTCACAGTCAGAACTGAACTCAGGCAGAGGATTTTTTTGTACTTTTGCCGATGGGATTTCATAGTTAGGCCTCTCAGGGTCTTTGCGATAGCACTCACGATGAAATGCTCTTGGACACTTTAAACATAGTTCCAAATTCCCAGGCAAGTGGCACTCGAAGCAGTAATGATCGTGTTGTGGTACCTGTAGACGACAAATCAGAGGCTGAACAAAAACAAAATACTCTAGAAATTACCGGAATTTCTATCGGTGTCGGCAAACTGAGTGGCCTTCCCTCAGCAACTTTAAGACGGGGAGATCCTCGCCCTTGGTCCACAACAACCGGAATCAGAATTTTATCATTGATACATTGAGTGATCATTCTTGTAGCTGTCTCTGCAAAAACGACCACAAAAGTTTAATGTTTAGTAATAACCATAAAACGAAATAAACAATTATCTTACCATCGTTCACCAAAGCATCGTTTTTTAAGATTCTAACCAATTGCTCAAGAGTTAACTGTTCGAATTTGGCAGCCGCTATGGCCCTGTACATATAACGAATGCAAAAAGGTGGCGCTCTTCGTGTACGATTCATGGTTGGCGCTACTTCGAAACGGAAATTTGCAAAATCGGACCCCAATTAAAACAAAAAATTATGAAAATACTGGGAATGCCTAATTCATTCTATGTTCGATTCGTATGCCTCTTTTGTAAAGATTTTAGTACAATGATTATTCTTCTTTTTGATATTTGAGAATAATGTAAAAACCTTGATCACACGACCGCGAATAAATTTTAGATAAGTGACAGCATTTAATTTTTGTTTTGTTTTCGATTTTGTGTTGATGCAGACCCAGACATGACAACTTCTGCAAGAAATTGCGCGAAAACGAAACGTAAAGCTTTGTTCGATTTGTTTAATATTTTTTATCCAACCGTTTCTTGCAGTACCCAACCAACCTAAACACCCCGACTCCACAGGGCATAATGCCCAACATCGCAACCACAATCTAATAAAAAATCAGCAGATTTTTTCTCGCTGGGCAAATCATGTCATGTCGTTTCATTTCCCTCTCACCACTACTTCTATCTTTTGCAATAATAATAATAATAAAAAAGAATACAAAAATATAAAGAAGCGCCATTGTTGAAAAATCTGCGGTATTTTTCATATTAGTGTTTGCTATCACAAACACAAATGCACTCTCACAGGGATGCAGTGATTTTTAATTGCAACTTACTAGGGCGCCATAACAATAATTTTTTAATTTCTGAACTTATTTTTTTTCTCAGCGGTATATTTAAGAAAATACTTTTTTTTTGTGATAACCGTCTAGGTCACCGATAAAATTTTAAAAATCTATTTTCTTCAAAAATTTGTTGTTTCAGTGGAACATTATAAATGTACTTACTTTAATTTACGCATTGTCATGAATAAAGGCTCTCCGAAACTAACGCGCAATCAAAGCAAATCATTGGCAGCGATACAAAATATGACACCCCCGAATGTGACCTTACTTCATCCACTTTCAGAACGGTCATCCATTTTTCCTTATACCACTCGACTTTCGGAAACCTTTTAAATTTTTTACTAAATTATTTTAAATATTTCTTTTTCAAGCAAATAAAACAAATTAAACACATGAACAAATAACTTGACTACGAAACAATTCGAGCAAAATTCTGAAGATATAGAGGCGTATGTTAACATAAATATACGAACACCAAACGTACAAAATCGATTTAATAACAAAAAAAAACTCCTAATATAAAGGGCGCTTAGCATATAGTTGCGCCTTACAATCACCAACAAAAAAAATACGTCCCTGTTTCACAGAATCGCAGTTTGACATTTCTTCTATACACAATTATATCCGAAAAACCATGTGCAAGTTTTCAATTAATTAATATTATTCTTATGCCCAGTTGCACCAAAATTCACTAAAAGCGGTTTTTGCTAAATTGGAGTTAAAATTTATCGGGCTGATAAATTTATTTGGGTTGCACCAATCTCTACCACGCATTTTTTAGCTAAAATGCAGTTCATGAACCACCCCTGAATTTTATCATACGTTTATTAAACTGAACGAAAAAATTCAACCAGTGCAAGTGAAAACAAGGTATTCTCATTAGCCAATGCGCCATCTTGGTTTTGTTTTATTTTTTTCTTTTTTTTAGAGAAATTATGAATTTATTGAAATAGATACCAACTAACACTAATATTTTTTCGACACACTCTTGGAAATTATGAACAAATATTTTAAAGCGACGTCATTGAATTCAGAAAATGGATTTCTTTGTGAACCTGAACAACTCTTCGACGTCTCGCCATTTTTTTGTTTAGGTAGTTCGTTATCAGATGAACACATGATGACCCAGTCTATGATTTTTCTGGAATAATTTATTTATTTAAGTAGTGAATTATAAATAGGAAACAAAATGCCTTCACCTGTTGTTTTCGTTCCGTCAAATAAAATTGAATTATTTTGTTTGTAGGTAGTTAGATATATTGTTATAACTTTCCATATTTGAACTATAACGACTCCGAAATGCAAACAAACGGACACAATAAAGCTTATGGTCGCAGTGCAAACATACCCTTTTTAGCTATAATTATAGCAACTCTCAAACGAAGGAAGCGCCATCTGCCGGATTATAGCAGATTTACCAGCTGTCAAATAAAAGCTTTTGGAAGGGAAATTATTGGGAAATTTCCCCTACGGAAAGCTCTGGAAGCAGAGACCAGAACATTCCCCTTATTTCCAGAGTTTGGAAAACAAGTATAAAAGGCACATGTTTGAACGGCAGCGACACAGTTTGTTTTTAATCGTGAATGAATAAAGTTGGTTGTAATAAAAGTGAAAAGTAAAGTTGGTGAATTTATTTCAGTGGTGAATAATAAATCGTTTTGTAGTAAGAAAAGTAAAAAGGGTATTCATTCAACAGCGTAAACTCGTCGTAAACATCGTAAAGTTTTAAACTTCGTAAATCTGTCAAATTTTCCATACAAATTGTGACAGAATTACGAAGTTTAAAAGTTTACAACGTTTACGACGACTTTACGCTGTTGTATGAATACCCTTAAAGTGTTTTTATTTTGTAAAATAAATAAGTGGAAGTTTTGAATAAAGTAAATAAGTTTTATTAACGAACCTGAGAAAATATTACATTGGTGTTAGAAGTGGAATAAAACTTATGTTATCTGGCACTCAGTTTATTTATTGTGTGGAAAGTGAAAAAAAAAGACAATGGGTAAATCTTTGAATGATTTAAATTTAGTGGAACTTAAGGCAGAACTGAATAAGCGAGATCTTCCTACTGCTGGAACAAAAATGATCTTATAACATTGTATATAAATTCTATAGTATTCTCATGAAGAAAAAAAGCTCGTGGCCATCTATGCGTCCAAATGTCATACTAATTTTTGTTAAGGGATCTCGGTAAGGCGATCACAGCGAACCTATCGACCAAATGTCTACCTACAAAATCGTGTTTCATGAGAATACTATAGATTGGATATACAATGCTTATAATTCGTCTGCAAGAAGATTTAAGAAGATGTGGAAAAAACCCGGACACGTTTATATTCGACGTTGAAATGGAAGAACAACAAGAGCAAGTAAGTACGTTGGACATAACCACTATGATGTATCAGCTGCTCGCCAGCCAAAAGAATCTTCTCGAACAAAGCCAAGAGCAAAAGAATCTTCTAGAACAACAAAGCCAAGAACAACGGAATGAACAAAAGAATCTTCTCGAAAGATTCGATCAACAAAGCCAAGAGCAAAAGAATCTTCTAGAACAACAAAGTCAAGAACAAAAAATCTTCGAAATCTTCTCGAAGGTAAGTTAGAGGATTTTGACAACAGAATTATTGCTCTTGACGAGCGTGTCGACAAACAATTATCGACATTAGAAGCAAAGTTCGAAGATAAAATCGAATCCATTACAAAGGAATTAGATAAAGTAAGGAAAATGAAGGTTCGAGAAAGTTCTGGCGACTGTCCAAGGAAAAAGGAGATGCATCCACCAACCTTCGATGGGCAAACTTCTTGGTCAATCTACAAGAAGCAGTTTGAGGCAGCCGCAGCAACAAATGGCTGGGATGAGGAAGACAAATGCATAGCTCTAACGCTTGCCCTTAGGGGAGCTGTGGCTGAGCTGTTACAAAGCATACCAGCAGATAAAAATGGCAACTTCAGTGCTCTCGTTCAGGCCATTGACAAACGTTCTGGAGATGGCCATATGCAAGAAGTTTTCCGCGTCCAACTCAATTCCAGAGTCCAGAAAAGAGGAGAAACTCTGCAACAACTCCAAGCAGACATCGAACGGTTGGCGCACCTGGCATATCCAGCTGCAGGAGATGAAATCATCAACCAATTTGCAACAGAAGCCTTTGTTCGTGCTGTATCTGACATCAACCATCAGCGAGCAATTCGAACTGCTGGCAAACGCACGCTTCCTGAAGCACTAGCATTCGCCCTCACTGTGGAAGCAGCAGAACAGGCTTCTCAAGGAGTCCATCGGGTAAGAGAAATAGAAACTGAGGAATGCTCTTGCCAGAGAACAGCATTCCAAAGGAACCAACGCGATGGACCTGCTCGATGCTGGAATTGCAACAAAACCAGACATCTCCAACGCCAGTGCAGATTGCCACCTAGAAGATCTGCTTGTCAACATTGTGGAAGCAGAAATTTTAACAACAACAATGTCAAAACTCCTACTCGCCCCGTTTCTCAACCGGGAAACGAGTAAGAACCAACTTCGAGGGGCAGAAGCTGGTTTCTGGTATCGATGGACCCAGAACCACCATCCAGGTCTCACAGACGAAACGAAACAACAAAAGTCTGACTGTGGAGGCAACACTTAACGGCAAGAAGCAAGTGGCTACGATCGACACCGGTGCCACTGCCTCCATTGTTCGAAAGCACTTGGTGAAGATGACATGGCTATGCATAACACCAACACTTACCGCCTGAAAACAGCAACGGGAGAGGCAGCCAGAGTGTATGGGGAGGTTCGTCTTACAATCCGTTTGGCAGAACTGGAGTTTTCACATATATTTCTGGTAGCAGATATATGTGACGAGTGCATCGTTGGAATCGACTTTATGAAAGAGCATGGAGTAATTCTCGATATCGGAAAGCAAGTTCTCAAATACCGAAATGTGGAGATTCCTATGGTGTATGGCAATGAAAATTCATCAACTCTGAGAACTGTCATAAAGGAAGATATTTGCCTGCCACCTTCTTCAGAAGTGTTAGTTTGGACAAAAATAAAGGGAGATTTGGGTAGCCATCGATACCTAATGGTGGAGCCAGAGTCTGAGCAGTCTTCTCAAAACATCATCCTAGGGAAGACCGCCTTGTGGCACCAAAGAAAAACATGGTGCCCGTACGGATACTCAACATTAAACCGTATGAAGTCAAGCTTAAAAAAGGAGAAGTTGTTGGAAAATGTGAATCCGTATCTGCAATAACTAAAATCACAGAAGTTGATACACAAGAATATGTGGACCCCAGGAGAGTGAACTCTATGAAGTCAACATTCTCAAGTCTTCAAAATTAAGTGAACATCAGCTTAGTGTTGCTGGAAGCCTCCTTCACGAGTATGCTGATATACTATCTTCACCCAATGGGCAGTATGGTCAAACACAACTGGTGCAGCATCGAATCGACACAGGAGACGCGAGACCTATTCGACAACCAGCAAGACGTCTCCCATTAGCCAAACAAGCCGAAGTTGAAGAGATGATATCGAGCATGAAGAAAGATGGGCTAATAGAAAACTCGCTAAAAGTCCTTGGGCATCCCCAGTTGTTCTTGTCAAAAAGAAGGACGGAAGTACGCGATTCTGTGTGGACTATCGGAGGCTGAACGATGTGACAAAGTCACAGACAGCTACCCTCTGCCAAGAATCAGCGATACTCTGGATGCGATGGAAGGAGCTGAATGGTTTTCAACATTGGACTTGAAGAGAGTGTGGCTACTGGCAGGTAGAAATCCATCCAGAAGATCGAGAAAAGACGGCTTTCTCCACAGGAAATGGTCTGTGGCAATTTAAAGTGATGCCTTTCGGACTATGCAACGCTCCGGCAACATTTGAGCGTTTGATGGAATGTGTTTTACAAGGACTTACTTGGAAATCTTGCCTAGTCTATTTGGACGATGTCATTGTTTATGGTAAGACATTTGATGAGCATTGTGGAAACCTTAAGGCCGTGTTCTAGAGGCTTCGAGAAGCAAACTTGAAATTGAATCCAGACAAGTGCGAATTTTTCAAGTCTGAGGTAAAAAACTTGGGACATATCATCTCTTCCCAAGGAGTGAAGACTGATCCTGAAAAAGTTGACACTGTAAAGAATTGGCCAACACCACAGGATAAACATCAACTCCCAAGCTTTCTTGGTCTAGCCACGTACTATCGACGATTTGTGAAGGATTTTGCTGGAATCGCGAAAAGTTTGCACCAGTTAACAGAGAAAGGCAAACCGTTCAAATGGTCAAGCGAGTGCGAGAAAAGCTTCCGGGAACTTAAGCAGCGCCTATGCAATACACCAGTTTTGGCCTATCCGACACCAGGGAAACCTTTCATCATTGACGATGACGCTAGTAACGTGGGAATTGGAGCCGTACTCTCACAAGTTCACGAAGGAGAAGAGAAGGTTGTCGCCAACTACAGCAAGGTACTCTCAAAGCCAGAAAGAAACTACTGTGTGACCAGAAGGGAACTTCTAGCTACAAAACACTTCCATAAGTACATCTATGGACAGAAGTTCCTTCTTCGAACAGACCATGACACACTTAATTGGCTTTTAAACTTCAAAAATCCAGAAGGTCAAGTGGCGAGGTGGATCGAGAGATTGCAGACATACGACTACCAGATCCAACATCGAAGAGGAAGGTTGCACTCAAATGCAGATGCCTTATCTCGGAGACCATGCAAACCAGACTGCAAGCACTGCACACGTCAGGAAGAGAAGGAAGTTGCTGCTATCCAGCGATTAAGAGCTGATCCCATTTATGGTTGGAGTAACGAAGAACTGAGGACTGCCCAACAAGAAGACTCCGATATTGAACCCATTCTTGCGTGGAAGGAACACCAAGAGAAACCAGAATGGGGTGACATCTCCGATAGAAGTCCGACTCTTAAAGCATATTGGGCACAATGGGACTCGCTTCATGTACAAGAAGGAGTACTAAGACGTAAATGGGAGTCCACAGACGGCAAATCATATGTGATGCAGCTAGTCGTACCTCGTTCCAAAGTTAATGACATTCTTCAGGAGATGCATGATGGAGCTTCCGGAGGACATTTGGGTGTCAATAAGACACTGGAAAAGGTAAGGCAGTGATTCTACTGGCTACATGCAAGAGAAGATGTCGAAAAATGGTGCCGAAAATGTGATACTTGTACTGCAAGTAAGGGACCAGGCAGAAAAGTCCAGAGTAGAATGCAGCAGTATAATGTGGGCACGCCCTTTGAGAGGATTGCAATAGAGGTTGCAGGCCCTTTTCCAGAAACCGAAAACGGAAACCGATACATTCTGGTAGTAATGTACTACTTCAGCAAAATGGCCTGAGGCATTTGCCATCCCAAACCAGGAAACCAAAACAGTCGCGGATCAGATTGTTTTCAACTGGGTAAGCAGGTTTGGTGTACCTATGGAACTCCATTCAGATCAAGGGAGGAACTTCGAGTCCAAAATTTTTCAGGAAGTTTGTACACTCCTTGGCATTAAAAAGACGAGGACAACACCGCTTCACCCACAATCTGATGGGATGGTTGAACGATTCAACCGGACAGAACACCTTTCCAAAGTTGTAAGCGACAACCAACGAGACTGGGATCGGCATATTCCATTAAAAGGCTCTCCCAAACCAACGCGAAATCATAGCGAATCATTCGCAAAGGCGTTTTTTTGTTGTTGTATAGCATTGTGTATCTTTCATATTTTGTATTATTGTGAATGATTTCGCGTCGTCGACGAATGTTTCGTGTTGGTTTGGGAGAGCCTTTATTCTTGATGGCCTATCGAAGTGCAGTACATAGCTCAACAGGACATACACCATCAGAAATCCTACTCGGGACCACCATACGACTACCAAGCGAAATCAAATTTGGATGTTATACAAGTGAGCCACAAGGAATAGACGACTACGTGGACAACCTCAAAGAAAAGCTAGTTGACATTCACGAAAGGACAAGGGCAAATATAAAGCTATCGAGTGATCGGATGAAAACAAGATACGACGCAAAAGCCACAACGACAGGATTCCAAGTGGGAGACCTTGTGTGGTTTTATAATCCCCACCGTCGGAAGGGACTCTCACCGAAGTAACACGAATAAACGATGTCGTCTACCGCATTCAGAGAGGATTAAGAGGCAAACTAAAAGTAGTTCACAGCGACCGTTTACATCATTATAATGGTGATGGAAGTAATGCATTTGCTCGGGACGATCAATCCTAAGAGGGGGACAGTGTAATAACTTTCCATATTTGAACTATAACGACTCCGAAATGCAAACAAACGGACACAATAAAGCTTATGGTCGCAGTGCAAACATACCCTTTTTAGCTATAGTTATAGCAACTCTCAAACGAAGGAAGCGCCATCTGCCGGATTATAGTAGATTTACCAGCTGGACGATCAAATAACCTTTGACCGTCAACCCGGAGATCTCTATTAATTCCTTTATCGAAAGGATAGGTAGATCCTGGTTGATGCGTTGATCGATTATCAACGGTAGCGAAAAAGCGAATTTATTTAAGTTAAACCTTACTGGTTTATTTCGATTACTTTAAGTATACAAATTAGCGAAAAGGACTTTGAATGGCTTTCGAACAAAGACCATCAAAGCTAGCGAAAACAACGAAAAACGACGAGATTTCTTTGAGTAAAAGACCAGAATTTCCCCTAAGGGTTGTGATACAAAAGAAGAATGTTTTATTTCGTCGACAGGTATTTATACAAAAATTCATATAATTTCGAAAGAGAGATTACGTTATATTTTTCAGTTAAAGTTTTAAGGCGAATTCAAAAATATAAAAATAATGGCGATTGGTATAATTTGAGCGCCAGATTTAAATTTAAAAATTGAAGTTTTTTAGTTATACAATTTGAATTGAAATCAAAAATAGTTACAAATTATTTACAATATTTAAAAGAAAAATATTTATGATGAAACGTAAACGATGATGAGTTTTTCTGCTTCAACATTCCGCCTCCTTTGAAAGGACTTCCTTTCAAGACGGAATCGCTGCGAGCTTGCGAATGGGTCGCCTGAATTCTCCTCGTGAAGTTTGTACATCGGCGACTCTGACTCGACCATCTGGTCCTTCGATGATTTTCGTGACCCTTCCCAAGAGCCACTTTTGAGGGGGTAGGTTGTCCTCGTGAATAATGACGAGGCTACCAAGTTCGACGTTTGGGCTAGACGACGCCCACTTTGCGCGACCTTGAAGTTCTTGGACGTACTCTGATGACCACTGCTTCCAGAAGTGAGTTTTCACGGCATTTATTCTCCTCCATCTTTGTAGATAGCTGATGTCGGATACGTCTTCTATTGGCTCAGGAATTGCTTTTAGCGATGACCCAATAAGCAGATGAGCTGGCGTTAGGGCTTCGACATCATTGGGATCTGTGGACATCTGGGTTATTGGCCTGGAGTTCATTATGGCCTCGATCTCCACCAGCGCAGTTGATAGCTCTTCGAACGACAGATTGGCACCTCCTAGGCTGCGATAGAGATGGCCCTTTGCAACTTTAACGGCCGCCTCCCAAATTCCACCGAAGTGGGGTGCCCTGGGGGGTATAAAATGAAAATTTATGGTGGCATTAGAACAAAAGTTAATAATATTTTGTTGGTTAGATTTTTTAAACAACATATCGCGTAACTCTTTTAGCTTTGATTGTGCGCCAACAAAATTTGTCGCATTGTCACAATGGATGTCTCTTGGGAGACCTCTACGACCTATCATTCTTTTCAAAGCTCCTATAAAGGCATCGGCTGAAAGGTCTGATACAGCTTCCAAATGAACTGCCTTCGACGAGAAGCAGACAAAAACTGCCACATAGGTTTTATACGGAACTTTGCCTCGAATTTTATAATAGGTGTATATTGGACCACAAAAGTCCACCCCACAGCATATAAATGGACGTGATGGGGTCAATCTTTCAGCAGGCAAATCTCCCATAACCTGCTGAAATAATTTTGGCCTATACCTGGCACAATGGGGACATTTTCTTACTACCCGTCGTGCTATCTCTCGAACATTTATCAGCCAAAATCTTTGTCTGGTCAGTGCGACAAGAGCTTTTGGACCAGCATGGTAGTTCGAATAATGAAGATGTTCGACGAGTGTCTTACTGAAGACGCAATCTTTTGGTAGTAACAATGGATGCCTACTTCCCTCTGGCATGTTTGCGTGCTTCAATCGCCCGCCCACCTTCAACAAAAGAAGCCCATTCCTTTCCTCGATGAATGGACTTAGAGATTTTAGGGATCCTTTAAGTGGTGTGTTCGATTTTATAGATTCGATTTCCTTAGCAAAGAAATTCTGTTGAATCACATTAACTATAATTTGTAGTGAATATTCTAATTCTTCGGCTGTCAAAAATTCACCAGGAAACGGTATTCTCCACACACGTAAATTTAGGTATCTTGCAACGAACGCAAAGATTCTGATGAGTTTTGTGTAAGAACTCACTCTCTCTATCGTTTCCAAATAATAGTTTCTGCCTGGTTGTTGACAACTCATAACAGTTTTTCGTTTTTCCAACGAAAGGTCCTCTTGAGAAGGAAGGATTCCTGCTGTGGATGGCCAATTTTCTTCCTGTTCAACTAAAAATACTGGACCCTTGAACCAAATCGAGTTTTGTAGCTCTTCTACCGTGCATCCTCGGGAAACGACATCTGCAGGATTATCGTCTGTTGGAACATGTTTCCAAACCACCTGCTTCGTTGTGTCCTGAATTTCTGCTACCCTATTTCCGACAAATGTGTTGAGCTTCGATGAGTGTGTTGATATCCAGTGCAAAACAATTGCCGAATCAGTCCAAAAGAACGCTTCCGAGTAGTTACTGCCAATTACCTTTTGGATTTTAACCCAGAGTTTGGACAAAAGATGTGCAGCGCAAAGCTCCAAGCGGGGAAGTTGTTTCTTTTTAGCGGGTGCAACTCTGGACTTGGCGACTAAGAGCTTCACTCCTACTGACCCAAAAGTATCTATGCTTCTTAGATATATACAGCAACCATATGCTTTCATAGATGCGTCTGCAAAGCCATGTATTTGGTAGCTTGCTTTATTTACTATGAACACGAATCGAGGTACCGAGAGATTTTGAAGTGAGTGAAGGTCGACCATAAACTGACGCCACTCAGTGTCAATGTTTTGTGGAATTGCTGCATCCCAGTCAACTTTTTCAATCCAGAGCTGTTGAAGCAGGATCTTAGCTCGAATAATGATGGGGCTAAGCAAACCCATTGGGTCGAAAAGCGACGAAGAAAGAGATAAAATGGTTCTCTTAGTGTATTTTGTGTAAGTCCGATTTGGCTTGTAAGAAAAACTGAATTCGTCAGCCACAGGATTCCAAGCGATCCCTAACGTACTTGTCAGATTGGATTCAGTTAATCTTATTTCTTTTTGTTTAGCTTCCTCGATTAAAGAAGTATGGTTGCTATTCCATTTTGAAAGCTCGAATCCAGCTGAATTCAAAATGGATACGACTTCGTTTCGTTTTTGGTTGAGAGTGTCTAAGTCGTCTGCTCCAGTCAACATATCGTCCACGTAAAAGTCAGTCTTTAGAACGGATGCACCTAGACTCAAACGCTCTTGGTTTTTCTCAGCCAAGTACTGAAGACAACGAATTGCCAAAAACGGTGCGGATGACGTACCATATGTTATGGTGTTAAGCTGGTACGTTTGTATAGGAGTGTGTGCATCTTCTCTCCATAAGATTAACTGCAACCTCCTATGCGATGGATGTACTAAGACTTGTCGATACATCTTTACAATATCGGCTGTTAAAGCGTATCGATAAATTCTAAAGCGAAGCAAAATGATTACAAGTTCGTCCTGTATCGTAGGACCGACCATAAGTATTCCGTTCAAGGATATTTGCGACGATGTTCGGCAAGATGCGTCAAAAACCACGCGTAATTTTGTAGACATGCTATCAGGCCTAATTACACACTGATGTGGTAGATAAAAGTGAGCAATTTCGAGATTTGGATTGTGAACGACAGACATATGACCTAAAGATTCATATTGTTTCATGAAATCTACGTACTGCATTTTTAAAGATGAGTTTTTAGACAACCTGCGCTCAAGAGATAAGAATCTTCTGAAGGCGATATCATAGGAAGCTCCAAGACAGCTAGGATCTCGTTTGAGAGGTAATTGAACCATAAGCCGACCACTAGGTAGAACTTCAATGTTGTCCTTAAAATGTTCCTCACATGTGGTTTGCTCTTCAGACCACTTCGACTGATGACCCTGAATCTCTTCAAGTTCCCAGAACTTCTCTAAATATTTGTCCAAAGAACTTTCTTTTGTATTGACGAAGCAAGATTTATTCGTTTCAATCATTTTTGTTTTGTATCTACCAGACACAATCCAACCTAAAGCAGTTCTCTGCAAGAGTGGAAGTCCTTCACCTAATTTGACCTGACCGGTTTCCAGCAAATCGAAGAATGCTTCAGCACCTAGCAGCATGTCTATCTGCGATGGCTGATTGAAATTCTCATCTGCAAGCTCCAAATCCGTAGGTAGATTCCAATTGCTTATGTTTAATGCTGCTTCCGGTTGATACCCTGTGATGGAGGGTGCGACTAAAAATTCCAAAGAAATTTCGAAATTGTTGTATCTTGAGCGAATTGTCGATTGAGTTAGATACTTTGTTTGTGTTTCTGTATCTCCTATTCCCACAATATCGACATTTCTTTTTTGTTTTTTAAGACGAAGTGAATTGGCAAAATTCTCATTAACAAAATTAACTTGAGAACCAGAATCAAGTAGAACCCTGCCCAACTGAAAACCTCCTGATGAGTCCTTGACAAGAACTAAGGCGGTTGCCAAAATAACTTGAGCAGGAACGCGCTCCTTCTCCAATGCGGGATGTGCTGCAGCTGATGTATTCTGGGACGATGTACCTTTTGAAATTTCAACACTAGAAGAATTGTCTGTGGCTTGGGGCCTATGCAAAAGACTATGATGTGATTGTTTGCAACTTTTGCACCTGTAAGTCGAGGGACATTTCGAAACATTGTGACCCTGTCCCAAACAATTCAAGCAAAGCCCTAATTTTTTAGCTTTAAAATAACGATCCATTACCGACAGCTCCGTGAAACCTTTACAGCTTGTAAGCGAATGTGTATTGTCCCGACAAAAGATACAAGAATGTTGATTAGCAGCAAGTGAAGTTTGAGGACGATGATTGGCAAAAGTAGGCTTTTGTTTGCTGGATGGTTTGTGAGTGAAATCCGAACGTAGAAGTTTGCTATCTCTAGCTTCCAGAAATTGACACCGTTTGTTAAGAATGGTTGCACATTCTTTCCATTCAGGTAACTTGCTATAGTCCAGTTGTTCATCCCATTTAGACTGCGTTTCTGGATCGACCTTCGACATGGCAATGTGTATTATTATTGCGTTACAAATATCCTCAAACGACCCTATCGAGAGAAGTGAACTAAATAAAGCAGAAATATTGTCCACTAAAGTCCTTAATGAAGCAGGAGATGATTTAGGAACCTTAGGTAATTCAATTAGTTCGGATATATTTTCCAAAAAGATGAGGCAGTCATTGTCATAGCGCTCCTTCAAACTAAGAAGTGCCTTAGGATAATTGGCTTCCGTGACTTGAAAAGCCTTTACTGTACCAAGTGCCTGATCAGTCAAACACGAAAGCAAATAATTAAATTTTTCTATTTTAGTTAAGCTTGAATCATTTTCGACTAAATTGTTGAATGAATTTATGAAATTTTTATAGTCCGAGTATTTTCCACTAAACCTAGGCAAACGTTGTTTAGGGAGACGACTAGTTGAAGTTGGGACACTACTTAACGTCATATCAGCAACACTGCATCGCCTACCAGTTCCCAAAAGCGAAACAATTCTTGATTTCGCAGTGATGTACAAATCTTCGATTTCACCTCGACATGTATCATTGGGGGCTAAGACTTCTATCTGGGTTTGGTAAACTAAAATCTGTTTGAAGTAAGACTCCAAAATTCCTAGGCGACACTCAAGTTCAGTTGGCGTTAATACATTGGAAGTTGATTCCACTATATTTTTTATACGCGTTATGCTTCCTTTAGTAGACGACCGTTGTTGTTTTAATTCATCAAGAGTAGATGTTTTGGTTGACATTGCAAATATTTTTTTTTTCTTTCACAAAAAATCGAAAATGTTTTTCAGCAGCAACGATGAAATCAAACGAAATTGATTTATTTAACTAACAAGCTTATTTTAATTTTGTTTCCAATTAAAATTTAAATAGCATTCGGCAACCCTGTTCCAAACCAACTGTGTAATTTTTAAAATACGAACTATGTTTTTTCCCAGGATAGCGGCGAATTAAGTAAGGGTAGATATTAAGCAGAAGTATATTTTATCGATGTAACAACTACCTACGACTATAAGGCGATGCTATTTTATTTAAATTAAGTTTTGTTATTTAATAAGTGAATGTGGAATTCAAACCAGAGTTGTTTGTTTTTGATATGCAACGACGAAAATCCAATCAACAAAAAAGCTTTCCTTCAGTGCAATGATCATGCAGCAAGATCTCCCGCGACGACGACGACGAAAAAAGAAACTCCTATGAGCTTTGAGCGAATGATGTGTGGGCGAAATGAGGATCTATGCACTGAAATCAGGTGTGTATTGATTTTGATTGGGATTTTAGGTGATTCTGCAACCAAATGCAAGAATCGAGCGAGAGTACGAGCAAACGAGAAGAATGAGGCGAAAAACGACGAAATAAGCAATGGTGTGGTGGTGGCGGGGGCGGCAAAAACAAGTTCAGAGCGAAAGCTTCTAATATTTTAACTATTATGTGTGGGTGTGTGTATTGGACACACAGGTGGATCGTAAGTTTACTCTTTTGTGGATTGTATATGATTTTTTCCAGCGAAAGCACTATGCTCTACGCGGATAACGACGATGAATAGGCAAATTTATATGAACAGTATTTATGGTTTAGATTTGAATTCGTAGATTTGAATTTTATTTATTTTAATTTTAGTACTTAGATTCATTATTTAAATGGCAAAACGAAAATATGTTGTTCTTTGGTAATAAATATATTATTTATGAGCAATATAATTAATTTATAGGGTCTGTTTTATATCGAAGGTGCGTTTTAAATTGATTTTAACTTTAGTTCAATTATGTTTTTTTTTTTTTTTTTTAATTTGACTTGGCTGCAACGCACATTTGAGTAAAACTTAGACCACACATACCTTGGTGAGAGATATACTTAGCTTCCAAAATTTCTCTCTGGCGTTCTGTTGATTTGTTCGAATTCCTCTTGGATGGGTGGATGGTATTTTCTGGACACTGACTGGTTTCTCTCCTGTTGTCTCTCCTTCCTCTCGAGGTTTTAAGCACTTCACCTACACCATGCACTCGCGAAACCGAACCGAAACCGAAACGCGGCGAGAAATATATATATAGATAGAATGTTCAATGTCAATGTTTTTCACTATTGTATATATTTCTTTATGCGATATAATCACGAATAGTTTATATATGTATAGTTTAAATGTTTTTTAATGAATTTACAATTTTTATAGAGTTTTATTGTGGGTAACCACTTTAACACGTTGAGTACCAAAATGCGACCTTTGAAATACGAGTTTCGCGATGGTAACTAGTTCAACCACGTTGGGCGCCAAAAAATGGACGATCAAATAACCTTTGACCGTCAACCCGGAGATCTCTATTAATTCCTTTATCGAAAGGATAGGTAGATCCTGGTTGATGCGTTGATCGATTATCAACGGTAGCGAAAAAGCGAATTTATTTAAGTTAAACCTTACTGGTTTATTTCGATTACTTTAAGTATACAAATTAGCGAAAAGGACTTTGAATGGCTTTCGAACAAAGACCATCAAAGCTAGCGAAAACAACGAAAAACGACGAGATTTCTTTGAGTAAAAGACCAGAATTTCCCCTAAGGGTTGTGATACAAAAGAAGAATGTTTTATTTCGTCGACAGGTATTTATACAAAAATTCATATAATTTCGAAAGAGAGATTACGTTATATTTTTCAGTTAAAGTTTTAAGGCGAATTCAAAAATATAAAAATAATGGCGATTGGTATAATTTGAGCGCCAGATTTAAATTTAAAAATTGAAGTTTTTTAGTTATACAATTTGAATTGAAATCAAAAATAGTTACAAATTATTTACAATATTTAAAAGAAAAATATTTATGATGAAACGTAAACGATGATGAGTTTTTCTGCTTCAACACCAGCTGTCAAATAAAAGCTTTTGGAATGGAAATTATTGGGAAATTTACCCTACGGAAAGCTCTGGAAGCAGACACCAGAACATTCTCCTTATTTCCAGAGTTTGGAAAACAAGTATAAAAGGCACATGTTTGAACGGCAGCGACACAGTTTGTTTTTAATCGTGAATGAATAAAGTTAGTTGTAATAAAAGTGAAAAGTAAAGTTGGTGAATTTATTTCAGTGGTGAATAATAAATCGTTTTGTAGTAAGAAAAGTAAAGTGTTTTTATTTTGTAAAATAAATAAGTGGAAGTTTTGAATAAAGTAAATAAGTTTTATTAACGAACCTGAGAAAATATTACAATATGTTCGTTTAAACTTGCTTTTAAAGGGCTCTGGAGACGCTCGAACATGGTGCGAGTGAACATGGCTCGAGTATTATGTTCAAGTTGATTTTACTTGTCTGCGGGCTGGTTCGAGTACCAATTATTTGGTATCACTAAACAAAAATGTGGTCTCACCAAAATCAAAAGGAGTTTGATATTTATCGATGTTCGAGGGCGGGGCTTATCGTTTGTCGTACCAGTACCTACGTTCTGTAACTCTCGCATCGATAAAATCAGTCGAGAAACGTTGAAAAATGGAACAAAACTCATGCATTTTGTTTCAGTTTTCATCGTTTCTCGACCAGTTTTTTCGATGCGAGAGTTACAGAACGTAGGCACAGATTCGACTGTTTGCGGACCGCTTAAAATTTATCTGGAGGAAAATGGAACTTTAGTTTATTGATTCGTTTATTGGCCTGTTAGATTTAGAAGTGGTTGGTGCAACCGATGAATGTCATTTTAAAATTAAACGCAGCAGTAAATATTTAAAAGAGTTCGGTGCAACTGGTCATAATAAATTTATTTGGATTGCACCAATCTCCTTCGCGCATTTTTTTAGCTAAAATGCAGTTCATGAACCACCCCTGGATTTTATCATATGTGTTCAATAAAAAATCTTTCTCTTGGGAAAGATGAAACGGAGTGTACGTATTAAATCAAAAGACAACTGCTATTGTTGAGAGGTGAAATTGTAATGATTTATTTTACACATTAAACTATCTACAAAGCATATTATTCGATGAGCTACTGTGTGATATATTTTCGTATTCCCGTGGGAATATGCAAACTAATTAAAATGACGAAAGTTCGTATTTCGTCTGGTGAACCATTAGAATTAATCGTTCACACAGGAGCTCTCGTTACAAAAAAGAAGAATAGAACTAAGAAATAGAAAACTTAACAATAACGCAAGTTACGCAAAATAACAATAAAATAACAATGATATATATATCGTGTGCAAACATTTATGAGTTTGTACATGCACCCCTCCTTGGAAGTTCCTAACCTTCAATTTATAAGGTGGCTTCAAAGCGAGGAACTGTTCTTTTTGGTGTTGGAATTGGCCTTCTCTGCCGTAGGCAATAAAAGATAATCTTTCCAATAGTAGTCATCAGCAGCAAGGAGCTCAAACCATAATGATGATAATCATGGATGTTCAATTAGGGTTCTTCAGGTGATGCTATGTCTTTCTTCAGGTCTTCTATTTCCTGTGTAAGATTCTTAAACTGGTCATAATCAAATCTTCAATGGGGGGACAAGATCTTTTGAAAGGTTACGGGTTCCAATTCAGTTGTGGATTCTTACACTCACTCGGTATGAGCGACTTGGCTATAGCAGTTTTGAAGTTTGAGCGTCCGTTTATGATGATATTTCCTATTTTGAGAGTGCAAATATCTTTGAACTCAACCACTCCATTGGCTGCCAGGGCTATGCTGCTTGTTACTCCATTGCAAATGAGATGACCTGTTTAATTAGTAATCAATGAAAATAACCAACTATTAGTCTGCTTGAGTGCGAGCCACCGATTTTGAGGTAGTATTTCATTCAAGATGCAATCGCTCAATGCATTATCTTCATGATTCAGTAGGGCCATTCCACAAACTTGCAAATTGTGTTGATGGATATTAGTCGGGACAACCTGAGTACAGAGATGGTTTCTCGTGGCTATAGGTTTGCAGGATGAAAACTCACATTCCGTTAGTCCAAAATATTTGTCTCTTGCTAATGTAACTGCTAGGTATGGCTTAGATATATCCACTAGAAGGCTCATATTGTTGTGAGTGATAGGCAATAGGATTAGATTGAACACCTGGAATTCTTGATCTTGAGCTAGTGGTATCAGCATTACAAAAACGATTGAATCCTTAAGTGTTCGTCCCTTGACTGTAATGATTTTGAACATATCCAATATTGAAACATTTGGTAATCTCAAAGACGATGGGAGATTTCCTTGAACAAGCTGCAGCTGGTCGTTAAGTTGCTTTGGTGTGATGAGCTGAGGATTAATTTTGGCATGATTCAAATCCAGTATGACATCAAGTAGAGTGTCTTGAGTGCTCTGAAAATGTATTAAAATCTTAGTTAAATATGAAGTTAGGGAAACAAAGTGTTGATTCGTGCTAATGCCATCTTGTTGTTTTTCAATTGCATTAAACGTTCTATCCAGGTATGGTGTTCAATGTCTGGAATTGCTCTTTGACTTCCATTGTATTGCGTCTCAAAATATTTGTGGTTGAATCTGAAATAGAACTTTGTTTTTTAATAAGAGCCGATAAGTGAATTTCATGTTTATTTGCTAGGTCAATCTGATTTTGAATGTGCTGAGCCTCTTCTTGATCGAGGACACCGAACAAACTATGCGCCACACTACCAACAAAATCGTATGGAGATCTGCGATGCCGAATGGCTGTCCGACTTGAGGTGTTAAACCCATTAATGAACTCGTTGTTTTGGTCAATGACAGCGACTCTTTGTCGAAAAATATCGATTGTCTGATGACAGTAGTAAATCTTGCCCAATTTATCTGCCGCGCAAGCGCTTTCTAATTCATTTAAGTAGGTTTTGATTTCGGTTAATTCTAACCAATAATTGGTTAGATTGTAATAGACATAAGCGCTCCAGAAATTGTTAACTACCCGCAGTGTTCCTATGTCTTCAAAGAAGATTCCGACTGCGTTATCGAGCTGGTTGATAATGACGTGGCTGTCTGTATTCGCGGTGGTAACTGGCGCAATCAACAATGCAATGAAAAGGGATACAAATAAAGATCCCGTTGTAACTCTGCCGCTTCTCAGTTTCCGTGATGTTGAACATATATTTGGTTATCCATCGTTTTTAAGAGGTGGCTTCTTTGTATGATCTGGTGGATGATCTGTTTTGTCTGCTTCTTCTACCGGTAAGGGACACAAATTATGAATAGCTCGCTGGAGAATTCCTCCATGGGTCTTTATGTTGGCAACACGAACCAATCCATCATTTCCTTTGATTACTTCTACTACACGCCCCAACTTCCATTTTGTTGTTGGCATATTGGGTTCCTTTAATAAAACAAGAGTATTTGGCTTTAAGTTTTGGGATTCAGTTTTCCACTTAGCTCGTTGTTGTAAGAGATGTAAGTACTCACCAGACCATCTCTTCCAGAATGATTGCTGTACATGCTGGATTTGTCGATATTTATTAAGAGAACTTACTTTTTTGTCAGTGACATCGGGCTCAGTTATGGAAAGAAGTGGTTCTCCTATCAAAAAATGGCCGGGGGTAAGAGCTTGTACATCATTTGGGTCCGATGAAATTGGCATCAAAGGCCTCGAATTAAGTATTGCTCCTATCTGAATTGCGATTGTGGTTAACTCCTCGTATGTTAACGAAGCCTCGCCCTGGTGTCGAACCAACAAGCCTTTAGCTGATTTTACAGCTGACTCCTAGAGTCCTCCAAAGTGCGGAGAATGAGGGGGAATAAATTGCCAATTAATTCACGTCTGAATACATGTTGATTGAATGGCTGATTCCATTCTCTTTAATTGCATAACTCCTTTAAGCTCCTAGAGTTTGTTACTAGCACCGATGAAATTGGTCGCATTATCGCAGAAAATAGTGTGACACAATCCACGTCTGCCAATGAACCTTTTAAGGCAATTGCCTCCTCTTGGGATTCACCTTGTCGCGGTTAGGAGGCTTACGTTTGGATCCTCAGCTGGCCAGCTGTGGATCTACTTCTAAGATCCTCAGCTGGCCAGCTGTAGATTTTAAACAAACTAAGAAACCCCCCCACCTATGACAAACCATGACAGATACAACAAAAACGAACACAAATCTAGCGGGGATATACGCTACAGTGTCGGCAGGAGTCACGACTGCCGGCGAGGGCTTGGCTTCGCAAGAAGCTAAGTCGCCAGTGACAGAAAACACACTAAACGAAAACAACAAGGACAAAACACAAACAACACACAAGGACAAAACAATAACAATGACGAACGAAGAAGAGGACCTACTCCTCAACCCGTTTGCCAATCTCGGGGTGGGGGATGGGGCCAGCGTCGGGACAGTTGACAGTGATGACATCATTGACTGCTGTTCCGTTGCCAGCTCTAATCTCTCCGGACTGTCAACTTCCTCCAGGCGGAGTAAAATCTCCAACTGCAGGAAAACAGTAAATCGACTTGGCACAATGGGATGGGAAGAACTAACAGACGCTGAACGCAAAAGACTGCACAACGCACGTGCGTTTCTGCAGAAGGAGCTTTCAATGAAGAATGGGCCACCTGCCCATACATCGGCAGAGGCTGCTCCTGTGGAGGACACAAGCGTGAGTGGATTGATGGGGCCGCCTGCTTCTCGTGTTGGTAAAACCCACACCAGGGAGAGGACAGCCTCATCAATTACTCCAGCAATGACAAAGACTGACTCACAACATGAACCAACTACCGGAATATCGAACTCGCCTGCCGGACGTTGCATGGAGCATTCCACTCCTACGGGTCCGAAGGGTGAAAAGATACCCGCGGAAGGGGTTAGTGTAGAGGTAGCACACATGAGGAACATCCAGGGCCATAGCCCTACATGCAACTTAGGTGCGTCTACCTCTTCACAACCAGGGCAACGTGGTAAGAATTACCCAAAAAGGAAACACACCACTGAGCTGCTCAACACACCAACCAGACGTTGCATGGAGCCACCTGCTCCTATGGGCCTGGTGGGTGGGAAGGTAGCTCAGGGTGAGGTTGAGAGAAGTGAGAGGCACAAAGGAAACATCCTGGGCCATAGCCCCATATGCAACCTAAATGCGTCTTGCTCCTCCCAACCAGGTGACTGCATTGGTAACTCAACGCTTAAAAGTGACATGACTGACTTGACAGGTGTGGAGAATCCAGCCGTGCGACGCAATGCAAGACCTGCAGTGCGACGCAAGGGGAAGAGACTCCTCAGCGACAAGGAAATCCAACGCCGACAAAGACGGAACGATGCGAGGACTGTCCGGTTCCTATCAACCAAAAATCCTGAAACCTTAACGGTTAAGGAACGGTTGGCTCTGGACAGATCCAAACAAAGACTCCAGACGACACCACAAATAACTAACAGACACGACAACAAAACGACTAAACCGAGCTCCAGGAATACCGCATTGGGAGTGTCTAAGGATGGCACCCTGCCATCCACTGACCCACCAGCCAATGCAGGTACGTCCAAGCGAGCAAGGAACGATACGCGCTCATCATCTACCGTATCACCGACCAATAAAAAGAAAAAAGCCAGAGTCTCCAAGGCGTCTGTAGTAGGCCAGCAAGTTGCCATAGTAGACTATAGTAATCCTACACGGAAACTGACGGATGACCAGTGGCAACTAATGGAACTTCGGATTCTTGAGGAGGTTAACGAGGCTATCGTTAAGAGCCGGCCACCGCCACTCTTCGGTAATCTCAGCACCTTCCAAGGATTCAAAATGTTGACATGTGAAGATGACCATACTCTTACATGGCTCCAAGAGTTTGTTGGTAAAGCTGAAGCTCCATGGCCAAACGCTGACCTTCGCCTCATGAGGAGGAAGGAAATCGGCGATTTTTCACAGCCTAGAGCAAAGCTTATCATCAAAGGACCGCTCATTCCGAAGGATCGAATTGAGAGATACCTCAGGTCACTCAACACCGACCAGCTCAGTCAAGACTGGGAGGTGGCTGAGATGGGCGACAAGACAAAAGATGGCACAGAAGTGGTTGTGATCCTAAATCACAAATCATTACCACTTCTTAGGAAAATTGGTTTCAAGGTGCGCGTCGGTACAAACCGATGCAGGCAGCGGCTGATAGCTACCAAGAAAGAGGTAATTAAGGAGGGGAGGGGTTTAAAATCAAAATTAAGTTAATTCAAATTAATCTCCACCACAGTAAAGCCGCCAGTGCCAACTTAGTCTACCTCATGGAGAGTAGACACATAGACGTTGCCCTAGTTCAGGAACCCTGGATTGAAGGTGGCAGAATTAGAGGCTTACACTCCAAAGAACTCACGCTGTATAGTCCCACAAATGTAGACATTAACAGTAGATTTAGAACTTGTATTGTAGCTAGAAAACAGATTAACCTCTTTCTTCTATCCACATACAGCTGTTTAGACCAAACGACGGTTAAGCTTTAACGTGCCGGGCTCGCACCAGGAACTCATCCAACGTGCTGCACTGGAGAGATGGGATACTGTTGTTGGCTGCGATGCCAACGCACACCATTCGCAGTGGGGAAGCACTGATATCAACGATAGAGGTGAGTCACTTTTTGAATTTATTATAGAAAATAATATTTTGGTAGCGAATAGGGGCAGGGAACCCACTTTTGTTACCAAAAATCGTAAAGAGGTACTCGATGTCACTCTTATAAGCAACGGATACTATCTCCGTAGAACAGTGGAAGGTATTGAAAGATGAATCATTCTCTGACCACAAGCTCATAGAATTCTCAATACCCGACACCATAGGTCCCCGTAAACCATTTAGAAATCTCAGAAATACCAACTGGGATATTTTTAATAGGGTAGTAGGAACAGAAATACAAAACCTTAGTACTCATGTGTTGCAAATACCAGAGTTAATAGACAAAGCTACTGATAGCTTAACTGGGATTCTCGGTAAAGCATTTGAAAAGGGATGTCCACTTAAATCAGGGGGAGCGGGTAAAAAGAAACCACCCTGGTGGACAACTCAACTTGGTAATATCAGAAAAGATACAAGGAGACTTTTTAATGTTGCCAAGCGGACTAGAACAGATAGGGACTGGGAAATGTATAAGACTAGTCAAAAGAATTTCAAGATAGAAACACAAAGAGCCAAACGCAGCTCATGGAGGAACTTCTGCAGTCAAGTTGAGAATACCAATGAATCAGCAAGACTCAGGAAAATACTGGCTAAGGGACCTATTACTCTGGGATCTCTTAGGGAACCCAATGGACATTGGACAGAATCGTGTAGCGAAACACTGGAACTTCTGGTAAACGCTCACTTTCCCAGTTGCACCTCTAACGTGAATAACAACCCGCGAATAGAGCTCTGCATAGAAAACACAACACCAGCCGAGTTGATTACGGAAGAAAAGATAAAGTGGGCTATTAACTCCTTTTCACCGTATAAATCACCTGGTTTAGATGGAAGTCTTGTCTCCAGCCCAGCATGCTTATTCAAAAGGCAAAAGTGTTGAGACAGCACTGCATTCTTCTAGTGAAGCAGTCATTGAGTATAGACGTTTTTATTTTACCTCCGCATTTTTATTCATTTTATACAAGCTCTACTCCAGCCTTTTTGTTCAAATCGGTTTGAATTTTACTCGCCAAACAGTTTATTACCTTCTTTTTCTTTAAAACATTAATTCAATAGTGGTGAAGTGCTTCTAAAAGTGAATTTTCCTTAATTAATGATTCTTGAAATCAGATAATAATTTAATGCAAAGTTTTAATATCGTATAGTTATACATACATACATAATTTTGTACTCTCGCATTGTGAACAAGAGAAAAATTCAACCTCTCTCAAATATATTTCGCCCCCGTTAATTTATTCTCTGTTTCCTTTTCTCCGGGTGAGTGAAACATTTTTAGTATATGATCTGCCTATGAAGCATAATTGGATCTACATTGTATCCCAACTTTTGCCTATCATTTTTATATACTGCAACCTACTCAACGACCAACGAGTGTGCCTATTCGATACCTACTGCCAGATATATAAATCAACATCATCGTCGCCTACGCTACCGGTGTCGTCTGAATAGCAAATACCAACCTCATCTTTAAACAACAAAGCCTATCTATTTTTGCTTTCAGACTTACCTTATGGGTGAGTTCTCTTTAGTATAGTTCTGCCAAGCAATTCATATTTGGGTACTACACCTCTCTCTTTGGATTTTACTTTCTTTAATTGCATACGCATACACCAACACCAGCTGCAAACGATCGTGAGCGTGGACTTTCATCTTCCGACTGAAAAGTAAACAGCGTACTTCGACAGCGATAGCGAACACAAATTAATTCTTGCTCTCAGTCTTGCCTTCTGGGTGAGTACTTTTTTAGTGGTGTTCTGCCAAGCAGTTCTACCTTATGGTATTACCATTGAGTTTATATACATAGAGGAATCAAGAAATCTTGCGTTAAGGCCCCGGAAGGTGTCGCCACATACACTAAATTGAGAATTTTAAATTTTGTGGAACGCATTGATTGTAAAAAAAATTAAGGGAAGCAAATGGCAGCTCACCAAGGAGTGCCATGACAAAGAGAGAAGGTGTACGAGGGGTATCTGTTTTTGTTATTTTGTGGCTTATGTATGCAGACTTATGCAATATCCCTTTTCAGCTTTTTTGTGTGCAGGCACAGGCGCTTGTGCATATTGGGACATCTATAGGAAGGTACATATATTATATATCTGTTTCAAAGCGTATAGGGACGAGTTATGTATGTAATTTGTGCGTTTGTATGTCGATCGGTGATGGTCGCGTCAATTTAAAAATAAAAGGCAGGGAAATGTACATACTTACATATGTGCATTCATACGTCAATAGTTTAGGTAGGTCCTGATTTTATACTTTGCAGATATTCTTTATTTTGTTTCTATTTCTTTGGAATCAGAAACTTTTTGGTAGGTAGTTACAAGACTGTGTTCCTATGGTGTAAATAAATGTTTACTGTACACAGAGGTCGAAGATCTGTTTTCTAAACGAAAATTATAAATTTGTACTGTGTCTATCTAGGTACATAGGTACATACCCACCTGGATAGAAAGTCTTTTTTTGTATGCCATTTGATGAACTGTAGCCTGGCCCAGGAAAATCAGACAAAAATGGCAAAACTACGAAAAAATCATGAGCTTTGTTTTGACGTCTTAAAAATTTAAAGTCGCTTAAATTTAGACAGGGTGAACATTTTTTAGAGGGTAAAAGGGCATAAATTTCAGTTTTTTCTTCTCGAAAACTATCAGAAATATGTCAACAATTTGCAACTTCGTTGTTCCTTGAGTGATTTCAATGAAATTGACACAGGGATAGCTGAGATAGAATTTCAATAGAAACAAATATTTTCAAAACAGGGTATTTCAAAAAATTTACAACATTTTGCAACTTCGTTGTTCCTTGGGCGATTTCAATGAAATTGACACAATCGATAGCGAAAATGTCCATAAATACAAATTTAATAAAAAATAGGTTTGATAATTTTCAATTTTCTCGAAAACTAGTAGACTTAAAACCATCTGGTTTCAGTATTTGATTAAAAATAAATAAGAGTTTGAAATCAGTTCTTTCAAGAACTATTCATGGAAATCACTTGATTTAAAAACTAGATGACAGTCTATAGACTTTAGGCTTTAAAAAAAGGTGCAATGCTTAATTTTAGGTATTACCGTTATTTTTAAATATTTTTCTTTTCATTATAAAAATAGGGTGAGCTAGAACCCCTCCTTAAGTAAAAATTGCTCGTATCTAACTGTTCGACAAAAAGCCGTTATTTTTTCTTGTCGCCTGAATTATCGTACACTTGGCGAAAGCTTTATTAGCCAACAAAATTCTTCATAGTAAATAAGCCATTCGAAAATTGTTCCTGTTTCGTTTTCCTGATCGCAATAACTGGCCCCTAAGGACCCTATAGTGCAGGCTTATTAATATATTTTTAATCGAAAAAAAGAAAAATTGTTAACAGCAGTTTAACGATTGAATATGGTGAAGGGGGCAATAAGGTATGTACAAAAAATCTATTTCCCAGAGGTGGAGTTGGAGGGGGCATTTGAGGGGTAAAAAAGAGGGGGGGAATTGTATTATTGCGTTTTCCGACTAAAGTTGACCCCAATATGAAGAGTGTTCAATAGAAATTTTGTAGATCTGGCAAAAATCTACAACTTTTATATACATTACTTTTTAACGTAACCCCAAATTTCCGAGATATTGGCGAAAAACCGTATTTTTTTCAGGTTTTTGTTTTTATTTTTCATTTTTCGAAAAATTGTTGAATTTAAATGAAACTTTGTAAAAATATATCTTGCTGTGTCCTTAATAAGGACAATTTTTTTCAAGCATAACTATTGATCAGTTTTTGAGATATTCAATTTTGTTTGGAAAAAAATCCTTTTTTTTAAATGAAAAATGTATTTCGTACCGAGTTCATTTAAGGACCATTAGTTTTGTTTTTAAATTTACTTTTATATGAAATAATGAAAACATATAGTAACCACGTACAAAAATGCCGATAAAAAGCAAAAAAATCATTTTGCATCAAGTATTTTTTAATAATGGTTGATAAATTGTTAAAAATTTTTGGAAAATGCAATAACTAATCACACCATTGAATTTTCTAAAGAAAACAAAAATTACATAAAACAGTGTTTTATTATTTGACCCCAGACAAACGTTTATTCCGATGCCGCAACGATATTGCTAGAAATATTCATTTCAATACATACAGTTTTAAATGAAAAACAAAAATAATAGTACAGCCGATACCAAATTTTGGGAGCAGATGTACATATAACCAGAATCTGAGTATGAAGTTTTAAAGGCACATGTATTCTGATATTTGATACCAAAGTTTGGCGGGTTTTTTTCTCAGCCTTTGGTGGGGATAGAGGTTCAAAATCAGCTTGGTTTTATTATTTAATTTTGATGGTCAATAACTCTTCAATGCACTTTTAAATAAATAGGAAATGATGCTCTGTCATTTTCCCTTAGCCTGTAGACTTTTACTTTGATGATTCAATCAATGATATTAGCTTTTCAAAAAAACCTTATATTTGTTTTGGATACTTTATTTTGTTGATTTTTGTTTTGTTTAAAATATTTGAAAAAAGGGGTGATAAGGTCCGCAAAAAATGATTATCAGCCCTATCAATAAAAACTGCTCAGATATCTTCTAATTCACAAATTAACTAAAACGTCAATCAGAAGCTAGTTCACGAATTAAAATTTCATATCAATAAAAATATAAACTTATAATCTACGTTAAATTCAAAAACTTAACGAAAATCTACTACAATCAACAAGAACTCTGCTCTTTCCAAAGACTATTTATGGAATTTCACATACACTTTCTCACTAAATGTGAACTTTCGCACATACACTCTCTCATTTGAGGCTTAGATAGCATGTGTGTCACAAGCGTATGTTTCCTTTTATCTGTAGTTTTTGGCAACAATGACAGAAGTATTGTTAACTTAATTACTCGTTTAATGTACCTACTTTGGTGAGTTAGTTTAATGCCATGAATTTTGATTTATTGATATGATTTGACACTTAACTCACTGATCAAAGATAATTTGTGTTTCATTTGCGTTTATGAATACCGGTGTATATCTTTAGTTTCATATATCAGACTGTCATAATTGATTATTTTATATAAAAGTTAATCTAAAAACAAAACAAGAACTCGGTTCGATGATTTTCTGAAGTACATTTTTCATTTGAAAAAAAAGTATTTTATTGCAAACAAAATTGAATTTCTCAAAAACTGATCAATGGTTATGCTTGAAAAAAATTGTACTAATTGAGGACACAACAATATATATTTTCACAAAGTTTCATTTAAATTGAATTATTTTTGGAAAAATGAAAATTAAAAAACAAAACCCAAACAAACGGCTTTATATTTCATTTTCCGAAAAGAAAAATACAGTAAAAAAAAGGTATATTTTATTTTCTCTTATCCAAAAACAAAAAAATTATTGTCTGCCTGTTAAGTGCTCATGCATGGCTCGTGTCCAGCGTTCGGACCTTACTCCAATCGGAGCAAATTTACTCCAATTTTGGGGAATAACAAAAACTAACTAACTCCACTGATTTGAAATCTACCTCTTTTTTCCACACTAAAAAATTCTTTTGTCAAACAACATGAAATTAAATCACAACACCGTTTTATTCAATTTTCCAACCATCTCCGACTCTGAAATCTGAAAGTATAATTTTAAATGGAATCATTTTTGTTTCTTATCTTGTTCGTCGTTTCTCGATCATATCGTGATTTATGATATTTTTTGTTGTTAAAAATACCTATTTTTTTTTTTTTTTGAAAATATAGTTTTGACAACTTGAGTTTTTCCTTCGTTTTCAAAATTTTCTATAAACCTTCCTACTCCGCATTTTCAACAAATCTGCTCCGAAATTTTGCTGCTGAGGTTTGAACCTTGCCATGTCTACCAAATACCAAAGCTAGCCCTTTATGCGTATAGGTAGATACATTGATGGTTACAACAAAGAAAAACAACAAAAAGTACACATTCCCATTCCACAAAAGAAAGAAAATTGAAGTTCTACCTGCAACCTGCTCATGCTCACTGCTCTATTCATATTCATTGTTCATGTTGTGTTGGTGTAGGTAGGTGTTTGCTTCCCACATTTCATGAGATCCACAATTTTTTGTTTTTGTTTTTATGATGAAAGGGTTCAAGTATAAGGACAAATAAGGTGACATCTAGCAACATGATCCACAGATTAGTTTTCTTTTATGAGTAAAATGGTTGTAGTCTTTGGATGTACAAGGCGACATCTGAAGTCGCTTTAACGTAGTATTTTCATTTTATCGAAGTGGTTCCTCTATGTATATAAACTCAATGGTATTACCCCACTAATTTCGTTTGGGTGTTTTTATTTACATATTAAAATCTACCGTACCGGCTTCTGTCATCTCCAAAGTCAACATTTACACAACATTACCTACAATTTTGGTTTTTGTACTGGATACCTTAAAGCTAATAACCAAACCATTCGCATTTCCGGTGTGTGCCTCAACTATTGTTTCGCGTTAATGAACACTTGCAACAAAAAATATTGATCTTATAAAAACCAAAAAAAAAAAAGAAGAAAAGATTATATATGAGATAAACTTACAAACTTTAAACTTTAAAAACTTTAAAAAAAAAAAAAACGTTTTTTCTAAAGTTACAAACAATGGAAAATAACCCATGTGATTCCCTGAGTTGTGTTCTCGATAGTAAATATACCGAACGAGTGCCGTGTCGTGGTCTCTGCGGGAAATCATTTCATCCAGTATGCATCGGACTAAGTAAAAGATCTTGCGGATATATAAAAGAATACTTGAACTATTTTGTATACCTTTGTGATGAGTGTAAAAACATCTCCCTCTCTCACATTCTACTAGCCGTCAAATGCCTTAGTGATTCCACGAACTCCATTATAACTGACAATAATCGATTTCACAAACATGTACTCTCACAATTTGAACATTTCGATGAGTTTTCAAAGAGTATAGAAGTTCTAAACAGTTCTATCGAGACCCTTAGCAAACGATGTTTCTCTAACCAATCTTCTATCGACAAGAAACTTTCATCTATTGTGCAGCTTTTAAATCCGCGGGTAGAACACACTCATTGCAAGTTTGAAAATATTAACCGCGAAATACGCTCTACAATTGAATCTGTTCTCAGCTCCCATCCTCTCGATAATTTAACTAATCAAATGCAAATCATTCGTACCGACCTCGATCTCTTTCTACAAGATACCTCGACTTCAATGTCTTCAGCATCATCTCAACTTACATCGATCCTTCACGGCCTTGCTTCTAGGATTACTGACATCAGCAATGAGCTTACTGAAACGCGCACCTCTTTTAAAGATGTAATTGAGGAAATCAAAATCACTTCCTGCAAAATCGACGAATTACCTTTGCATGTCCAACCAAGCGTACCTAATTACAACTACGATACATCCATTCTCACTGAAATGATTGAATCCACTCAAAGTGCATCTCTCTCCATTACTTTACCTGTTCCATCACCTTCACCAACCATATCAACAATTTCAGATAACACTGTCCATGTTGCTCCGTCCGAACCTGTTATCCATAGTTTTGGCACAACTTGGACTGAAAGCGAATGGAATGTCAGAATTAATAAACTTAAAACGGCTTCTGAATTCACGCCTTTCTTCGTTAAAGGAACTCCAGTTTATGCAAATGACTCTTGGATTCGCAAGCTTTTTTTGAGTAATTTCAAATTCAACCTTGGAGAATGTCAAAAGCTAACTTCATCAAGTTTCAAAGTTTTGATTCCATCTAGATATCAATGGTTACTCGTCTCTACCGCCCCATCCTATTTGCTTACTTGGGGAAATTAAAATCTCTAATTGGGTCAATAAAATTTCAAAAAAAACTTCTATGTCTAAACAAAAAAATGTAAACTTTTATAATACTAGTTCTAAGACCAACCCACCCAGTTTTAACTCCATAAACAATCCATTTTTGAAACGCCTATTATCCCAAATGATCCCAAGTTTCCCGAACGCAAACGCATATCATTTAATACTGACGCTAAATCCAACCCATCTTATAATACTGTATCAAATAAGAGTACTAATTCGAACGTAAATTATAGAAATTTTATACATTCTCACACCTTAAATCCTACTCTCAGTCCACCACTCAAAGCCCTACTTCTACTGCTCCAAACCTTTCTAACTGTCCAAACGATACTCTCGTTTCGCATACACCTATGTTTCCTCCTCCAATTTTCGACCCAATGTTTCCGCCTTCTGTTAAATTAACTTCAAAATTCGCTAATCCAAAGCCAACAATTGATGAGATCGATGGCCGGTATATAATGGCAAGGCTTCGTGACAGTAAACATATATGATAATGTACGTCTTTACCTTGCTTTCTTACACGATAAGCCGGACTCTGTTTGTATTGACGGTAAGACCAAAACTAACCTCTTGGTATCGATACAAAAAGAAGGTCTCCCAACCGACCACAGCTCTCTTATCAATATATATATCCGTTTTCATGAAGGTTTTAACATCTCTCGTTCTACAGTCTCGAAAGACCTTGCTACTTACGCATCTCATGTTAATTCAAAACTTTCTCCCTTCACTAGATTCAGTAATAAGCCTCATCTTTAATAGTAACCCTATTCTAAATACTTTATCTACTGACGCTCCCCAACTACGCTATCTCTTTATTACCAAAACGTTAGAGGGCTCCGCACCAAAACCTCTACTACGTTTCTCAACTCCCAAAAACTGCCATTCGATATTTTTGCCCTAACAGAAACGAACCTTTGTCCCAGTATTCTCGACAGTGAGCTATTCACATCCGACTTTTTCGTCTTCCGAGCCGATGGTCAAATCATAGATGATGGTCCCTGTGGGCGTGGAGTTCTCTTGGCTGTTCACAACCGACTGAATGCAACCCTTGTCGAAATCTCTAATTCGCCACTCTTCGAATTCGTCTGTATCAAGATCTCTGTCTATAATCGGTGTTTCTACATTATCTGCTCTTATATTCGCCCTGCACAACCCATCCTCGCATATAAACTAATGGTAGACTCTTTTGATTCGCTTTTTGAGGCAGCGGAATCCAGTGATGACTTCATCATAGTCGGCGATTTCAATTTACCCGATCTTTGTTTGGATTCCATCAGAGGATGAATTGCACTTTGTTCCCTGCAATACTACTTCAGAAAAGGAATCTCTTTTCACGGATCGCTTATTTGAAAATGGCCTATTTCAAATAAGTGGGATCTCTAACAACTTGGAGAGGCAGCTTGACCTCATTTTTTCTTCTGACCCTTGCAACTCAATTGTCACCAAAAGTTTCCACCTTCTTTCCACCCTCGATCTATATCACCCTCCTCTATCTCTTCTTTTCACTGTCGATCAAGGTATATCCGTCGTTGATGCAGAAGTCTCATTTCATTTTAATTTCCGGAAAGCCAACTTTAATCAACTCGAGATCCTTTTAAACAATATTGATTTCAGCCTTTTTTTGAACTATAAAACCCCCATTGACATCGCCCTTTCATTCTTCTATACTACAATCTTTGAATGTTTGCTCCTTTGTGTCCCTTACGTGCCTCAAAAGAATTGTTTGTCATCACCCCCCTGGTATACTAAGGAGTTGCGAACTGTTCGAAATACAAGGAATAAGTTATGGAAAACTTATTTAAAATCTCGAACATATTCAGATTATTTAAATTACGAGCAAGCTCTTTCCAATTTCTCTCTCCTCTGCGATTCTCTATACCATGCATATCTTGACAAAATGCAGGCCTGTCTCATCTCTGAACCGAAGCGGTTCTATCAATTCATTAATGCAAAAAGAAAATCTGATGGTCTTCCGTCTACCTTCAATTTTAACAACACCTCATCTGCTGATCCCGAAGTAATTGTCAACCTCTTTGCTAATTTTTTCAGTCAGTCTTATAGCGATGCTGTTAATAATCCTGATCTAGAATATTTTGAGTACTTGTCAAGCAGTTCGCAAACTTCACTAGTCTCTCTTGATATTTATCCTTCGTCAGTCAGTGAAAAAATAAAACTACTTAAGGATGACTTTTCTCCTGGTCCTGATGGCATTCCAGCCATTTTTCTCAAAAAATGTGCTAACGTGTTGTGCGAACCTCTCACAATTCTGTTTAAACTCTCTCTTTCGCAAGCAGTTTTCCCCACTTTATGGAAAAACTCATTTATTTTTCCAATTCACAAAAAGGGAAATAAGAACGAAATCTCTAACTATCGTCCAATAGCTAAACTTTCTTCTATACCCAAGCTCTTCGAAAGCATTGTTTATGACGCTCTTTGTTTTCATTGTAAGTCATTAGTCTCCCCACTACAACATGGTTTTATTAAGGGCAGGTCCACTACGACGAACCTCACTCAATTTGTTTCCATGGCACTTTGTGCTCTGGAAAAAGGCTACGATGTTGATGTGATCACTACTGACTTCAGCAAAGCTTTCGATAAGATCTCTCACCAAATTATCTATATTAAGCTAGGAGCCTTTGGGTTTCCTCCGTTGTTCATCCAATGGGTGAGGTCTTACTTGGAAAACCGCCAATATAGTGTTGTTTTAAGATGTTCCGTGTCCGATCCCATCTATGCTTCCTCAGGAGTTCCTCAGGGTAGTCATCTCGGGCCACTTTTATTTGTCCTTTCCATCAATGATGTTGAACGCATTATTTCTTTCTCTGACCTCTCTATCTATGCCGACGACATGAAAATTATGAAAGTAATATCTAGTCCAATTGATTCTTCCCTGCTTCAAAATGACTTAAATTCTTTTCTTACATGGTGCACCAAAAACTTCCTCGAACTCAATGTCACTAAATGTCAACACATGACTTTTTCTCGTAAACGCCTGTCCCTACCACCTCGTACTTATCATTTTTGCAACGTCCCGGTTCCCACAGTTTCCTCCATTCGCGATCTCGGCATTTTATGTGATAAAGAGCTTAATTTCCGTTCTCATATAGATAATATTATTGCAAAAGCAAACTGTTCCCTTGGTTTTATAAAGCGCTGGTCTAAAGAATTTTCAAACCCATACGTAACAAAATCTCTCTTCATCACATTTGTTAGACCTATTCTTGAGTATGCAAGTCAAGTTTGGTCTCCTTATCAAACCACCCACTCATCTAGACTTGAAGCTGTGCAACGTAGGTTTCTCCGTTTCGCCTTACGAAATCTTCCATGGTCTGATCCTCTTTTCCTTCCCCCTTACGAACATCGGTTACAACTGATTGACTTAAATACCCTTGCTAAACGTCGCGCTGTTGCAGACATACTCTTCGTTCACCAAGTCATTACAGGGGCCATCGATTCTCCGCAACTTCTTCAACTAATTTTCTTTAACACCAATCCACGTAGCCTTAGATCTGTTCCCTTCCTTCGCCTTCCTACTCACCGAACCAACTATGCCCATTTTAACCCAATTTCAAGAATGTTACGATTAGCCAATAGTGCACAGCATCTCCTTGATTTTAACCCAAGTGTATCCTCCCTTAGAAAAAACCTTTACTCTAATTATCCCTAACCCCCTTCTTTTTTTAGTTTTTAGTTAGAATAAGTTTTTATTATATAGTATAAGTTATCTTATTATTGTTATTATTATATAAGCTTGGATTAAGCGAAATAAATAAATAAATGCATAGCGTCGTCAGCACAATCGAAAAAACGCTCAAAGATAAAGAATACACCCTTGCTGCCTTTCTAGACATTGAAGGAGCTTTTAACAATGTCCGAAACGAGGCAGTGGAAGGAGCTCTCGTTAACCTTAAAGTACATTCCGCCATCATCAGATGGATAATGTGCATGTTAAGAAACAGACAGATAAACTCGGAGCTAGGAGGAGAACAGATCAAAGTATCTACCTCCAGAGGGACTCCACAAGGGGGGGTCCTTTCTCCGCTTCTCTGGATACTCGTGATGAACGTAGTTCTAATGAGACTGAAATATAGTGGAGTAAAAGTAGTCGCATATGCGGATGACCTTGCATTACTAGCGACAGGTAAATTTCCCTCCACAATTAGTGAACAAATTAAGAATGCCTTATTAGTAGTAAATACGTGGACTAAAAACTGCGGTCTAGCGGTTAACCCGCAAAAAATAGAATTAGTCCTTTTAACGAACAAAAGGAAAATACCGACTTTTCAAATTCCCTTTATTGAGGGGACCCAGCTCAAAATCTCCGATCATGCCAAATATCTGGGTGTGATCTTGGATAAGAAACTGAACTGGAGTCTCAACATTAAAGAAAGAACGAAGAAAGCCATGTTTGCTTTCTATTCCTGCAACAGGATATTTGGCAAAACGTGGGGTCCAAGCCCAAAAATTATCAAATGGATGTACACAGCCATAGTTAGACCTGTACTGACTTACGGTAGCGTAGTCTGGTGGAGTTCACTGGACAAAGTTACCAACCTTACCTGACATGACAAAGGTACAAAGATTGGCATGTATCGGTATCACTGGGGCAATGAGGTGCACCCCGACAGCGGGTCTGGAAGCTATACTCAAATTAAAACCCCTAGATCTATATAAACATGAATCAGCAGCCAAGAGCGCACTTCGGCTTAGCCAAACTAGCAGCTGGAAACAGAGTGCTACAGGTCACGCGCAGATTCTACAGAAATACTCGGGTAATATGGTGTGCACTGGACTACATAACACCCCATTTAGACTTCAACAAACCGTTCACGACAGCCTTTCCTAGTAGAGAGGAATGGCAAATAAACGAGCCGTCAACCGGCGATTCGATGATAGCTATATACACCGACGGTTCCAAGATGGATACAGGTGTTGGTGCAGGGTTCTACTCGGAAACCCTCGGATTATCCAGCTCATTCAGACTTCCTGATTACAGCAGTGTCTTCCAAGCTGAGGTCCTGGCAGTGACAAAAGCTGCTAGACAAGTCTCAATTATGGCAATACCACAAGCTGATATCACCTTTTTCATTGATAGCCAAGCGGCAATAAAAGCGATTTCTGCCATTGAAATCAAATCGAAGCTTGTTACTTGCTGTCGCGAAGAGCTAAGGGTTCTTGGTACACAGCACAATATAAGGCTCTGCTGGGTTCCTGGTCACAGTGGTGTCCCAGGTAACGAAAGCGCTGACGAGTTGGCAAGAATCGGATCGACTCTTGATCCTGATCAGGCAATAACTACAGTTCAGGTTCCACCCTGTAATCTTAAACAGTTAATCGAGAGTAGAACTCTAGCTGCGACGAATAAGCGATGGAGATCGCTCGATACCTGTGTTATAACCAGAAAATCATGGCCTAGTTTCAACAAACAAAAGACCGACACCATCATCCAACTGAATAAAAAGTCTTTATCTCTTTTCGTGAGTATCATCACCGGTCACAACCACCTAGGTTACCACAAGAAAAAGATGAAACTCAGTTTAGACGATTTATGCAGGGGATGTGGTGACATAGAGATTCATGAGGATACTCCTCACTACCTGTGTCACTCCCTGCGCTTTATCATCTCAGAAACAAGCACCTAGGGAGATACTTCTTCAATGACTTGGAAGAACTCTCGGACATTCCAAGCAAAAACATATTGAAATTTATTAATGCTACCCAATGGCTTGAAAATGAAAATCCGTACGCTCTATCAACCACACGACCATGAGATTGGTAACTTATCCAACCAAAGTCAATAGGCGTACAAAACATTTCTTCAACGAACGATAACGTAAACCAACCACCGACCTATCATACCCATCTATCAGACGTTGCATGAAGCCACTGCTCCTACGGGCCTGATATATGGATGATTTCTCAAGTGGGGGCAAAAGAAGCATCACGCTTTTGAAAAGCGTTATCTTCTCAGCCAGGTGATTATATAATGACAGTTAACGAACGGATACATATACCAACCACTGACCTATCATACCTCTCTACCAGACGTTGCATGGAGCCACTGCTCCTACGGGCCTGATAGAAGGATGATTCCTCAAGTGAGGGCAAAGGAAGGATCACACCATGAAAGGGTGTTTTCTTCTCAGCCAGGTGATTATGTGACGACAGACATTTCTTCATCGAACGTTTATAAACCAACCACTGACCTATCATGCCCATCTACCAGACGTTGAATGGAGCCACTGCTCCTACGGGCCTGATAGAGGGATGAGTTCTCAAGTGGGGGCAAAGGAAGGATCACACCATTAAAGGGTGTTTTCTTCTCAGCCGGGTGATTATGTGACGACAGACATTTCTCCATCGAACGTTTACATAAACCAACCACTGACCTATCATGCCCATCTACCAGACGTTGAATGGAGCCACTGCTCCTACGGGCCTGATAGAGGGATGAGTTCTCAAGTGGGGGCAAAGGAAGGATCACGCCTTTTAAAGGCATTTTTCTTCTAAGCCAGGTGATTATAAAACGACAGACATTTCTTCGACGAACGGATGCATAAACCAACCACTGACCTATCATACCCATCTACCAGACGTTGCAGGGAGCCACTGCTCCTACGGGCCTGATAGAGGGATGATTCCTCAAGTGGGGGCAAAGGAAGGATCACACCATTAAAGGGTGTTTTCTTCTCAGCCAGGTGATAATGTGACGACAGACATTTCTTCATCGAACGTTTACATAAACCAACCACTGACCTATCATGCCCATCTACCAGACGTTGAATGGAGCCACTGCTCCTACGGGCCTGATAGAGGGATGAGTTCTCAAGTGGGGGCAAAGGAAGGATCACGCCTTTTAAAGGCGTTTTTCTTCTCAGCCAGGTGATTATAAAACGACAGACATCCATCGAACTGACACATAAACCAACCACTGACCTATCATACCCATCTACCAGACGTTGCATGGAGCCACTGCTCCTACGGGCCTGATAGAGGGATGATTCCTCAAGTGGGGGCAAAGGAAGGATCACGCCTTTGAAAGGCGTTTTTCTTCTCAGCCAGGTGGTTATATAACGACAGACATTATACCAACCACTGACCTATCATACCCATCTGCCAGACGTTGCATGGAGCCACTGCTCCTACGGGCCTGATGGAGGGATGATTTCTCAAATGGGGGCAAAGGAAGGATCACACCTCTTAATGGTGTTTTCTTCTTAGCCGGGTGATTATGTGATGACAGACATTCATCGAACTGACACATAAACCAACCACTGACCTATCACACCCATCTACCAGACGTTGCATGGAGCCACTGCTCCTACGGGCCTGATAGAGGGATGATTCCTCAAGTGGGGGCAAAGGAAGGATCACGCCTTTAAAAGCGTTTTTCTTCTCAGCCAGGTGATTATATAACGACAGACATTTCTTCAACGAACGGATGTATATACCAACCACTGACCTATCATACCCATCTACCAGACGTTGCATGGAGCCACTGCTCCTACGGGCCTGATGGAGGGATGATTTCTCTAATGGGGGCAAAGGAAGAATCACGCTTTTGAAAGGCGTTTTCCTCTCCTCAGCCTGGTGGTTATGTACCAACGGACACTCCTCCAACGACCAAGAAATACTCACCGACTTTTCAGGTTATAGCCTGCTGAAACTCTTCAATACCCTTAACGGGCTTGAATTAACATGGGATGTATCATAGGTTTCTTTTTCATAGGGTTCACAACCCCTAGGGTACCACAATGGATCTACATTGATCTAAGTGTGACGGTAACAAAACCAACTGTCAGCCCATTTACCTAACCTAACCTAAGGCAATTGATGAACGACTCGGTGGAGAGGTCTCCAACAACTTCGATATGAATTGCTTTTGTGGAAAAGCATACGAAAATTGCTAAATACGATTTTGAAGGAGTCTTACCTCTGATTTTGTAGTGTGATTTTATAGGGCCAGTAAAGTCAACCCCAGTGTAGCAAAATGGGCAAGATGGTGTTACTCTTTCCATTGGTAGGTCGCCCATCGGCTGTGTTAAAGATGTTGGCCTGGACTTCGCACATATGATACACTTTCTTATCACTGATCTTGCTTCTCTTCCAATGCTTAATATCCAATATTGTTGTCGCGAAATTTCTATTAGGGCCCTGTGTAAGTTTGTTCTATGTAAATGCACTAAAAGCAACCTTGTGACAGTGTTGTTCTTAGGCAAAAGTATTTGACTTTTGGCATCCGGCAGAAGCACAGAATTTGCTTATCTCCCACCCACTCGAATTAAGTTGTATTTTTTATCAAAATAGGGCGTTAATGTTGCTAAGCTTGATTGAGCAATTGTACTTACATTGCCTTTTAAAGCTTTGTATTCTTCTGGAAAGGCCATCCGTTGGGTGTATACCAAGAGAAGGTGGGTTCCTTCACGCAGTTCATCAGAAAAAAGCATGCCACTCCTTCTTGGGAGATCAGGCCGTCTGGCGTTCCTTAAGAATCTGCTACAGTATGAGAATATTTTCTGTAATGTATAGAAAGAGTTTCTATGATTAATTCTATTTAATACATCTTCATCGTGAGTTGCAGTTATCAATGCCGTTTTGGTTTTTCGCAATTCTGGAACGACCTGTGGAATGGTGTTCTTACTGGGCTCCCAAAGTGATTCATCTTGTTTAAGAAAAGATGGACCTTCAAACCATGTCAATGATGATGAAAGGTCGACGAGAGTACATCCTTTCGCTATTAAATCAGCTGGATTTATTTCCCCTTTAATATGATTCCATTGTGATATTTGAGTTTCTGCTTGGATCTTGGCTACCCTATTTGCTACAAATGTATCCCAGACATAAGAGGGAGAGTTAATCCAAGCCAGCACAGTTGTTGAATCTGTGTAGTATGCTATCTTATGAACATACTTGTTAGATGTCAGGAGTATTCTCCTTACCAGCTCAACCAAGAGCTCTGCAACTTGAAGTTCAAGACGAGCGATTGTAATGGCCTTCATTGGAGCGATGCGAGATTTTGAGCAAAGTAACTTACTATAGATGTTGCCTGATTCGTCTATACATCTGACGTAAGCACACGCTCCAAGGGCGGACATACTACTATCCGAAAACCCATGTCGTTCGGTTCTTTTTGGCAATGGGCACATTACAAATCGAGGTATGCTTATATTTTCTAAATCAAAGAATTGATTTACACACCTGTTCCACTTTTCGGTCAGATCCATAGGAAGCTGGTCATCCCATGAGAACTCCGTCTTCCACAAATCTTGTAAAAAGAGTTTGCCAAGCATTATGACTGGACTTAAAAGACCTAGAGGATCAAACAATCGTGCGAGGTCTGACAAAACAGTTCTGCGTGTTACAGGAGTTTTAGGTGCTGTGAATTTGTTTGAGTTAAATCCAAATTCAAATTGATCGAGAGTTGGATTCCAAATCAATCCTAACGTTTTGATTACGTCAGACTCATGGAATCTTACTAACCTTTCCTTGTGTGCATCAAGAATATTCTTAAGAATGTTGTTATCATTAGAACAGAATTTTCTTAATTCAAATTTACCCTTTTGTAGAAGGAGCGTTATGTCTTCTAGCAGTTCTCTGGCCTCTGAAACTGTGTCTGCTCCAGCAAGTAGATCATCAACGTAAATATTTTCACGTATAGTTTGGGATGCTTTTTTGTGCAGCTGTTGATAATTGTCTGCAAGCTGGGCAAGACATTTGGTTGCTAAATGAGGAGCACAAGCTGATCCGTAGGTTAATGTGTTAAGTTTGTATGTCTTCAGAGGTTGATTGCTTTGAGGTCTCCAAGGAATTAGTTGAAAAGCTCTGTCTTCTGGCCGTACCAGTACCTGCCGGTACATTTTGCTTACTGCTGTAAATTCATACCTTTCTAATCTGAAATTAATAATTATTGAAAATAGGTCAGGTTGAACTGTTGGTCCAACGCCTAGAACATCATTGAGAGAAAATCCAGATGTTGTTTTTGCTGAACAATCAAAGACCACACGCAATGCTGTTGAGGAGCTTTCTGGCTTCAACACACAATGATGCGGGATGAAATAATGATTTTGTGGGATCTCAAAGTTCTCAATGGGACTCATATGGCCCAGTTCTTCGTACTCTAATAGGAACTGAGAATAAAGTTCACGCAATGCATAATCTTTTTCAAATCTTCGTTCTAATGAAATTAATCTTTTGCGTGCCCTTTCGAGAGATGCACCCAAACAAGATGGATTTTTTTTGAAAGGAAGACTTACCATATGAATCTTACATTTGATACAACGTTTGTGCTGGAGTTGAAAAATTCCTCACAGTTATGCTCTTCATTACTCATGCGTTTGATTTGAGTATCATGGGTCTCGTACTCCTAGAACCTACTCACAAGTTTCTCTAATGAGGATAGAGATGGCTTTGTGGCAATGGTGCAAACAGCAATGTGGTTTGAAGTTTGAACGCCACCTGCGACTATCCATCCTAGTTTTGTGTTACGGAGTGTAGGAAGTTGAGGTCCAACTGTTATTTCCCCTGGAAGGAGAAGATCGAAAAACAATTCGGCACCGATAAGCATATCAATTTTTTGATTAGTCATAAATCCTGGATCAGCTAACTGAATATGAGACGGAATTTCCCAATGTTGTGACTGAACTTCATTCACATCGTGGCTGGTAATCTATAATTCTAGCTAGTATGGTTGCTTCAATACTTGCCTTGAAACTTGAATTATTTGATTCAAGTGTGAGTGATACAGCAAGTTGTATTTGTGTGCCATGTCCTCCTATGCCACTTATTGAGGTTTCCGATCGGTGCTTCTGAAGACCCAGTGCTTGTGCAAAAGCAGCAGTCACAAAATAAAGGGTATTGCTCATTTTCGGCCAAGAGTGAACACTAATGAATTTGGTATCATATGAAAGCTTATGCTGAGCTTGTTATATGAGTGAAATATTTTCAAAATCTGTCATGGGAGATCTGAGATATTTGAGCTTGAAGTTGGCAACTGCAAATAGAGCTTTTTCAGCTTTTTGTCGATATCTTCCGATCTAGGATATGTAAGAAAATGATATTGGTGTCAAATGAAAGCTACATTTCTAGGCTTTTCAATATACCTAAAATTATTTTGCTACTTTAAACACATTTTGAGATATTTTTAAAAAACTACATTTCTTGCACTGCCTTTTCCGCAACGATATCTCTAAAAATTCAGTGATGACATACACTTTTTTTGGCACCATGAAAAGCTTAATTTCAAACCTTTAATTTAATATATAATTTAGTGGCCTTGCTCAAATAAATACTTACATACAAATAAAACTTAATTTAAAAGGCACTAAACAAAGCAAAGTGCTTAAAATGTGTGAAAATAAACAGATGTCGAGGTAATTTTTTTTTTAATCAGGCATGATAAGTGACTTTTCTTTATGATAAATGTTATTTTTCTTTGGTTTTTCTATTTTGTATTTGCATTTCTTCTTTTACTTACAGTGTTACATAAAACTTATTTATTTCTTATAAAACTTCTTTTTAATTATTTTGTAAATCCATTTTCTTAATTCATAATGCTGTCATTACATTACATTGTTTTTGTGTCCAACCCAGCTTAGATACCAAATTATGGTCTTAATGGGAGCGATTTGAGCAAAGAAAATTACTGTTCTTCGACCTACAAGGCAATCGCAAAACTAGGTACTTAACTGTAGGTATCAGTAGGTGGGTAGGGAGGGCCAAGAAGGGGCATTTTCCATCCTGCTGGAAAATACACGCTACCAACATATTTTTAATTTTGAAACAAATTCTGTGGGTCTCTTTATGTGTTCATTAATGGCTTATCGCTCTGTTGATGGTAAATATGTACAAATATTCACCACCATTTTTAACTTAACAGTGTTCAAAACTATCGTTACCAATTACTACCTACATACTAAATACTTGCACAAGTATACAAACGAACCTATAGGGAAGCCATTCCTAATATTAAGGAAAAGTTTTGCACCATAATAATTTGGTATCTAAGCTAAGTAGGACACAAAAATAATGTAACGTCCCCTGTCTAGTTTTAAGATATTATTTTAATTGTCTATGATTTGGATTAGTTTTCATTTTATTTTCTTGCAAGTAAATCAGACAGCATTATGAATTAAGAAAATTGAATAACAAAATAATAAAAAAATCTATAAGAAATAAATAAGTTTTATGAGACACTGTAGATAAAAGAAGAAATGCAAGTAACGGGTGATTTTTTAGCTGGTTTGGTTTTGGCAACACTGGTTTTGACAGCTGACGTGTGTTTAGTACCTTGTGTCACTGTCAAACAGCTTCAGTTTGGTTTGCAATTTAACCATGGATCGTCTTACAAATGAACAACGCTTGCAAATTATTGAATTTTACTATCAAAATTCGTGCTCGGTTCGAAATGTTCATCGCGCGCTGCTTCCATTTTATGGTCGGCATTCTCGACCTTCTGAGCAGTCTATTCGGAAGATTGTGACCAAATTTCGCACCAGATTTACTTTGTTGGACATTAAACCACCAACACGTTTACGTACTGTGCGTAGTGAAGAAAATATTGCGGCCGTATCAGCTAGTGTGACAGAAGACCGCGAAATGTCGATTCGGCGCTACCGAGCGATGATAACAAACTTTTTTTTGCCCGAAATGGAAGTTCTTGACTTGCATGATATGTGGTTTCAACAAGACGGTGCCACATGCCACACAGCACGCGAAACAATGGCGCAATTGCGAGGCGAGTTTGGTGAACAGTTAATTTCACGTTTCGGGCCGGTCAATTGGCCGCCTAGATCGTGCGATTTGACACCATTAGATTATTTTTTGTGGGGGTATGTCAAGGCTAATGTCTATAGGGACAAGCCCGCTTCGATTGACGCACTGGAAGCCAACATCCATGCATTCATTCGTGAGATACCGGCCGATATGTGTGAAAGAGTATGCCAAAATTGGACTCAGCGGATGGGCTACCTGAGACGCAGCCGCGGTCAACATTTGCATGAAATTATCTTTAAACATTAAATTGCAAGGTTCAAACTATTGATTCAAATAAATATTTCATTCATTTTTTCGATTTTTTTGTGTTTTTTTTTTTTTTAAGTTCTAAACCTCTTAAAAAATCACCCGTTACAAAATAGAAAAATCAAAGAAAAATAACATTTATCATAAAGAAACGTCACTTATCATGCCTGATACAGCTTTCTTGGAGCGGCCGATGATGTCGATGTCGTCCGCATAGCCAAGCAGTTGAGAAGACCTGTTGAAGATAGTGCCTTCCTATAGTGCTAGATAGTGCTTTACCTAGAAATCTGTTTATTTTCACACATTTTAAGCACTTTGCTTTGTTAAGTGCCTTATAAATTAAGTTTTGTTTTTATGTAAGTATTTATTTGAGCAAGGCCTCTTAATTATATATTAAATTAAAGGTTTGAAATTAAGCTTTTCAATGGTGCCAAAAAAAGTGTATATCATCACTGAATTTTTAGAGATATCGCTGTGCAAAAGGCAGTGCAAAAAATGTAGTTTTTTAAAAATATCTCAAAATGTGTTTAAAGTAGCAAAATAATTTTAGGTATATTGAACAGCCTAGAAATGTAGCTTTCATTTGACACCAATATCATTTTCTTACATATCCTAGATCGGAAGATATCGACAAAAAGCTGAAAAAGCTCTATTTGCAGTTGCCAACTTCAAGCTCAAATATCTCAGATCTCCCATGACAGATTTTGAAAATATTTCACTCATATAACAAGCTCAACATAAGCTTTCATATGATACCAATTTCATTAGTGTTCACTCTTGGCCGGAGCCCCATACAAAAATGAGCAATTCCCTTTGTGATCCTGAATCTAACAAGACCCGACAAGGAAGCCATGTTCCACATGCCGACCTGACGTTTACCAATACTGTTGCTAGATAAACTTGCCGTGGTTTTGATTTACAACAAGTAGCTGCATTGGAATGCGTATAGTGGTTGGTTTATATTGATTGACTTTCCCCCCTTTGAGTTGGTTGCTGCTGCTGGCTAATTGTGGAATGTGTAAAACAGTTATTTGATTGGACTTCCCCCCTTTGAGCTGGTTGCTGCTGCTGGCTACATATGGCATGCATTTGATTATTTATTTATTTTGTTCTAAAAGATTGCCTTGAATCCTTCTTATGGTGTAGGAGGGTATTATGTTTGCCATTACAACTTAGGCATCCTCTGGCGTGGCATGTGTTGGGGGCATGCCCTGACTTAAGGCAGTTACGGCAAATTCCCAGCCTTTGAACAGCTCTCTCACGATCACCACCTGAAAGAGAAAGAAATGCTTTGCAATTAAATATCTTATGGCTACCTGAACTGCCATCAACTTTGGCTGCTACTACGGTTGTTGGCTTCCTTCTCTCGTCTGTATTGTTTATTGTTTCAAGGGTTTGAAACCGGGATTCAATAAACTTTAGTAGCTCTTTCAGGGAAGGACTGCTTCTTGGATCAGCTAACGATTGCTCAAAAAGTGTCCTGCTTTCCTTGTCCACTTTCTTAAGCATCAGATGAACAACTATGGGATCCCAGTCATGAGCGCGGAGTCCCAGATTTATGAGTGCCTGGATTCCTTCCTTAGTGTTGTCGTGTAGTTTCCTTAAACTGGAGGCAGTTCCTGGTGCGGCTGGTTGACTCAAAAGTTTTTCCAATTGAGCTGACAAGAGGAGCCGTTTATTGTCGTATCTATCCATAAGCGTCTGCCAGGCTGCTTCAAAGTTGTTGTCTGTTGCTGGAAATCCTTGGATTAAACCGAGCGCTTCTCCGGTCAAATAAGATCGCAAGAAATAGTGCTTTTGACTATTGGTTGTTCCAGGATCATTGGCTTGAAAAGATAATAAAATTGACGCCACTTTAGATAATTCCCGTCAAATTTTAGCAACTCAATTTTTGGCAGTTTCAATGATGTACTTGAAATAGGTGGATCCTGTATACCAGGGGCCTATTTCAGCGCTACTACAACATAGCTACATCAACTACATCGTACATTAAAATCCTTTAACTACATCATTTATGTTTGTCAGATTCAAACATACAACTGGAGTTATGAAATAAAAGATAAAAAAGTTTAATAAATTACAAATGTAACTGGTGTAGTTGAAGGATGAAGCTGTAAAATGTAGTTGATGTTATTGATGTAGTAGCGCAGAAATAGGCCCCAGATGTATTAATTGCCTTTGTTGGAAGCCCAATCAGCCTTAACTCCAACTGCTGCTGTAGATGAAAATATTGTTCGATATTTTCTTCGTCTAAATCACCATCCAGTCGCTGATATAAAAGTTTGATTTGCTCAAAGCTTTCTTTGATGTTTGCAACTTTCACTTGAAACATTTGGGGTTCGGTGCCCTTTAAATCTAGTGAGCATTTGTCCAATGACGCTTGGAGATGCTTTGAGAGCACCATGAATCTTTCTCTTGGTGAAAGCGTGTTTGGCTTAGAAACTTTAAGCTTAAGCCTTTGTTTATGCTCAGTTGGATTCATCCTGGTTGGTATTGCTGCTGGCGGTGTCATCGATAATCCAAATCCTGAAGGCAGTGCTGCTGGTGGCTCTTCCCGGATCTGATTAACGTCCCGTCCTTGCAATTTTGTCAAACGACTTATAATGTCCATCTTCATGGCTTCATAAAACTTTCGAATCTCTTCATAGTACTCCTTGGTGAAGTACTCATGTTGAAGATGGCCTGAGTATTTATCCAGAATCTCGCTGTCATTGGTATCGAAATAATCCCAAAGATTCTCTAACTTTTCCTTCCTTTGCTGCAGTTTCGTAACCGTTTTCCGATTCGTCACTATCCTTCCCATAGTTGCGGTAAAGGACGCAGATCTCGGTTCCGATTTGTTCTTGAAGGTCAGTTAGTTCCTTTAGAGACTGGGACATGATTAATTTTGTTTAAATTTTAATTTATTTGTTGAAATAAAGTTGGTATATTTTTGATTACAATCACAGTTTCGATTTAACAAACGACACTCGTACTTGGTTCCAATACTAACCGACACTCTAGTATTGGTTCAAATGCAAACTGAACACACACAAGTTGTAATATTCTTGACAATAAAACACAATTAATGTAAGTTAAATTCAGACACACTAAGTTCTTTTAGTAAAGTCCTGTCACGGTCGCCAAAATGTTCAAGAAAAAATCTTTCTCTTGGGAAAGATGAAACGGAGTGTACGTATTAAATCAAAAGACAACTGCTTTATTGAGAGGTAAATTGTAATGATTTATTTTACACATTATAAATTATCTACAAAGCATATTATTCGCTGAGCTACTGTGTGATATATTTTCGTACTCCCGTGGGAATATGCAAACTAATTAAAATGACGAAAGTTCGTATTTCGTCTGGTGAACCATTAGAATTAATCGTTCACACAGGAGCTCTCGTTACAAAAAAGAAGAATAGAACTAAGAAATAGAAAACTTAGCAATAATGCAAGTTACGCAAAATAACAATAAAATAACAATGATATATAAGCTGTGTTTTTTTGCATGTCCAGATAAAATTGTGTGAAAAAAACGACAACAAAGCAAAACAATTTACATGTTAAATACAACAACAACTATGTCCATATAGAGTTAGCTAAGTCCAGATAATTAACTGGAGTTAACTTTTGTCCCGATAAAACGGTATTGCCAGACAACCATTGTCGTTGTGTTATCGATAATTTGTATAGAAATGTCAAATGTTTGTTGGTAATATAGTTCAGAACAAAATGGCAGACCAAGGCAAATGTTGAAATGTCCCGATGTCGTTTTTTTCGCCAAACTCCATATGGACATACAAAAAAACGCAGCTATAATATCGTGTAAATTGAACGAAAAAATTTTACCAGTGCAAGTAAGATAGCAATAAGGGAAAAGTGAATACACAATAAAACGAAACAAGGTATTCTGGTATTCTCATTACCCCGAGGCCACACGAGCAAGTACTTGCAAGCAAGTTGCAATACATACAAATTTGTTTACTAACCCTGAGGCCACACGAGCAAGTACTTGCAAGCAAGTTGGAAATGTGAATACACAATAAACAGAAACAAGGTATTCTCATTAGAAACAGCCAATGCGCCATCTTGGTGTTGTTTTATTATTATTTATTATTTTCTTTTTTTTTCAGAGAAACTATGAAACTATTGAAATAGATACCAACAACACTAAAATTTTTTCTATATTTATGTTTTTTGTGACCTTTGTTATTTATCTAATATGTTGATTGGTTTTGGGCTTGAGGTCAATTATATTTCAATAATTAAATGAAACACATAATTTTGTTTTTGAACTACGACGTTTCGTCCATGATTATGGACATCATCAGGTAACTTTATTTCAATCTACAAAGCGCATACAAGAAAAATATATATATGTTGGCTGTTACTTTAAATTTACAGATCCGTTTTTCGGTTCATTGTGAATGATGAACCGAAAAACGGATCTGGACAATGTGAGTCCCCACTATAAGTACCTGCTTGAGCGGAGGAAAAAGAAGAAAAAACGCATAAGATCCCCTTAACACCCCGCGAATAATATTTGCAGTGTCTCTTGATTTGTCATAGTCCTCTATCATTATCAGTCTTGGTCTTAAATGTAAAATGTTAAGTACTGTGTATAATTTTCTATTTATTAAAAAGTGCAATATAAATGTCAATATGAATGTTTTAAAGTGCAATATAAATGTATAGTTATGTTTAGTTTGTCATTTTTTAAGATTCATTTGATGTTTTACTTTTGATATAAAAAAGTGTAAGTCAGTATTTTCAATAAGGGTATTCATTCAACAGCGTAAACTCGTCGTAAACATCGTAAAGTTTTAAACTTCGTAAATATGTCAAATTTTCCATACAAATTGTGACAGAATTACGAAGTTTAAAAGTTTACAATGTTTACGACGAGTTTACGCTGTTGTATGAATACCCTTAATATAGTTATTATAATTTTATCAGCATCATAAAAATTTTATCCTTTTCAAATGGAAACTTAGGGTTTGTTTCACAATGTCTGAGTAAAGTTCTGATTTGTTATTCGACAATTAAATTAACCGGAAATTAAATCCTCCCATTAACGAACTTTGCGTTTCACAATGATCGAAGTATTAAAGTAATGTGTCAGTTAGCTATTCGTAAGTTATTCCAGTTTTCCAGACAAAATATTTTTGACATAATGAAAATATTCAAAACAATAAATAATAAACATCATCAAAATTCAACCGAGACTTCGAAATAGATTGCAACAAGATATTTTTGGTGAAGATCATTAGGAATACATTCGTCTGCTGCATTTAGTGGTACCATACTGCCAAAAAGTGCATTAAAGTACAATTTTTCTGAAAATTTAATTTCATCAAAAAGAAAATTCCTATAGTGAGGGTCGACTAACCACTTCAAATTCATAACCATTTAACGCCCTCTAATCGTGGTTCCAAAACGACGAACAAACGTTCCCGAAAATATGTGTTTTGGGTGTTCAAATGCAAAGTGGTGACTCCTTTTTCCTTGCGAGTATGCATATGAAAGACGTTAATGTAACCCTCAAACCACTGCAGTTTTTATCGCGTTTTCGGCAGTTAAATGGAAATCAAATAGTTCTTTCCTTACTTATAAATGCATAAATATGTACATAAATGTACATATTTGTTTATAGGGACTCTGGTAGTCCAAATCTTTCGATTTTAATATATTCTGAGAAGTTGAATAAGATCTTTAGAAATTCTTGTAGCGACTTTAATTGCATCTATCGGAGGTTTGAACTTTAACCCGCCCGCTGTATCTTAAGATGAAACAATATACAATATAATGATACAAAAGCACGCAATTAAATAATTTACAGAAGCGAGCGTGACCTTTGAAACAAATAAATCTATGGTGTTTGGTTGAAACATGATGACTCCATTTTAAAATTTGCGTCCTTCCGTCCACTTTACATCGAGCTAGAGCCAACGGGTGCAACAAAGAGCATGTTCATAACCATTCCAAATTTGAAGAAAATCAATAAACTCGTTTCGCTAGAAGCGATGTAAAGTGGACATAGAGATGCAAATTTTAAAATGGTGTTATCATGTTTCAACCAAACACCACAGATTTATTTGTTTCAAAGGTTACACTCGCATCTGTAAATAATTTAATTGCCAGTTATATTCGATAATCGGTACTTCATCTGACCATTAAAATACTCAGAACTTTAATTACTAGTTAGTCTTATTCGCATATTGTGAAACATAAATTAAATTTTTAGCTGACGAATAAGTTCAAAGTAGCTTAATTGAAACTATAATCAGATATTGTGAAACAAGCCCTTAAAGTAACAGCCAACATATATATATTTTTCTTGTATGCGCTTTGTAGATTGAAATAAAGTTACCTGATGATGTCCATAATCATGGACGAAACGTCGTAGTTCAAAAACAAAAATATGTGTTTCATTTAATTATTGAAATATAATTGACCTGAAGCCCAAAACCAATCAACATATTAGCTAAAATTTTTTCGATACACTCTTGGAAATTATGAACAAATATTCACCCATATTCTGAAAGTCGTATTTTGTCTCGTACTCGTAGTCGAACTCGAACTCGTATCGTATCAAAATCGTTATTCTTCAAGTCATATACGTTGGATACGAGAAGCTTTAAAAAACAACGTCTATCGCTGCTTATAGAAAATTGTCAAATAATTAAAACTGTCATCACACATGTAAATAAAATCAATTGTGCTGTTTCCTCCCTTTTTTCATAAATTTGCTTAAAAAGTAGCCAACATGCAGCATTTTGTTCTTGGTTTGGACACCGTTTAGATTCCAGAGGTTTCCCGAAATTATACCATTGCCTCCATCTAGGATCTACTGACCCAATTGAAAGGCATCAGAGAGGAGTTCGTCCACAATTGTGTAAACGAAATGTTTTGGAGAATGATGCCTTTGTTAGCAGCTTCTCATTGCATCGTATTATTTTTTCTGAGGATAGCGATCGCATTAGTGCAGCGATAGCTCGGTATACCCTTTAACCACTAATAATGCACTTTCAAAATGCAACAAAAAATAGGAAGTTAAAGTATTTTACACAGCTTAAGAAGCCATTACAAGCCATTGGGCCTGCACACACGATGGGATGATTTCTACCGGCAGAAAACAGAGTTTATAGGAGAGGGAAGTGAAATGCGCGGTATGAAGTGGCATAAGATCTTCTACCTTGTTTGGAGTGGAAGAACGAAGTAGAAAACTAATACACACATAACTTTCTTCACACTGAGGTCTGCATAAAATACTAACACAATGAAAAGAGGTACATGTATACATTTTTTCTGCCAGAATAATTCATCCCGTGTGTACTTGAAGTGGAGTATTGAAGCAGATTTCTACCAGGCAGATATCATCCCGTGTGTGTAAGCCCATTAACCTTTAGGCGCTAAGACCACCAAAATGCACTTTCAAAATGCAAACAAAAAATTAAGCTAAGTAAAAGTGGTGTTTTATACCGCTCTTAATTCCACCAACCTGGTAAGATGCTGCCGCCCTAAGAGCAAAGGCCGTCTAAAGTTCAAGGAATGCAATACTAAAGACTGCTTGAATGCATTGAAGTCTTTTAAATTTCTTAAAAAAGAATGCATTCGTGAAGTCTTTTGGTTGTAGTTAAAATACTGCGGTCTTTTGACTTCTTTTAAATATTTTTTACTTCAAGCAGTCTTTTAATAAGTGCAATTATGGTTGATGCGAGACACGCTGGATCATGCCATGATATTTATATTTGAAAAAAAGAGAATTATTAATATTGAACAAATAAAAAACATTTATTTGTTGTCCAATTTTATCCAACAAAAATTTATCTCGTTCACAAAATTTTACGCGACGAATAAACGACACAAATACGACTTACATTCAAACAAATACGAAATTCGGAATAATGATAAAATATGAAAAGCCGTATGCGATGTTGTGTGTTTCTCAATACTAATACGAGCGAAGTCGAATCTACGACACTTGGAATAACAACATACGACTGTAGTCGAATACGAGTCATAAATACGAGTTTTAGAATATGGGTGATTTTAAAGTGACGTCATCGAATTCAGAAAATGGATTTCTCTGTGAACCTGCACAACTCTTCGACGTCTTGCCATTTTTTGGTTTAGTTCGTTATCAGATGAACGAACGTGGACCAGTCTATAATTTTTATGGAATAATTTATTTAATGGAACTTTAGTTTATTGGTTCGTTTATTGGCCTGTTAGATTTAGAAGTGGTTGGTGCAACCGATGAATGTCATTTTAAAATTAAACGAAGCAATAAATATTTAAAAGAGGTCAGTGCAACAGACCATAATGGCCTTTTTAAAAGTTTAATCATTAAAAATGTGTTACTTAATTGGTGACTAATTAAAATACAAACAATTCACATCACTTTCTTTGAGAAAAATATAATAAAACTCACTTGTGAAAGGAAATGATTCTTGTCCTCCTTATTTTGTTTTTTTTTTACACAATTTCGCACTGCACTTCGTATTTTTTTATTTTTATTAGTAAATGTAAACAAATTTCTTAGTAAACTGCAAACTGCTTGTTTTTTTTCAACAATTAATGATTTATTAATGTTTTTAGTCTTGTATCACTTTTTGTTTACTATTTTTCTTCCATTCAGTCACCGATTTGACATTTCGAGTATTCAACTATATGCCTCATTCAGGTACACTGTATATTGGCCTTTTCGATTGGGGACAGAATGACAGTTCTAGTTCTGAAAAGAACAGAAAATTGTTCTGAATTTGATTTCAGAATCGAAATGAGAAGCGTTCACACGTATCAAATCGCTGTTCCGGATTGCCAATCGAAAAGGCCATATGTGATATACACCTTTCCTTTACGTCTTTTTCTATGGCAATAATACACGTGAAAAGTCAAATCTCATGCCAGCAACTTATAGTTCCAGGGTGAGAAGGGCAGGAGGAAAAAGGGGTGAACAAAATCTCCCCGGTCGAGGATTTGAAGAGATTTTTTTGACATTTCCTTTTACATCAAGGTTAAGCTGTGTTCAACCAATAGAATTCAAAGCAAATTTCAAAAATTGCCGTAAGATTTGTTTCCTCGTGTGAAAGGTACAAGAGATTTTTAAGAAGATTAGAAGAAAACGTCAAAAAAATCTCCAGCAACTTGTTTCTTCGTCTGAAAGGGGACTAAAGAGCCCTACACACGATCAATATTTATTGTTGAGACGGTGTTTAGATTGAAAAGATTGAGACTGGTCTCACTCACGACAGTATCTGGCTCCTCACTTCTCTGTCCAAAAACTGCTGTGAGACCAGTTTCAGTTTTAAGTGCCATTCATATGAGCTGCGAATAGCGAACTGCGAATTGCGAATGGTCGCGAGTTTTGACATTTTTTTCACATGAGTGGTCGCCGACAGATGCGAATTGTCAACAAAATAAACCAGTAAAATGAGTGCTAAACAAAATTTGAGGTTAAATTCGAGCGAATTTTTCGTTCGCAGAATATGTGGAATGCGTCCTGATGTTGTGGATTGCGAATAAGTGTTTGGCAGTTCGCGGAAAAGATCTCATTGGTCGCGTAGAAAATATAAAAATACTAAATTTAACAATTTAAACTAATTTTTGTTCGTATTTTCTTTTTAAAATTGTAGATAGGGTCGTTTATTCACTTTGTCAAAAAGTTAAAACACTAATTTGTTGATTTTTGCGCTTGGAATTGCCTAAACAAATTTATTCGCATTCGCAGTTCGCAGCTCATGTGAAAGGCACTTTACTGAAGCTTTCGACACCTATACTTCATTTTTTGCGATCACTCACGTCCAAAATTTACTGTGGGTGCTTAGTCTAATTAATTTTCATATAAAAGCAATTATAACACGATTTCAATTGACTGAGCATAACATAAGAAGTTCCTATGCCTGAATTACACTACCGATGTTCCTATTTATATTAATTAGTTTTTATTATTTTAAGTATTTATTATATGCACCTATACACAAAATACATGTGTACTACCTATTTTTAATTCTACGTTTTGTAGAAAAAAAAACATAATGTCAATTCAATTATTAATGACTTTTATTTAATAGTTTTTCTAACAATAGTTTGTTTACAAATTCATTTTATAGCATGGCTTATGCCGTCTGCCAGAGTGACAACTTAGGTTTAGAAATTTTTTATTTTTGTATTAAAATTATCTAAGTAGTTATAGTGATTTTTTTCTTTTTTTTTTTTTTTAGAACATTTCATCTACAATGCTTTTTCTATATCGCAAAGCCCAGGTAACAAATTTATAAAGTCTATTCCAATTTTCGCCGTTTAGTATGTTAAGCATTTCGTTATTCGTGAGATGATTTTTCCCGAACACATTCCTTCGAATCTCCATTAAAATAGGGCACCTACCTAAGAAGTGTAGCACATCTTCTCTTTCACTCATGTTGCAGAGTCCACAAAGTTCAGGAAGGTCGCTCCTATTCGGGATAAAGTTGAGGGTTAGTATCTCTGCTCTGGTTTTAAAGACAGTAGTAATCAAAGCTGTTTGATAAGTGGAACTAAAATAGTTAATGTTGCACAGGTTGTGGTTGAGCTGTGAATAAATAACTCTCTCTCTCGAATTTCTGGATCTCAATTCAAAATCAGCTCTTTTCTTTGCATCGACTGCCTTTATGAGGTCATACAATTTAATTTTCCAGGAATCCCAGTCATAATCTTGAAGATTAAGTGAATGGTTGCAATTATCCGCCAAACGCTTCCAATCTGCCATCCATGAGTTTTGCTTTCTGATTACACTCAAACTTATTTTCTTTGGTAATCTATTGTCATCAAGTCTAAGGGTTTTGAGAACATAGTCCACTTGCATTTTTAACGTTGTGATAAACAAAGGAGATAAACCAGTTTCTAATAAGAGTATGTGGTTTGGTGTTGTGAAAGGTAGTTTAAAAATTCTCTTCAGAAAGTATCGCAATAGCTGTTCAACTTCCTCAAATTCCGTATGGCCCCAGATTTGTGCCGAGTAAAACATAATTGATTGTGCCGTTGCTTGGAAAACTCTATACTTGGAAGCTGAATCTACCTCCATATGTGACATAACACTCCTCCAGGTAGCGTTTAGTGCGTTTTTCGATTTAGCAAGTTTAACCGTCATATGTTTTTTCATATTCAAATTTCTTGTTAAAACCATACCTAGGTAATTGTATTCTGTTACAACATCGATGTCCAAGCTTGAGAGCTTCCATTTTTCGTTATTGCAATTTCTTCCTCCTGCTTGCCGAAAAATCATAATTTTTGATTTAGCTAGGTTGATCTGAAGTCTCCATTTTTCACAATATTCAGCTAACCTGTTGATCATCAATTGTAATCCAAGGGGCGTTTCCGCAAGTACGACGATGTCATCAGCGAACATGAGATGGCTTACTCTCACCGTATCGATTACGGTTACTCCTCCACTTGCAAACACTTCCTCGATGTCATCTATGTAAAGAGCAAATAGCAAGGGGCTGAGGTTGCAACCTTGTCTTAGGCCGATTTCTACTTCGAAATATTGAGATAGCCCATCTCCATTGAATATAGCAGAGGTTGTATGTGTATACAAACTTTCGATTATCGAAAACATAATGTACCTTCTTGAATTGGAAAAATAAATTTGTTTCGTTTTTTATTATGTTAAGCTTTTTGTAGGTACCACTTTTAGTTTTCTTTTTTTGTATGTTTTATAAACATAATTTATACGTTTGTATAAACATACATACATAATGGTTCTACAAAACTTTTTGAATTATTTTGTTATTTTTTACTATTTTAACCACTTCATTATGTTCTATTTATGCATATGTTTTATAAACATACTATATATGTACTTACATTTCATACATAATCAACAGTATTAATAAAAAACTGGTATCCGCTCCCTAACACACGTGTTAACTGGCACACGGATAGACAACTTGTCCGCTTGATAACTTTTCTTATTAAAAAAGATATGATATCTTCCCAGTATTTATCACTTCACCAAATTCACCACTTCATCAAATTATGGTGATTTTCTAATGCATGTGTCACATGCATGGACTGCCTTACGAAGTGTATACTGGTAGTAGTAAACGGTGCTATCATACGCGTGCGTGTATGTGTTAAGAAGTTATCCGTTCATTATACGTGGAATCTGGCTAGTTAAAGTTATCCGTACGTTAACACACGTCACAGACTATTACGCATTTGTTAATAAGAATTACTAGTTAACAGATGTATAAACGCTAGCACATTGTTATCCGCCGTTTATTAATATGGGGGAATATGTACCTCCACAATTTTGAATAGAAAACAAATTTGTTTCCTTTTCCATTAGTATATAAAAGTATTAATAAAAATATAATAAGGGTATTCATGCAACAGCGTAAAGTCGTCGTAAACGTGGTAAAGTTGTAAATCTCGTAAATATGTCAAATTTTCTATACAAATTGTGACAGAATTACGAAGTTTTAAACTTTACAACGTTTACGGCGACTTTACGCTGTTGCATGAATACCCATAATATTTAAAAGACTAAAATCTTTTTTTTTGTCCCAAACTCAAGGCATTCAAAACATATGGAGGGTCCAGGGGAAAAAACGGCTTAAGTCCACTTTTTGAAAAAAAAAAACTAAACTAATGATGACATTCAATAGATTGTTATGAGTACTGTCTGATGTAGTATAATAGCACACTTTTTAAATATTTTTTCCAAAAGTGTTTCTGTGCTTCAAAAACCAAACAAAGCGATATTAAAAGAAGAATGATGTCTGAGTAAAAAGCAAAAAACCGTTTCCCGTTATCATATCCGGTTCTATCAGAAGAAAATTTAAAATAAAACATTCGAAATTTTGGTTCCAACGTTGAAGGTCCTTTTAACTCATGTCAACGTATCATGCTAAAAAATTCAAGATTTTAAAATCAATAAAGGTATTCATGCAACAGCGTAAACTCGTCGTAATCATCGTAAAGTTGTAAATTTAGTAAATCTGTCAATTTATCCATACAAATTGTGACAGAATTACGAAGTTTAAAAGTTTACAACGTTTACGACGACCTTACGCTGTTGTATGAATACCCTTACCCCATATTAATAAACGGAAGATAACAACGTGCTAGCATTTATACATCTGTTAACTTGTAATTCTTATTAACAAATAGGTAATAGTCTGTGACGTGTGTTTACGTACGGATAACTTTAACTCGCCAAATTCCGCGTATAGTGAACGGATAACTTCTTTACATATACACGCACACGTGTGATAACACCGTTTACTACTACCAGTATACACTTCGTAAGGCAGTACATGCATGTGACATATATATTAGAAAATCACCATAATTTGACGAAGTGGTGAATTTGGTGAAGTGATAAATACTGCAAAGATATCATATCTTTTTTAATAAGAAAAGTTATCAAATGTGCCAGTTAACACGTGTGTTAGGGAGCGGATAGCAGGTTTTTATTAATACTGCTGTTAATATATGTTTGTAATAATAGTTTTATCTATGTGAATGTAAGATCTTAGTTCTTTTTTAATAAAACCTGAATTGCACGGCACAAGTTAGAAAGAGAAGTTCATTCAGCTGAAGGTGTTTATTAAATCATTAAATCCCACGGTACCTACCTACCTACCTACCTACTTTAAAAAACTTTAAAAAAAATATTTGCAAACAATCCTCAAAACAGGAATCATGAAACCGTAAAATGATTGATTGTATTTCATCTCAATACGGCCACCTTTTACAAAGAGACAGCTGCTCAATAAACACAAAACAAAATTGAAAAAAATCTTGTTCCCTTATATTTTTGACTAGAATAGTTGCAATTGGAATTAAAGTTCGTCGCCCAATTTTTATAAACCCGATTCGTCACAAAATTTAGTTAAAATTCTGGTATCTTGTATATGAGCTTAGTAACAGAAAACCCATGCTTAACAATTTGTGCGATCAATCTCATGCAATCAACTGTCTCTCATCTTTCTGCATAACAAACCGAGTTCTATCTCATAAGAGCTTTCAAAATGAGATCGATCTCATCGCTGTCAGACCGAGTTCACCATATGAGATCTAACTTGGTCAGTAAATTTTTGTTTGTATAAGAAGCTTAGAAAGTTCTCAAAAAAGTGAGAAAACAGCTTGAACTCATCTTTTTGCATATGACCCATAGTCTATGAAAGTTCTCTTTCTTCGTCTGAGGAAAGAATTCTCAACACAATCTTTTGGGTTTTTTTTATCAACTTGAGTTTCTTCAAATTACGTTTTTTTCAATTTGCGTTTCTTTAAATTCTGTAGTTTCGCCATTGAAAACTCCTGACCACAAGTCAAGCAGGGATCTGGTTAACTGTCCTGAACAAAAGCCTGGTAATTAATTTTCCACTCATTCAGCATTTTTCTTCTATTCTTCAGCAAAAAGAACACTCGTGGATAGTTGCATGAATACCCCTAATAGGGGTATTCATGCAACTGCGTAAAACACTAGATAAGTTTACGATTTGGTTAATTTTATCTTTTGGTTAATGAACTGTCAAATTTTGTATGGGAAATGGTTTACACAATTTGGTTATATTTATCCAAGGATTTAGCTGCGGAAAATTAACCAAATATTTGGTTAAACTTATCCAAACGTCATTGTGACTTTTAGAGATTGAATTAGGCGTGTTTGTGACTTTAAGAATCAGGCATGTTTAGAAACATGATATTAATGATAATACCTCGGAGAACTAAAAAAGTTCTGAATGTGTTCTGAAATTATTGCATTGCAATTAGTTGGTGATAAAAGTTGTGAATTAAAACGTAGTTTACACAAAAAAAAATAATTAGAAGGTCCACATTTACTCAACGATTAAAGGCTCTGCCCAACCAACGCGAAATTATAGCGAAGCATTCACAAAGACAGTTTTTTGTTGTTTTTTAGTATTGAGATCATTCACTTTAATTTCGTGTTGGTTTGGGATAGCCTTTAGGAAAGCTACTTTTCGTAAATTATTAAGGTAGAACTATAAATTCCTACCCAAACCAATGCGAATCTTTCGTTGACGACGACGAATGTGTTATTTTCATTTACAACAACGTGTTGTTATTAATGTTTTTGTTGTGGTCAACGAATGATTCGCACTGGTTTGGAAGATTCTGAATAGTCGGAAACTGTTAGAAACAGATGTCATTAGCCAATGCAAAGTATCTTTCTAAACTCTCAAAATCAGAACTAAGCCATAATTCACTTTTTCTCTTTTTTTCGTTCCTACCTCAACAAATTTCTGTTTCACTTTCGTGAAGTGTACTCGGGGGCGCTCTATTCACTTCCGAAAGCAAAAGTTAACGAAAATGAAGAAAAGTACATTATGGGCGTGACATATGATTTGTTTGTATTCGCTGATTTTCGTCTGACCACTGCCGTGAGCTTGCGACTAATATATTTCTAACTTACAACGCGACTATTGTCATGTATATTAAGGTAGAACTATAATAATTGTTGATAGTTTACTGAAGTGGTCGGTTGAAAATGAGCGAATACATGAACACCATACTCATCTCACGGGAATAAAACTGACATTTGTTGAAGTTGGAACGAGAAAAAGAGAGGGATGATTCATTTTACTTAAGTGGAATATTTTTCACTTCTTCTTTTGACTGTTTGGAAAGCAACTTTTCGTGGGTTTTAATCCAGGTTTTTTGTCACTTGAGTTGAGTTGAAATGGTATTGAGATTCCAGCAAAAAGAATGGCATTGATGTATTTATTCCAATGCAAAACAAATATAATTGAATTAACAGGACTACTTACTACACGTATCTATTAAAACAAGTATATATTTGTACAGGTAGACACACATGCAAATAAACAGACCATAATGCAGTATCTGTAAAACCAACTCCTCGACCCAAGCCGAACGCGCCCAAATATTTGACGTTTAACGAACAGCTGATTCAATTACACAGCATTTAACCAAATTAATAAAAAGGTCGTTCATGCAAACTTTTTCGTAAACTTATCATTTTACACAATTTGTAAACTTACGACGTTGCATGAATACCCTTATTGTATTTAAATCTAAAGTCATAAAACAATTTTTTTTATTCTCTTATACGAATGGTTCATTTTTATTTGTATTTCAATTTGGTCGTCCTACCTGGGCTAACTTCATTATCAGAATCTTGGAGTGCTTTAAAAACATGTTTTCGGGTTGAAGAACGTCTTGTTCTTCAGCTTTTTTTACTTACATAATCCAATTTCCCTCAGTTTATGATTTTTATTTCGAGATGAAAAAGATACAAACAATGAATTTTGTATTTACTGAAATTTCAGTTTTTTCTTAAATTGCAAAAAGTTTTCTACAAATTTAAAATTTATTTGTATAGGGTGACGTGGTCATAAATGCACCACAGCTATATTCACCAAACGGGCAACTGTATTGGTGTATTCCTCTGTATCCGTGTAAATGTATCCGTTACTCTCAGTAACTGCGGTAGAATTTAATAAGCCACATCTGTGTGAATCGCGCCTAGTGTCGACAGTTAAAGTGCCTCTACACTGTCCCACAAAGTATTAACACATGTCAGAATTAAAGTGGGAAATAATTTCATACGACTGCCAAATTTGTGTGATGAAAATGATTTTCATATTTTGCTTCCACACTTGCATCAAAACAAATCGGTTTCACCATAACCTCAAACGCCCAAGTGGGATAGAATGTGTGATGGTTTTAGAACCCATCTTAAATATTTTCAGGTGTAAACACATGTCAAACCGTGTAGGATGCGATGTCAAGTTGTGTGTGATGAAATTTCATATTTTGCTTCCACACTATTATACATGACTATCTTCACACTTTTTTGACATGTATTAATACTCAATGGGATAGTGTGGAATGGCTATTATGACGCTCACGAGTTCGTACTCTTCCCAATCTAAACAGGGTCTTGGGATTACATGGTCAGTGATTTGAACACACCATATTGGATTTTGACATTTCTCTAATTGACGCATAGAGCTAGCAGCTAGAAGCTAATGTTTGTTTATTTTCAAATGATTTTTTTTAAATAATTAAGTAGTTCCTTTTTATATTCACCTTTTAAAATGCAAAAACTAGAGATAATATTGTCAGAACTAAAAATTAATAGCGATTGTATCTCTACTGAAATTCAGGAAATTGAGTATTTGTCAAATAAAGTGTCAGAATCAATGGAAACTCATCAAGCAAACATTATTGAAATCCAGAACCAAACCCAGGAGATTATAAAATTAAAAGAGGAGGAACAATATTTATTTATAAAAATCAAAGATCAGGAAAACGAATTTTATTCAGCCATGGAAAAATTGGAAAACTTACAGAGTGAATATGAAAATTTGTCAGGACTTGGTATGTACCGCCAGAGCGTAGCGTATTCAAATAACTAATCATTGTTTTTTGTTAGATGAGTACGAATTTGGAACCTTTCACAGTTTTGATGATTTGGAATACCAAATGAAAATATTTGGAATTACTGTAGAAACAAAGTTCCTTGAACAAACAATCACCCAAGCTAAAGTAAGACGTATTTGTCCAAGAGCTGACAGCAATTTTTGGGAGTGGAGTATAAATAAAAAGGGAGTATGAGGGGTTATAGGTACATGTATCGTGATATCATTGGGAGGGGTTGGTGGTTAAAAAGTGCTAGATCCCCTGTTTTATTTTCAGGGTTATAAGTTATAACCCCTATAACTCATTTTAAAAAGAATCCGATATGATTCTCTGTCATTTTTCTAAGCATAAACACCACAATCTTGGCTGTCCGATTAGTGCAACTCAAGATATAACCATTTAACGTGAACCTTATCATTCCCTTTTTAGAGATTTTCAGCAAAACAAAAAATCCACAAATAAAGTCTCCACAAAAACGCCAATAAGGTTTGCTTAAAAAGATTAGATCATGAGTCCTATTTATCGGATCACCAAGATAAAAGTCTTGAGATTAAGGGAAAATGACAGAGCATCATATCCTATTTTTTAAAAGTGAATTGAAGTGTTAAAGCCCCTACCATATAAATAGGAAACCAAGTGGGTTTTAACCCCCCACCAAAGGCTGAGAAAAAACCTGCCAGGCTTTTTTAATACATATCACGATACATGTACCTATAATCTCTCATACTCCGATTTTGGTTATACTACCACTTCCAAAATCTGTTGTCGGCTTTCAATTCAATTTTGCAAGCTATACTAACAGTATATCTACAGATTTTATTTTCAGAAGATAAGTTTGTAATCTTTAATTACGATTTTATTGAGAATATTTTTGATTTGCAAGAAATTAAACCAAGCCATACACATTTCGCAGAAATTCGGTCATTCCTATTGGAGTCTGGAGATATTGAAGGATTTTTGTATTATGTGAGAAATTTTTTTCGAGAAAACATGTAGTAGTTGTAATAATATCTTCGACATAGTGAAAAGCGGCTAGCTCCACATTTTTTCGTCATTAGGACAACTTAAAAAATTGCTAAAAATCTGTCAAATCTTTTCAATTTCACTGAATTTAGCAATAACGAGTGTAGAAAAATACTTAATGTAATTCGGGTTGTATTCAAATAATGCGAACATTTTTCAAAAATATTTTTTTTGTAAAAAATGCAAAATTGGAGTAAGCTGCTTTTCACTCTTAGTCGACGATATTGCTTAAGTATTTGGAAAGTACAAACAAATACATACCTATTTTGTTAAACATTAAGTAGAGCTTTTTTATACAGATATAAAATTACTTTAAAAACTTGAATAAAAAGTGTAAATGTTACATAATTGCAAGTAATTAAAATTGGTTTTATCTTAAACAATTATAAATAAATAAATAAATTGGGTGGCGCAACAGCTCGTGGAGAACTAGGGCCTAGTGGTTTATAACTCTCAACCATTCCTGTGTGCGTGTTGTTGGCAGAAGAGAAAAACCTACAGTTTTTTGTCGAGTCCGAACGGCTAGATGAGAAGCACTTATTCATGACAAGGATTGGAGGATTTGTCAGTTCCTCGCAAGAGGCAGTACCTCGGATAAAACTTTTCTGTTTTTAGTTGGCATGGCTGGGAATCGAACCCACACTTTTGGCAGTCCAACGCACTAACCATTATGCCACGAGGTACTACAACAATTATAAATCATCTAAATCAAGTAATCGCGTATAATATTTGTCAGCAGATATATGTTCGTTGGGCCCATAAGCATGCTTAAAACCGAAAATGTTACTAAATTCACTCATTCGTTTCTGAGAGAATGGTCACACTTATGATTGAAAATCTAAAAATAATATTCTTCTGTTTTAGTGGAGCGAATGAATTAAGTTCAAATAAAGAAATTTAAGTGAGCTCTACTCCATATATTGCGTTTCGCCACGATACAACAGTTGAGCTCATCAGTTAGATGCTGTTGTACCCTTCTAAGACGCAAATTTAGGTCGATTTTTACCGACCGAATGGTCAAACTAGCTACTTTTCAATATTTTTGGGTTAACTTGGAAACTAAGCCGAATTTGACAATTTTGCACTTAAAAATGTTTGTCCAAAAATAAATTTTGCAATCGAAATGGATATCTTAGAATATTTTACAAAAAAATTTAAGAAAGAAAAATTAACCAAAACCAACATTAAAAAAAAATTCGAAAAATTAAAAATTGTTAAATTTTTTCCTTAATTACGCATAACTTTTTTCGGAGCAAAGATCGACTCAAGGCATACAGTCTGTAACATTTGGATAGCTTCACTTATATTTTTATTTAAATCAACTGTTTTGGGCTTTTTTTAATTTAAGCATACGAAATTGTATATTAAGTCACAAGATAAGAAGCCTTGCTGATATTAAGTTAAGTTTTAACTGATTTCTAAAAGCTGGTGGAGTTTTTTAAGCTAACTTGGTTAGCTTAGGTTAACTAAAATTAGCATTTTTGTAATATTAGAATGGCTGAGCAAAATCGCATCTTAATAGTCGTAAGGTGAACTAACGACGAGCGTTGGATCTATTGGATCCAAGAGCTGAGACACCTGAGGTACCTTCTCAGGAACTAGGAGCAAAATGTAAGATAAGACATCGCTCTAAAGAACCAGCTCTCCAAAGAACCCAAGAGCGTCTGAAACATAATGTGCGGCTAATTGGTCAGCGTCTGATCCCATAGGGGTGGCTGTATTTAAAAACCTTGAATAGAGAAAGTAACTACGCTATTTATGGTTAACTAACAAAATTAAAAAAAAAAATATTGCAATGAATAAAACCAATAGATACAATACCCCAGGTGGCAATCCAGTTAAACTGGTGAATCCACTCTCTTCGAAGATCAGTCCTACGGATTCTGGGGAGGACCAATTATTGCAATATTAAAAAAAAAATCGAAAAATTAAAGATTTTTAAGTTTTTTCCTTCATTACGCATAACTTTTTTCGGAGTAAAGATCGACTCAAGGCATACAGTCCGTAACATTTGGATAGCTTCACTTATATTTTTATTTAAATCAACTGTTTTGGGCTTTTTTTAATGGAAGCATACGAAATTGTATATTAAGTCACAAGATAAGAAGCCTTGCTGAGATTAAGTAAAATTTTAACTGATTTCTAAAGGCTGGTGGAGTTTTTTAAGCTAACTTGGTTAGCTTAGGTTAACTAAAATTAAGGTTTTTTTGTAATATTATAATGGCTGAGCAAAATCGCATCTTCATAGGCGTAAGGTAAACTAACGACGAGCGTTGGATGTATTGGATCCAAGAGCTAAGACACCTGAGGTACCTTCTCAGGAACTAGGAGCAAAATGTAAGATAAGACATCGCTCTAAAGAACCAGCTCTCCAAAGAACCCAAGAGCGTCTGAAACATAATATGCGGCTAATTGGTCAGCGTCTGATCCCATAGGGGTGGCTGTATTTAAAAACCTTGAATAGAGAAAGTAACTAAGCTATTTATGGTTAACTAACAAAATTAAAAAAAAAATTATGGCAATGAGTAAAACCAATAGATACAATACCCCAGGTGGCAATCCAGTTAAACTGGTAAATCCACTCTCTTCGAAGATCAGTCCTACGGATTCTGGGGAGGACCAATTATTGCAACATTAAAAAAAAATCGAAAAATTAAAGATTTTTAAGTTTTTTCCTTAATTACGAATAACTTTTTTCGGAGTTAAGATCGACTCAAGGCGTACAGTCCGTAACATTTGGATAGACTCACTTATATTTTTATTTAAATCAACTGTTTTGGGCACTTTTGATGTGTAAACATCTTAGCGCTCGGCAGTGGCGTAGATAGCTTTTCGCTATGGGGGGGGGGGGGGGGGGATAGATCTAGTTCGCTAATTTTTACTTGTGATATGTTATACTATAGGGCAAGTTTTGGATTCGTGCAAAAAAAAAATTTCGAGATAACAATCAAACATGACATTACGATGATAGAGAACACGAAAAAAGTGGGTGGCACAATTCTGTCTGTCTGTCCGTACCTCAACCTGCAGCCTAAACCACTGAAGCGATTTTCTTCAAATTTTGAACTTAAGGTTTTTTTTGTAACTCTCCAGAGGGGAAATTGAATTTTTTTTTTAGCTCAAAAAATAGCGGTACTTGCCATACAACCGTTAAGGAAAAGCTTATTTATCTAAAAAACGGCTCCAACGATTTTGATCAGTATGTATTATTGTAGATATGATGTACCTTTTAGTAAGAAAAATAATCACCAAAAACATTTATTAACGGTACCTGCCATATAATGTTTTTTTTATTTTTGTTTTTCTCATTAACCGCTCATCCGATTTCAATGAAATTTTTTACACAAAAGCTTTGTTAGAATATAAATAATACTGCACACCAAAATTTTTGAAAAATAAATTTTGGATTTTTAAAAAAAGATTCAAAGTTTTTTTTGAACATTCAATATTTTAAAAAATTCAATTCAAAAATTCAAGTAATCAAATGGAATACTTTTTTTTTGAGCTCTTAGTTATTGATCAGACTGTTTATACAATTAAAAGAACGATTTAAATGCTTTTTATACTTTTTTATTAATTACTTGAATATTTTTTAAAGTTCTTAAGTCCTACACAACTTGAACATAAGAGCAAGTACATGCGATCCAGTCGTGCATTTTGTTTTTAAAGTTTTAATCATTAAAAAAAAAACAAATAACAAGACTTCATTGAATTCATTATGTATGCCATCAAAAATTATATTTTTTAATAATAATATACTATACGCATTAATTTGAATATAAAAAAAAAAAAACACTTATAACCTCGTCTGCTGTTATAGCTATTTCGCGATGAATAGCTAGAGCAGCAAAACCATTCAAATTATCCTGCAAATAAGTAAACATCCAAAGCTTATCACACCTTTATTAAAATAGACATATTTTTAATAATCTCACTTCGTTGGTCATGCTTCTTTGTATTGTTTTTATTCTCTTTAAACTGGAGAAAGTTCTTTCGGGAGCTGACGTTGAAACCGGCAGTGAAGCTAATATCTTTAATAAAATATATATATTAGGAAAGCTTTCTTCGGGGCAGCTATCGAGCGCTGGTCCGACAGCCAAATATGTTTGGTAAAACTCAACAGTTTCATTAAATTTTTTTGCTGCTTTGTCTATTTCAGACGAAGGATCCTTGAAAAGAACCGAAAACCCTTCTTGTATGTTTTCATGGTTTGTAAATTTTTCTCAAGGGTTTATGGTTAAATGAAGGACTAACCATTTATAACAATTATAATAAGTTTTATTCGACATAAAATTACAATAGGTTATTAATTACTTTACTTTAGGTTTTCTGGATGGAGACACGTTGTACGGTAGACTGTCGGATAACGAATGAATGACTCAAAAGTATCTGCGTCTTTTTCTTGAATGTTGTCAATACATGTATGTATGTGTGTGTGCAATGTAGATTCTGCAAACAGTGTTGCCACAGCACCCCCTGCCTAGTGTTAGCGATATCTTGCTGGAATTACCACTCTGCGTCCTAGTCTTGATGTTTTTGGTTCAGTGTGAGGAGTGCTTGGTAAAGTTGGTGATGATTCGATGTGAGGCGGATGACTGCAGGATGATGACTGTGGATTATTTGTTTCAAAGTGTTCTTCTGAATTTTGTATATAAGCTGGCTTTAGCCTATCAATAGAAATATATTTATTAATGTTTTTAATATTGATTTTAAAAATTTTATCTTTTCTACTAATAATTTTAAATGGGCCTTCATAAGGGTTTTGTAAAGGCTTTTTGACTGAGTCTGTTCTGACAAATACATGACTGCGTGTCTGAAGATCTTTAAATATGAATGATTTGTTGCTAGAGTGGTTCGAAGCTGCTACCGGCCGGATGGATGTCATTCTCGATTTAAGAGTTTGTAGAAAATCGTGAGAATCCGATATGGTTGTTTTTGGTGATTCGTGGAAAAATTCGCCTGGAATCCGTAAAGTTGTACCGTATAACATCTCAGCAACTGTTGCTTGGATATCCTCGCGGTAAGCTGTTCGCAATCCCAATAGAACTGTGGGTAGAACTTCGGTCCAATTAGAAGAGTCATGGCATTTTATAGCTGCCTTGAGAGTTCTATGAAAACGTTCGATCATTCCGTTTGCACACGGATGGTAAGGTGTAGTTTTAATATGTTCGATGCCTAGAATTCTGCTTAACTCCTTGAATAGCGATGATTCAAACTGTCTGCCTTGGTCAGTAGTTATTTTTAAGGGCACTCCAAATCGACAAATCCAATTGTTGTAAAGTGCCTGTGCCACGGTTTCTGCTGTAATGTCGACGATTGGAATGACTTCCGGCCATCTTGAGAATCTATCGATCATGGTGAGGCAATATGAGAAACCATTGGATATGGACAACGGACCAACTAAATCAATGTTTAAATGCTCGAATCGATTATCAGGCACAGCAAAGTATCCGGCAGGTGATTTGCAGTGTTTGCCAATCTTTGATTTTTGACAAGCAATGCATTGTTTCACCCAAGATTTTGTATCTTTTCGCATAGAAGGCCAAATACAGCGTGACTGCAAAAGTTTCAAAGTTGCGTTTCCTCCTGGATGTGACAAGGAATGAAGTTTCTCAAAAATTTCTTCGCGGCATGAGTTCGGGATATAGGGACGAATATTTTTCTTAGTTATATCACAATATAGCTCCACATCGAAGCCAGGAATTTTAAGACGTTGCAGCTTTAAGGCATTCGCACTGGTCAAAAGCTGATTTAAGTCTGCATCTGTTTGCTGCTCCGCTGCCACTTTCTTAAAATCTATGGCACTAGTCATCTCGAGAGTCTCAATGCGGGATAAACTGTCTGCCACCACGTTATCTTTGCCCGGAATATACTGTATATCTGTTGAGAGCTGACTTGTGAAACCCAAATACCGTTCTTGTCGAGGTGAAAGTTTTTCTGGATTTTGATGAAAAGCGAAAGTTAGCGGTTTGTGATCGGTAAAGATGATGAAATCACGTCCTTCAAGCATGTATCTGAAATGCTTAATTGTGAGATAGACCGCCAGCATTTCTCTGTCATAAGCGCTGTATTTTCTTTGTGATGGTTTTAATTTCTGGCTGTAAAAACCAAGCGGCTCCCAATGATTAAAACGTTTTTGTTGCATTACCCCTCCAACCGCTGTATCTGAAGCGTCAACCATGATTGAGAATTGAGCTGATGCACAAGGATGAGTAAGCATTACGGCTTCTGACATAGCTTTCTTGCAATCCTCAAACGCTTCCGTAGTTTTAGATGTCCAAATCAATTCTTTGTTTTTCTTCGGGTTGCCTTTTAAGAAGTCGTTTAAAGGGCTTTGGAGATGAGCTGCCTTTGGTAAATACTTTCGGTAAAAATTGAGCGTCCCAAGAAAACGTCGAAGTGCTTTAATGTCTTTAGGCTTGGGGAAATTTAATATGGCATCTACTTTGTGAGGAAGGGGTTTGATGCCATCACGGGAAACCAGATGCCCTAAGAACTCTACACTTTCTTTGCCTAAAGAGCATTTATCGATATTGATGACGAAATTGTGATCATTGAGTCGCTGGAACAGTTGTTCCAAATGAGCCTTATGTTCTTCAGGAGACGACGAAGCAATCAAGAAATCGTCTATGTAGGAGAAACAAAAGTCCAAACCTTGAACTACCTCATGAACGAAACGCTGAAACGTTTGGGTAGCATTTCGGAGTCCAAACGTCATCTTGCAGAATTCAAAAAGCCCAAAAGGTGTAATAATTGCGGTTTTTTCGATGTCCTGTGGGTCCATTGGAATTTGGTGAAACGCCCTGACCAGGTCTATTTTGGAAAATATTGTTTTTCCATCCAAATACAGAGCAAAATCCTGGATGTTTGGTACCGGGTAACGATCGGGCTTTGTTACGGCATTGAGCAGACGAAAATCACCACAAGGCCGCCATTCACCATTTGGTTTCTTGGCCATGTGGAGCGGACTAGCCCACGGACTCTTAGACGGACGACATATTCCCTGTTCTACCATGAATTGGAATTCTTTTTTAGCTGCTGTAAGTTTTTCTGGCGCCAATCTACGAACTCGACAGTGAACAGGAGGTCCCGAGGTCTGAATTTGATGCTTCACTTTGAGAGGAATGTTAATTTCCTTGTGAATGGTGTTAGGTCTTGTTAAATTTGGAAACTGAGCTAGTATACTGCAATAAGCACTGTTTTCATCAACTGTTTTGATGGACGAGTAATTGTTTGCTTCAAGCAGCTTGCCTGGTGCAGTTAATTTGGTTTTATTGTCAATAAGACGTTGTCTTTTTAAGTCAACCAACAAATCATAATGGCTTAAGAAATCTGCTCCCACGATTGCGTGGTTGACATCGGCAATAATAAAATGCCAACTTAAATTTCGCCTCAACCCTAATTCTAAATTCAATAACCTCTGTCCAAATGTTGAAATTTTTGAACCGTTGGCCGCAAAAAGATATGTTTCAGTTCGAATGGTATCTTTTTTAGAACGAGGATACACAGAGAGATCTGCACCTGTATCGATGAGGAACTTTGTATTCGTTTTAGGGTCTATGATAAATAAGCGACAATTTTTATTATTATGGCCACTGTCGTCAGTCGCCATTAACGACCGGCCGTGAAGTTTCCCTGATTTTTCTGAAAGTTGCATGGTGGCTTGCAATTTCTCGCCTGGCTCTTGAATCTGTGGTGGAACCAGCAAATGTCAGAATCGGAACTGAAGCGGTTTTTGCGAACGGAATGGGAACGATGTCTGCTTTTTGAACCAGATTGCTTTTCACGAGCACCATGATTTTTGAAACCTTGTCCAGATTCTAACCTTGAAAGTCGTGTACAGACTTCATTCAACTGAGCACAGATTTTTGAAGTGTCAATAGCTGAAGAAGACGGGTCGAAACCGAAAGTCGCGATCTCTGAAGACTGAGAAGTTTCGTGAATTTTATCGGCAATAGTGCCGAGCTTCATTAAGTCGGTTTCTTGGGTCGCAGAGAGTATGGCTTGTGTCTGTGAAGGTAAACGTTGCAACCACAGAGTGCGCAGAACATCGTCACCAATCTGTTCAGTTGCCAGATTTTTCATGTCTCTTAACAGCTGCGATGGACGTTTGTCGCCCAGTTCTATGTCTTTGAGCAAAGTTCTGAGGCGCTTTTCCTCAGTGTCTGCGAACTGATCCAGTAGACGTTGTTTCAAGGTTGCATATTTATCTTTCGACGGTGGATTCGCCACTATGTCGACGACTTGAGCAATGATGCTACCGTCGATGCTGCCGACTGCAGTGTGGAATTTGGTTTCGTCAGCCGTTATGCCTGCCGTAGTAAACTGAGATTCTTATTGCAGAAACCAGACTCGTGGATTCGCTTTCCAGAATGGTGCAGGTTTGCACGCCACTCGCGAAATTTCTGCATTTGGGTTTGGGGCAAGATTGCCTTTTGTTCCCTCCTCGGTCATTATTTATTAATATTAAATGATAATACAGATAATAAATTGCTTTGTACTTACGTACGAATTTTTTTTAATTATATTTTCTGCAGTTGCTCCAGACAAAAAAAATGACGGCGGCGACAGTAGTTGTTCTGTTTTTTTTTTTACGTTTTGTGTCTGTCTAATAAGCAATACCGACACGAAAAAGGGGAAAAGATACAACAGCGAGATACAAAAAAAAACTTTTGCAGGTGGCAAATAGCACCAGTGAATTCAGTTTTGTTATTTTAAAATGTTTTTGTGCGATTAAAGATTAAAGGTAGAACTATAATAGTCGGAAGGGCACTGAAGCTAATGTCAAAAACCAACGAAAAGTAGCTTTCCGTACCGAAAAAAGGGGAACACACACATAGTGTAATTATAATCTATCTCTTTTTGGCACTCCTATTTCACCAAATGTCAGTTTTACTTAAGTGAGGTGCGCTCCGGAGCGCACCTCACTTCCGAAACCAAAGTTGAACGAAACTTGACGAAACGCTCCAATCCGCAATTATAGTCATCGTCATATGCTTTCCGTGTATTCGCTTGTTTTCTTCCGACCACTTAAGTGCCCCTCCGAGCATTATAGTTCTAGCTTAATTCTTCAGATCACGTCGGGGTCACCAATATGGTTAAATGAAGGACTAACCATTTATAACAATTATAATAAGGGTATTCATTCAACAGCGTAAACTCGTCGTAAACATCGTAAAGTTTTAAACTTCGTAAATCTGTCAAATTTTCCATACAAATTGTGACAGAATTACGAAGTTTAAAAGTTTACAACGTTTACGACGACTTTACGCTGTTGTATGAATACCCTTAATAAGTTTTATTCGACATAAAATTACAATAGGTTATTAATTACTTTACTTTAGGTTTTCTGGATGGAGACACGTTGTACGGTAGACTGTCGGATAACGAATGAATGACTCAAAAGTATCTGCGTCTTTTTCTTGAATGTTGTCAATACATGTATGTATGTGTGTGTGCAATGTAGATTCTGCAAACAGTGTTGCCACAGGTTCATTACATAGAAATCGAGAAAAGGATTGAAAACACGAAAATATTCTGGGCTTTTGTGCTATGTGATGGAAAGCTGGATGGAAGCTCTTTTTCTTGCACGTTTACCTATTATCAATTGGTGAGACACGTAAAAAGAAATTTCAGAGTGCGTTTCTTTAACTAATTTGGTTCATGACTGGTTATGTTGAACAATTATCGATCCCAATGGGGGGGATATATCCCCCTGATCCCCCCCTATCTACGCCACTGGCGCTCGGTATGGGTAAAATTGAAAATCGGCTGTAACGGATATGGACTCACGGTTTCGTTAGGAACCATTTTGTTTGTTAGGTAAGTAGAACTCTGTAAACTCGAATAGGTATAAGCATTGAATAACTACAAATAGAAGGGACATCGGGCAAAACGTCCACTAGGTGGCCTGGTTTGGCAGTCTGTCGCTGCAATCGCTCTATCAAATACAACACCCTTTAATAAATTTGTTCCTTAAAAGTTTGTTCCTTTTGGGAAATTTCCTTAATTGCCGAAGAAGAAAGGGAAGAAATGTTTTTTTTTCACAGAGCATGAAAATGAACAACAACAACGAATTGAACAGCCGTTTTAGTTTTGCTTTTGAGGTATTTTTTTCAATGCCATTCGAGGACTCAAGGTTAATGAAAATATGGGGTAGAGATAAAAATTATATTTTCTTTTCTGGGTTGTGTGCTGTCCAGTAAATAAAATTGTTTTTAGTGTTTTCTTGCAATTTGGGATGTTAACGATGATGGCTTTGTTTTGTTTTTTATATCTTGAGATCCATAGGCAAGGAATAATAATTTTTTTTTTTTAATTTGAAAACAAGTCTCAAGTGATACATACACACAACACAAGTGTGCACTCTTTGATTTTTGGTGTGGTGGGTCGATCGGTGGTATATGTGTGGCGGGGTGTGTGCACACTTATGTGCTGTGAATGGGTCGTTTTATAGGTATATGCAGGAAGGTACCTGTTCCATCTTCTTTTAAATTTTTCGTTGATTTTCACGGATCCTTATCAATTAATATAGATTATCAAGTATTGAGTACCAATTTTCAATTCGTACCTATTTATTACATAGGTACCTGCCATCTGTCACATAAAAATAATTAAATAATGGTTTATAGTTTGTTCTCATTTATTGTTTTTTCAACGATTTTGGTATAAATGTAGGTACATACATACATTGTTATTTTTAAAATAGGAAAAATAAAAATATAAGTATTATTATGTACTTAATAAATCAAAAAAGAAACGAAAGCAACCAGTGATAGTAAAGATGTAGTTTTATTTTTTTAATTAAGGTTTTGTTTTTACTGTACCCAATTGAAAAATGTTTGAAATTTAAAACTAAAACCGTGAAACAGGGTGTAGAACACATTTGAAGGTATGTAGGTATGTAACTCCTTTTTTTAGCAACTAAGCGATAAAAATGGTTCTATCTTATGTTTTTCTTTTAAATAGAAGGATACACTTTAAGTGGACTTTTGAGAGGTAGATATTCTGATTTTAATTTGGCCATAATTTAATTTAACTTAAAACTAAAATCGCATGTATGTACACTAGTTAAGAAAAATTCTAGGAACAAGATTTTGTATTTTTTTGTCAGTGGTTTTTGTTGTATGTGTGAGATGAGACAGAAAGCTTTTTTTTAATTTTTAAAGGTTGTAATTTTGAGTCAATCAAATCACCAAAATCACACCTAATAATAAAAAAAAACGACTTTTTGTGATCCCTTCGTAGGTACATACAATGTATATTAGGGTGGTCCTTATATTGTTTTTTTTTTTTGAAAATCCAACTTGGATAGGCATCAAATGACTCTAAATAGAGAAAATCAAATTTCTTAATTTTTTTCAGATTTTTATTTCACCCCCCTGGTCTCCCTTTTCCCACTTCAAGGTACAAATAATGGAGTTAGGGTGATTCTTATAACACGCGAAAAAAATCAGAACTTATAGATTAGATTGAGACGAACACAAAATTGTGTTGGAGGGGGAGTCTTTTTCCCCCCGTTCAGGCGGGAGGGGTAATTTTCTAAAAATTTGACCCAAAATAGAAAAAAATTATTAAGAAACAACGGGACCACTTACAATGGCGTGCTATAGCCATGAATCCAGTCTCTAATATGTTTCTTTAATCAAGGTTTTTATTATAAATAGTTTCTGAAAAAAATAATTTTCAAACGTACAACATCATTATGTTTGTTTTTATTTTTAAGTTTGAAAATTATTTTTTCCAAAACTATTTACAATAAAAGCTTGATTTAAAAAACATATTAAAGACTGAATTCATGGCTTTAAAAAAAGCTATAGCACGCCATTTTAAGTGGTCCCGTTGTTTTTTAATAATTTTTTTCTATTTCGGGTCAAATTTTTAGAAAAAGACCTCCCCTCCGCTACAATTTTTTGTTCGTCTCAATCTAATCTATAAGTTCTGATTTTTTTTTGCGTGTTATAAGAATCACCCTAACTCCATTATTTGTACCTTAAAGTGGAAAAAGGGAGACCAGGGGGGTGAAATAAAAATCTGAAAAAATTAGGGAAATTGTTTTTCAATGTTTTAACTCGAATGAAGGCTATCCAAGACAATGTCCAATTTAAGGACCACCCTAATGTATATCTGTTGCTTCTTTGCAAATATTTATTGCATGGTAAATATTAGTATGCAAGTTTGTAGATTAACATATTCTTAACATTGCTGATTATTTTTATATTGAAAAAAATTAAAAAAAAAAACTTTAAATCTTTTTTCTTGTCCAAGTAGTGCGTGACCAATACAAAATTGTAAATAGTTGAAAAGAATTCGTTATTTTTGTTTTCATTTCGATGGTGATTACACAAATGTTTAGTAAAAACACAATTAGTTACTTTTTTTAATTGGAAAATTTTCAAAAATGTTAAGAATATGTTAGTCTTCAAATCTGCAGACTTATATTAACCATGCAATAAATATTTGGAAGGAAGCAAAAGATATACATACCTACGAAGAGATTACAAAAAGTCGTTTGAACTTTTTTCTAAAATAACGGTGAAAAGCCACAAAAACAAATAGTCTCAACAAAGTCTAAAATGATCATTATAAGTTGGGATATTGGTGATAAAAAAACATTATTCATTGAAGCTGGAAGATCACATATCTCAGGTAAAACTAAATATTACAACAAAAACAAGGTGACTTAAAGTTGAATACACAAGTCACCTAACTAAAGTTCCGAACATAAAGTTCGGAGATTTTCTCACTTTGACAACCTTAAAAAATAAAAAAAATGCTTCGTGTTTCATCTTATACCACAACTTAGTACCTACCATGAATACAAAATTATAAACAAACATTTTGTTTTCCTTAAATTTGTTTGAATGGTTGAAGTTTGACGTCTGAGTCCGAACATTAGAATTGTATTTATTTAATTAATTAAAAACAAAAAGTAGTTTTTAAATTATTTTATAGATTTAAAAGTTTAGTCTACACATAATAAAAAAAAATAAAGAATACTTTTTGAAAGTGAGCGGCAGTTTGTTGTTAAGCTTAATTCAAAGTCAAACAACAAATACAAGAAATTATTTAAATCTTAGTATAGATAATATACAGTGTGTCCCGGACCTGAGTGGAAGTATTTTAGGATGTGGTTCTTGGGGTTATTCTAAGAAAAAAAATGTTTGGGGGGAAAGTTGTATCTCCCCTCCCTGAGGCAGGCAAAAAAACATTAAAAGTCAACGAAAACACATCTTATAATATGCTATAGTTTTTTTTGAAAGATAATACTCCATTCTTGCATTTGAATTTCAAATCAAGTTGTTTAAGCGAATAGGTTTCGAAAAATTAAATTTCAAAGTCAAAATTTAAAAAAAAATGTGATTTTTTTTTTCAGTCGATATTTTTCAAAATTTTACGTAATAAAGTGCTTTCTTGTGTTCAGTATTCAATGCCCTCATCATTTATTTAGTCCATTACCGAAAACCAAATGCAAAAATCTTCCTTAGTTTTTGAGAAATTAAGAAAAAACAAAAGGTACTTTTACCAAACACACAACAATTAAACGCAATTCTCCTCCGTATCCTAACCGGACTTCAAACGCACAATAATACAAATAAAAGAGAAACCGTTTTGTATCTTTTTGTTGCTGTATGGCGATGAGACGGACACCAAACACCAATATATTTAAAATGCACCTATGTATACCTACATGTGCGCTCATTCACAAAAGAAAATCAAAGCACAAATTGAAGAAAAAAAATATGTATCCTTTCTTCGCTCTATCTACATATCTACTCGTATGTATCTATGTATATCTCTAAGAAAAATACAAAAGGATTTATTTGAGACTCACTTAGCCGAGAAGAAAACCAATTATTATGTGAAAAGGAAATTATAGCTTCATGAGCGGCCACTGGATTTGATTGGTGCGACTGTCGTTTGAGCAATGCTCGGTGTCCCCTTCTATTTGTAATTATTCAATGGTATAAGGTAGTTTTCATTTTATACCTAATGGTTTTGGTATTTGCTAAGATTTAACGATTTAACGATTTTTTATTGAACATTTATATACAATTTGAGTTAACTTACGACTATTAAATACATTGAAGAATATAAATCTTATGGCACATAGGGGGCCTATTGTTATACATTGGCTTAGATTTAATAGGAAATATAAATATATATTATACATGTCAACTTAAAATTAAAAGTCGGTTGACTTTGATGCTCTCGGGGTGTTCCGTCCCGGTTGTCCCTTGGTGGTTTGGGTGTGGTTTGGTGGAAAGGGTTGGCGTTTAGCCACGGCTGTAGGCTGACCCTGTGTCAGCGTAAAAGGAAACGGCTGCTTCGTCGTTGTCGGTGAAAATATTGGCATCCATGGTCTCCATTACACTGAGGTACCTCGGCTCGGGATGTCGTTGCTGGGTGGCCATCCTTCTCATTAGTTGATTGGGGTGATTGACGGTGTTCTGCACTAGCTTCTTCGCCGAATTTGCTAGGTATTTGTCCAGCGGTATAATCTTTGCTTCTCTGTAAAGATCCTCGTTCCTGTAATGCTTTCTTCGCTGCCGGTCAAAGTGGAGCCCGGTGCAGATTCTTAGCATCTTCCTCTCGAAGACTTGGAGATCTTTCATCGCTGATTTTGTAATTGTGAACCAGACTGGGAAACAGTAGCTGATTACTGGTCGCAGGAGTTGCTTGTAAACAAGTATCTTCGTCTGTTGGCTCAGTCCTGATCTTCTCCTCATCAAAGGGTGTAGTCGGTGGAATGCCCAGTTCGCTTTTCTGAGTACACTTTTTGAGTGTGGATTGAACTTTAGCAACTCGTTGAAGTTGATCCCCAGGTATTTGGTATTCCTTTTGGCGGCAATGGTGGAACCATCAGGAAGTTTCAGAACTAAGTTTCTGCAAGTGGCTGCTGAGCGACTTCTGCCGTCACGGGGTCTCCTGAAGCAAACAAGCTCCGATTTTGCTGAGTTGATCTTGATGCCCCATTTCTTGTAGAATTCGAACAGTCTGTGGATGTGAGTCTCTACTATCCGGACTGCGACGAGTGGTGACATTGAGGTAGCGTATGTGAGTGAGTCATCTGCAAACAGCAGGTTTTCACAGCCAGTTGGGACGGGTTGGTCTGATGTCATCAGGCTGTAGAGGAAGGGGCCAAGCTTCGAACCTTGTGCGACTCCGGCTTTGATGTTCTTCACAGTTGATGAGCAGTTTCCCAATTGCACAAAGAAGTTCCTGGAAGAAAGAAAAGAAAAAAGAATTTTTATTAGTGGCGGAGGTAAACGTAGCAGATGTAGTTTGTGTATTAGAGCATCTATCCAGACGCTATCGAATGCTTTCTCGACATCCAGAAAGCATCCGACGGTGACACGATGACTGTTGAGGGCTATGGTGATGTCATGCTGGAACTTCTGGAGTGGGTGTAGTGTTGAGTGCTTCTCCCTAAAGCCAAACTGCATATCAGGAATAACGTTGTTGTCATTGCAAAACTTCTTCAGTTTCCTTAGTATCAGCTCTTCTAAGAGCTTGCTTAGGTTGCTGAGGAGGGATATTGGCCTATAGTTAGATATCATGTTCCTGACACCTTTCTTCGGGATCGCCACGATCTTCGCTGTTTTCCATTTTTGGGGGAAGTAGTTGTTGTTGACACAGTTGTTCAGGATGATGGTAAGAAGGATCAAAAATGTCTCTGGTAGCCTCTTTATGATGAAGTTGGATATGCCATCTGGTCCTGTTGACTTCTTTGGCCTGCAGCTGCTGATTATTTCAACTATTTCTTCTTGGTTGCTCAGGTTTGGGCTGTCAACTGGGTCACTCGCTGGATTGGTGTCGCTGAATATTGCTCTCTCCATGTTAGGTTCCAGGGTTAGTTGGATGGAATCCTTCACTTCATCAAGAAAGACTGGGTCAGTGGATGGGTTGGGGGTGAAGTTTCCTTCAAAATATTCAGCAAATGCCTCAGCTTTGTCCTGTGTCGTTGTCATTTCTCCATTGTTGGTGATAATGGTTTCAGGCATCGATGGTGTTTTCCCAATCAGTTTGTTAATGTTTTTGAAGGCGTCAGGTCCAGGTTTGATGGCTTGCAGTCTCTTGTTGAATTGGTTATTGTTATGGTGTTGGATAGAGTTCCGCAACATAATGTTGACACACTTTAGTTCGCTCCATACTGTCTGGTAGTTGCTGCTTGTTGTGTTCAGTTCGCGCTGGTGGATCCTTTGAAGACGTTTCCTTAACTGTTGTCGATGAGTGTAGAGATTCTGGATATACTCAGGAAGGTGCTGGTATCTGTCCTTTGATGTCTTGGGCTCTTTTTGGATATCCAGTGCACTAGAAACAGCCGTTTCCAGACAGTTGATGGCTGCGTCAATTTCTGTGTTCTGCAGGTTCCTGTTTTGGGGTGGCAGAGTTATGGTGGCTTCTAAGTCTCGTTGAAATCTATCCACATCAAGTCTCTTATAGTTGATGAAGTGCTCAGTTGGTTCTGTCGTCAGGAAGATGGGTTGTTGGAGTTTGATGTTTAGCTGAACAGCTTCATGGTCCGAGTCCCCGGGTATTGTAGAACAGGTGTAGTTCCTGAATTCTGGAAGTATACAAGAAAAATTAGAGGTAGAAATAAAAAAATCAAGTGTCGATGGTGTTCTGGGATAGGTTGGTTTTTGTTGTGAAACAACCACCAAGGAGTGTTGGTCGTTGTTGGCGTCCAGCCAGTCAGCAATCGCCTTGCCCTCGGGTGAGATCGTTGTATCCAGCCACAGGTGATGCCTGGCGTTAAAATCACCGCCGATGAGTCCATATGTGCTTCTTTCGAGGACACCGTTGAAAGTTCTGAGGTCATTGTGAATATTTCTCATGCTGGATTTGCACTTGAAATACACACTGATGATGGTGAGGGTTTCATCTCTTCCAAGTTCAATGGTGACGGCAGTGGCTTCGCTGGTTGTGAGACCTGTGATGATGGTTTCAGTGGTGTTGGGGGAAATCTTCTTCTTAACGTAGATTGCTGTCCCTCTACGGCCCTCATCCTTGTCCCTTCGATAGGTTTTGAAGCCGGCCATGTCGATGTTGTTGCGTTTGGTGACGTTGGTCTCACTGATGAGAGCGATGTCCGGATTGTTGTTCTTCATCCACAGGCTGAATGTCGTCCTCTTCTCTAGGCTGTACAATGAATTGACATTGTACGTCAGGATGCGGAGCTTCTTTAGTTGCATATTTGGAACAGGAAGGTGGCCAGTGCCACGGACTTCTCGCCTTCGCTAAGCTGAGCATAGTTTGGTGGAACTGCACTCCGAGCTTTTCCCATGACTGTTAGTAAGTCGGATCCAAAAATCCTTTGGACTTCGGTGTTCAGGTTTGTTGGTGGGGCTGATGTTGGCTTCGTTGGTCCACTCCTAGGTGTTGTTGTCCGGGGTGTGATCACTTTTGCTGGAGGCACTTTCTGTTGTTGCTGCTGGTTCCTGGAGTTTGCTAGTTTCTGTGATGGTCCACCTTTCACCATTGCTGCAAAGCTGACTGCCGGGCGGGTTACCACGCATGCTGATTTAGCAGCAAATTCCTGCTGTGCCTTTTTTTCTGCAGCCAATCTGTTCCTTTCGGTGAGTCTTGCTTTCAGGGTTGGGCAACCTTTGAAGCTGGCTGGGTGACCTTCCTTTTGGCAATTGGCACACCATACATCCAATCCGGTGTTTTCCTTCCGTTGGCATTGTCCGGGCTCGTGCTCTTCTTTACACTTGACGCATACGTACTGGCGTCCGCAGTTGCTGGCAACGTGTCCGAAGCGCTGACAGTTTCGGCACTGCACAATGTCGTTGGATTTCAGTTTCTCCCAGTGGACCCTCTGGTTCATTATCAGCGTCTTCGTGTAAACTTCACTGATGTCACAGGTTTTTGCCAGTTCCACGACGAAGTTGTTGTAGGTTTTCCCCATTGCCTTTTTGGCCTTGAAGTGTGTCACCTTGACGACTGGGAGTCCTTCGATTCTTAGCTCATCCTCCACTTCGATGGCAGCGTAGGTGTGGTGAATTCCTTTCAGTAATAGAAGATTCTTTCTATCTTCTCTTGGCGTAAACGAGTTATACTGTATCTTTGTTGTCTGCAGGAATTTTTTAACTGCCTCAAACGATGCCCTGTCTCCAGCAATAATGATGGTCGTCTTTGTATTTCTGTTTTTGAAGGTGATGCTTAGGTTGTTGGCTTTGCAGTGTCTTCTAATTTCAGCTACGTTCGCGGAAAAGCAGAAGATTGGTGGCATTCCTGGCCCCTTTACTGGATTCGTGGTCGTGGTGTCTTTTTTTGTTTTTGGTGGCTGCACTTGGGTTGGTTTGACGGCTGCTGATGTTGAAGCTAGTGGTTTGGCTGTCTTTTCTGCGTTGGTTTGGTCCGGCACTGGTGTTGGCGTTGAGGCGAGTGGTTTGGTCGTTTTGGCTGTATTTCCGGCTTCGGGTTGGACTGTCATTGGCGCTTTAGGCTGATTCGTTGGGCAATCCTTGTCAAGTTGGATGCGCTTTACATTGTCCTTCTTGGAAGCCTTATTCGGTCTTTTTTGCCCAGGCAGGGGAAAGTCGTTGGCGTCCTCTTCAGAACTAGTGGTTTCGCTGTCAATCTCTCCGGTATCCATATCGCTTTCCATTTCGTGGTTGTCAGTGATTATTTTTTTGGGCTGCACAATGCTGTTAAAAGTCATTGCTAGCTTATCACAAAATTCGGGGCCGAGGTCCTTGACGATCCGCTTAAGCAATGTCTCGAATGAGGCCATTGCCGAATCGGGATTTAAAGGTTCCATTGCTGGATTACCTTTGCACTTCACTTTTATTGTTTTATTGATTCGGATTTAAACACGCACAACACTTATTTTAAAAAAAACTTTTGTCACACACTTAATCCGCATCAATATTTAAATTGGTTGCTGGGATAATCCCTTTTTATTTCACTTGTGGGCAATAAAGCAGGTAGCCCGCAGGTATACCTGTACTTTTGACCCTTTTGTAACACGGGGTGGATTTAATTTAAATAAAAATTTCGTCCGCTTTGTCTGTCCGTACTGCACGACGCACACTGTATTTGCTAAGTGGAGTGAATTCCGTAAACCCCTACTCCACAGTAGATAATTTCTCTCAGAATGTTTGTCTTGACATTAAATATCTAACGGAGTCACTCCGTTTCATATCTTGATTGGATGTCAAGATGCAATCATATCTTGACAGAGATATTTGACATACATTTTGCCAGGTGAAGATTTTGTATTTCATTATTTTGTATCCATATGCTGCTTTTGATGTTAATCTCTGCAATCGCGTACGCGTGTGGCAGTTTTGGTTTGTGATATTAAGTGTTATTTGCAATTTCTTGATGTGAAATGTCATAACATGATTTGCCAAGTGGCGCATTCTTTTATGTTTCTCTAGTTGGATGTGGTAAATGTGTCAAAAAGAAGTGTTGTATTGTCATATTTAAAAAAGTTACTTTGAGTTACTTCTCATTTAGGAACGACAAAAGCTAAAAATATGGCTGATCTGTGAAACAAATTGGGTGAAAAAAAGTCGAAATTGATTTGGAATTAAAAATCAAGAAGAAATTGTGATTTCATTATTGAAAAGAACTTTTATCAGCACTTCGTAAATGCATACATTTTTCAAATTAAATTTCATTTAACTTCATTCTAGCACAAAATTAAATATTTAAGAAAAATATTTCCAATTTTTGTATCATTCATAACTTGCACAAATTTCTTTACAAGCAACAAACAACACAAATTCCGACCTTGCTTTTGGATTTCGATTTGCAAATTAATTCTGACCATACACCCTTTGTACTTTCTTGCAAAAATGAGTTTTTTCTCTCACAGGTAGATGGCTTTTTGTGTTGAAGATAGGGAGGAAATAGAGAATAGAGTAGAGAAAATACAAAAAACAAAAGGATAAACGGGGATCGGATAGGTATATAACACTCTTGTCGCACTGGGATCCTGTTTGTTTTATTATGATAATCTAATCCGAGTCAGATCTGGTGGATAATAAAATTAAACTAGTAGCTATTACATATTACAAAAATGAGATCAATTCCAAACCGAACAATCGAGAAGCAAACAAAATATTACTCAAAATGAAAACATCGTGATTTCAGCTGCTTTTCACGGATTAACCATTTCAACTCAGTATCGAAGAGATGAGTTGGAAAAATGTACTCAAAGTTACTTTTTGACAATTTAGCTTTGAATCCAGGAACAACTTTGTGACGTCATAAAGTTAATTGAAGTAACTTAATTTGTGATGGTTCATTTTCGGAGGAGTTTTCTCGGAAGGAGTTTTTTAATGGGTAAATTCATTATAATTTGTGTCGTGCAACCATTTTGTTTTAGCGCTTGTATTACAGATTCCTAATTTTTGCCATACATGGTGATGACCCATTCCCTTACCTTCAGGTGAAAACTTTTTTTTTTTTTTTTTTTCCGTGGGTAGGTGCAAAACCTGCATCAGGCTTTATGAGGACCGGAAAACGCGTGCTCATAGAAGTGTGAGATTCTTACTACACTAAAACCACCTCCACTTCCCGATTGCAACTAAAGTTGAAACTTATCTAGCAATTTATTTTTAACGAAGTTAAGTAACGTGTTGCAGGTAACTTTCCGGTGAAAGTTTCTGCTTATTCCGCGATTTTAAAGCGGTTTTCCGTTCACCGCACCAAGTCGGAAGGTTTTGTTCTTTGCAGACGGGCGTACTAAATTCGACTCGCCAAGAATGTCAATAATCGTGGGATTAGCGTGGTCTAATAGACGATTTCTATGTTTTCGCGCGAAACTCTTTATTTCGTCTCGAACATTCATTTTCTTAACTTTATCTAATTCTTTTGTAATGGATTCGATTTTATCTTCCACACATTCGAACTTTGCTTCAACAGTCGAAAATTGTTTGACGACGGTCGAAAATTGTTTATCGACATTCGAAAATTGTTTATCGACACGCTCGTCAAGGGCAATAATTCTGTTGTCAAGGGCATCTAACTTACCTTCCAGCAGATTTGTCTGTTCTTGGAATTGTTGAAGAAGACTCTTTTCTTGTTTTTCTAGGAGATTCTAGGCTTTGCTGTTCGAAACGTTCGAGAAGATTCTTTTGTTCATTGCGTTGTTCTTGGCTTTGCTGTTCTAGAAGATTCTTTTGTTCTTGGCTTTAATGTTCTAGAAGATTCTTTTGTTCTTCAAATTTTGCGAGCAGCTGAGACAGCATATTGGTCATGCCCGATGTACTTACTTGTTTTTGCTGTTCTTCCATTTCAATGTCGAATATAAACGTGTCCGGGTTTTTCCACATCTTCTTAAATCTTCTTGCAGACGAATAATAAGATCATTCTTTGTTCCAGCAGTAGGAAGATCTCGCTCATTCAGTTCTGCCTTAAGTTCCACTAAATTTAAATCATTCAAAGATTTACCCATTGTCTTTTAAATTTACTGAGTGCACAGATAAAATAAGTTTTATCCCACTTCTGACACCAATGTAATATTTTCTCAGGTTCGTTAATAAAACTTATTTACTTTATTCAAAACGTCCACTTATTTATTTCGCAAAATAAAACACTTTACTTAATTTTCTTACTATAAACAAAACGATTTATTATTCACCACTGAATTAATTCGCAAACTTTACTTTTCACTTTTATTACAACCAACTTTATTCATTCACGATTAAAAACAAACTGCGTCGCTGCCGTTCAAACATGTGCCTTTTATACTTATTTTCCAAACTCTGGAAATAAGGAGAACGTTCTGGTCTCTGCTTCCAGAGCTTTCTGTAGGGGAAATTTACCAATAATTTCCATTCCAAAAGCTTTTATTTGACAGCTGGTAAATCTGCTATAATCCGGCAGATAGCGCTTCCTTCGTTTGAGAGTTGCTATAATTATAGCTAATAAGGGTATGTTTGCACTGCGACCGTAAGCTTTATTAGCTGCGTTTTTTTGTATGTCCATATGGAGTTTGGCGAAAAAAACGACATCGGGACATTTCAGCATTTGCCTTGGTCTGCTATTTTGTTCTGAGCTATCTTACCAACGAACATTTTACATTTCTATACAAATTATCGATAACACAACGACAATGGTAGTCTGGCAATACCGTTTTATCGGGACAAAAGTTAACTCCAGTTAATTATCGGGACTTAGCTAACTCTATATGGACATAGTTGTTGTTGTATTCAGCATGTAAATTGTTTTGCTTTGTTGTCGTTTTTTTCACACAATTTTATTTGGACATGCAAAAAAACACAGCTATTGTGTCCGTTTGTTTGCATTTCGGAGTCGTTATAGTTCAAATATGGAAAGTTATTACAATATATATATGTGTATAGTTAAATATAGATTAAATATCCAATAGCCATGGACATCCAAGTGTTGCTCACTCAAGGTACTTCATACGTTGCAGTAATTAATTATTAAAGGGTAATATCATATTACCATTACTTGGACTTCCTATGTTTATTGACACAGCATAATCTCATACAGAAGATTCAATGCATGGTATAAACATTCATTCAAACAAAGAGATCGATGAGATTAGCGAATGAATATTTATATCTGAGCATAATGCTTAATTGCACTTTTGGAATCAAGTGCGCTATTCGATTCAAAGACTTAGTTTTAAGTTCTTTAGTTTTTAGTGGATATTGGACATGAAAGGTTGTCTAAGAATAAAAATTCTTTTTAAAAAAATAAAAATCAAATATTTAACTGGCGCCCGAGCAGCAGCGACATCGAGTGTTTGAATAAATTAAAGGGACTTAGCAAAATTTGTATTTTTGTTTTAAACGCGAACGGTAAAACCAAAAAATAAGGGGAACCAACGTGTGAAAATTGATAATCCCTCGTTCCCGAAAAAGTTTATTCCCGTGTGAAAGGAAGACGCGAAATTCAAAACGTTATCGCAAAAGGAACAACTCGGCCTTTCCCGAAAACACTGATAGCTCCCCCGTGTGAAATATTTTGTGTTAAACAACCGCACGTTAAAAATCCCAGTTAGGTACAACTGGTTAAATAGGGTTTTCTCCTTGCGCTGCCCCGCAAAATTTTGGAAAAAACCAGAATGAGGAAAATTATTTTAGTGTAAGTGTCAAACATAAAATAATATGTTAAACATTTTGTATTAGATAATTAAAAAAAAATAATAGGAAAAATCGAATACCTACAAAATTTTGAAAATTAAACAAAAAACAAAAGAAGTGAAATAAAAAAAATAAAAAAGAAAAAATGAAGTGAAAACTAAAAAAAGTTTTAAAGAAATTGAATAAATAAAAAATAATAAGAATAAATTTGAATAAAAATTAAATGAAAACTAAACAGAAACAAAAGTGAAATAAAAGAAATAAAGAAGAGAGAAAAAAATTGATGTGAAAACTAAAAACTCTATGAACTATTCAAGTTACAAGAAGAATAACAAGAATCTTTCAACAAAAGCAGATATCTAAGATGATCAACAATCAACTGGTGAAATTTTCCTTTTTCTTATATTTATTAAGTGAAAAATTATAAATAAATTTGTTACATTTATTTTTTATTAAAAAAATGATTAAATCATTAATATTTAATTTCTTAAATTTTTTTTATTTTTGTCTAAATATTTGTATCCCGATTATTTCTTGAGTAATTTAAATACAATTAAAAATGGCTACAATTAAAGATATAGTAGATCAACTGCAAGCCACAGTTGTTAATTTAACAGGATCAGTTAATGCTTCGTTAAAAGCTACGACTGACCTACAAAAAGAATTTCTACAAATGAGAGCACAATCGCAAAATATTGTTAAGATTAATGAACCAGAGATTTTAGCTAGACCAACGACAGAAGCCGACCTACTATCTCAAAGTAAGATTCCCGACCCGGTTAAAGAAATTAGGTGTTTCAATGGTGACCAACCAAATATGCTTCATGGGTAAAATCAGTTGAAAACGTATTTAGAAGACTATAGAATTATTAAATCAAAATAACCTCTATATCGAGCAATAATTAGGTCTATACGACAAAAGATAATAGAAGAAGCAGACACTGCTTTAGTAGCATATAATATACCCGACGAAGATTGGATAGCAATCAAGAGATGTTTATCTCTACATTACGCTGATAAACGTGATATTCCCACGTTAGAATACCAGCTTTATTCTCTCTACCAAGGTAGAAAAACCATTGACGAATTTTTCGGTGAAGTCAATCACCAACTTACCTTAATAATACACAAAGTTCAGACAGAATATCTAAGCCATGAAACCATGGCAATAACAATAGAAGGCCATCGAAACAGAGCCTTAGATACTTTTATAAGAGGCCTTAATGGCGATTTATCAAAACTTATCGCAATTAAAAATCCTTGTTCACTACCAGAGGCATATTCAGCTTGCCTAGAACTTCAAAATATGAGCTATAGAGCAACTAATTTTACTAGAAGTAATACTTCTAATCCAATCGTAGTACCACATAACTCCCTTATACCACCAATACCACCAAGGAAACATAACAATATGTTAAATCCTCAACCTAAACAATATTCACATATTTCTCAACAGCAAAAAAACATGATATATTCACATACACACAGACAACCACAACATACATACAAACCAACACTACCACCCCGACAACCTAGACCCGAACCAATGGATGTAGATCTCAGCATCCAAACACGACAAATTAATAATTACATGAATCGTCCACAGCAATTTTCACAACCGCATCAACACAAAAATTATAATACATATGGAAACAATAATAATATGTACCAACAACAACAGCAACAACAACAATATAAAAGGATGGCACCAAATAACCACTTCCCACCCAGCCCACCAAAACAACAAAGAGTCTACCAAACAGACATTGTGCAAGAAAAAGAATTAGACGGATACATAATGAAGAAGGAATTTAAAGATATTGACGAACCCAAAGGACAAGAACTAAATTTTTTAATGATCGGATCAGTGGAACTCCCTACATAAAATATCATGCATCCAATGGAAAAACTTTAAATTTTTTTATAGACGCAGGCACGAACAAAAATTTTATAAAACCAGAACATACAGCTACACAAATACCCTTAAACAAACCATTTTACATTAACTCAGTATGAGGAAAGGTTAAAATTGAAAAATCAGCTTCAGGAAAAATATTTTCCACTTATGGAAATGACACTTTAATTAAATTCCACATTTTACCTTCACTTACCTCATTTGATGGAATCATAGGAGACGACACATTACGAAAACTAAAGGCAATTATAGACAGAAATAAATCTAAATTATATATCCATCCAGAAATAGAAATACCTTTAGAAATAAGTAGATGTTAATTCTGTTCTAAATAATGATTTGCTTAACTCACAGCAAAGACGAGACCTAAATAGTACATTAATAGTCCAGTAAATAGAGAAATTTTACTACTGACCAAATGGTGGTTGGATGTTGTAGGAACTGGGGGCCTCGAGCTGTATCTTTTCCTACACATCAAGTGCTTACAATACCTCCAAGTTGGTAACCGCCGGATACTGGTCATGGCTTTATGCCAGGACTTGCTAAACTTGTAAGTGCGAATGTTGATCAAGGAAAGAATTGCAACATTAAACCCATGGCCCTACAGATTGGAGGTTAGTGCGTTGGGCTAACGACCCGACCACAGTAAAAAAAACAATTGTTATGAGAGAGACGCGGGAAGCCTCGGATAACGACCCCCCTCAAATGGCAACCAGACCCGGAACGAAAATGGACTATGATCTACGAGTATGCACCTGGAATGTAAGGACACTCTACACACCAGGTGCTACTCAAAAACTTGAATCTGTCCTCTCGCGGTACAAGGCAGACATTACCGCGATCCAGGAGATACGATGGATAGGATCAGGTATAACGAAAAGAAAAGATTGCGACATTTATTACAGCTGTCACCAAAGACTGCACATGCTAGGATGCGGATTCGTCGTGGGAAATCGACTCAGATCAAAAGTCATCGATTTTAAGCCGATAAGAGATCGCCTGGCTGTGATCCGCATCAAAGCTACCTTCCAAAACATCAGCCTAATATGTGCACACGCCCCTACCGATGAAGCTGAGGAGTCTAACAAGGAGGAGTTTTACGACCTCCTGGACGGAGCCTACGGAGCCTGTCCGGAGTACGATGTCAAAGTCGTGCTCGGAGACTTCAATGCTAAAGTCGGAAAGGAAAACATCTTTGGCGGATTAGTTGGAAAGCACAGCCTCCACGAAACGACAACAGACAACGGCTTCCGACTAATCGACTTTGCTGCAGCTCGTAATACGGTGATAAGTAGCACTAGGTTCCCCAGGCGAAGGATACACACAGCAACCTGGCGATCTCCAGATGGTCGAACGGCCAACCAAATCGACCACGTGCTAATTGGCGCAAGGTACGCATCGAACATCTTGGACGTGCGAACTTTCCGAGGTGCAAACGTGGACTCTGACCACTTTCTTGTTGTGACAAAGTTCAGAGCCCGACTGTCCAATGAAAAGAAAACGAAGACCGCCCAAAGAAAGAAGTTCAACATCGCATGCCTTAGCACATCTGAGAAAGCCAGAGACTACAGTGAGCAATTGACCGGGAAACTCTCTGCCGTACACCCAGCCACAAGCGTCAACAACCGGTGGAACCAGTATCGCGACATTATTAAAGAGACAGCCGAGACCACCATAGGCTATCAACCACCCAGAAAAAAGAACCCGTGGTATGATGATGAATGCGCGGTATTGAAGCAGAAGACGGAAAATGCACGAATGCAAATGCTGCAACGGAAAACAAGAGCAGCAAGAGAGGAGTACCGTGAAAAGAGAAGGAAAGAGAAAAAAACCCTGCGTAGAAAGAAAAGAGCATCCGCAGCCTCTCAGCTCAAGTATCTCGAAGAGTCCAGCACCGCCACCAACACCCGCCGGTTCTACAAAACAGCCAAGCAACTGGCATCTGGTTATAGGACTGGCACGCAAGCTCTTCGAAACAGCGAAGGGAACCTAGTCACCGAAGCACAGGGAATTGTAGACGTGTTTAAGCAGCATTTCCAGCAGCTGCTTAATGGGCATTATGTAGAGGAGGCGACAGGGGAACAAACAAGCATTAGACCAGTCAATGAAGATCCAGTCCCAGCACCCAGTACTGAAGAGGTTAAGAAAGCCATCCACAAGCTTAAGAACAACAAATCCGCCGGCTCGGATGGCCTACCAGCGGAACTCTTCAAGTATGGAGGAGATGTTCTGGTAGGGTGCATGCACCAGCTCATCAACCAAGTTTGGGAGGAGGAAAGTATGCCCGATGACTGGTCAAATAGCTCCATATGCCCAATCTACAAAAAAGGCGATCCTATGTCCTGCAAGAACTACAGAGGCATATCCCTGCTTAATGTTGCCTACAAGATCCTATCCAACGTACTTTGTGAGCGTCTAAAACCTTTCTGCAACACTATGATCGGCACGTACCAGTGTGGCTTTAGGCCAGGCAGATCAACGATAGACCAAATCTTCACATTGAGGCAAATCCTGGAAAAGACCAACGAATTTCAAGTCGAGACCCACCACCTATTCATCGACTTCAAAGCCGCATATGATAGCATAAGTCGCCAAGAGCTTCTATTGGCGATGTCGGAACTCGGGATCCCGAAAAAACTGATCCAGCTATGCCGCATGACGTTACAAAATACGCGGTGCAACGTGCAAATGGGTAACAGCTCATCCGAGTTATTCCAGACGTGTACAGGGTTCAGGCAAGGAGATGCGCTATCATGTGATTTCTTCAACCTAGTCCTGGAGCAGATAGTGCGCAAGAGTGGTGTTAACATGGACGGCACTATCTTTAACAGGTCTTCTCAACTGCTTGGTTATGCGGACGACATCGACATCATCGGCCGTTCCAAGAGAGCTGTACTTGAAGCATTCACAGCTATTGATGAACAGGCGAAACGCGTTGGTCTTGAAGTGAATGAGGACAAAACAAAGTATATGCTATCAACAAACAAAGCCTCATCTGTCCATCGCCTAGGACAAAACGTCACTGTTGGTAGCAGTAATTTCGAGGTAGTCAAGGAGTTCACCTACCTCGGAACAAACATCAATCCCACGAACGACACCTTAGTGGAAATCCGACGAAGAATTACCCTAGCGAACCGCTGCTACTTCGGTTTGGCCAAACAAATGGGTTCAAAACTCCTTTCTCGAAAGACAAAGTGCACGCTATACAAAACTCTAATTTTACCAGTTCTACTCTACGGCGCCGAGTGCTGGACGATAAGTAAAAAAGGGGAATTGATCCTGGGCACTTTCGAGAGAAAAATTCTACGACGGATATTTGGTCCTATATGCGAAGAGGGCGATTGGAGGAGAAGATTCAATCGTGAACTGTACGAGCTGTACCAAGATGTGGATGTAGTCCAAAGAGCCAAAACACGTCGACTACATTGGCTCGGCCACATCGAGCGAATGGACAACAACGCTCCAGCCAAGAAAATCTTCGAATCCCAGCCCCCAGGTTCGAGACGACCAGGAAGACCGAACCTCCGCTATAGGGACCAGGCGGTCACAGACGCAAGAGCGCTTGGTCTCGACGACTGGAGGGAGCGTGCGAGGGACCGCAGCCGATGGAAGACCGCAATATCTCAGGCAGAGACCCTTCATGGATCGGGAGCCGGATAAGTAAGTAAGCAAATGGAAAAAAATAGCGGCAGGCTGAAATTTTGCAGGTCGTTTCGGGGGTAGGTATACAACTTAAATCTAAGTTGGCGACCTCCTACCCCTTGCAGGGGCGGTTACACGCCCACTTTTCTTAAATCCTGGTTTCTGAAGAAGCGGCTGCACCGATATGGATGAAATTTTCATAATTTGTTAATTTAGTCGAAGAAAAATTAAGAAAATGGTTAATGTAAAATCCGCCCACTGCCATGCCCACTTTTTTATTTATTTGTTTCTCATAAACTGCTCCAAGGATTTCCATAAAATTTTAAGAGTTTGTTCTTATGGATGAGAAAAAATTGTCAAATTGGTTTTAGTAAAACCACCCACTGTCACACCCACTTTTCTCATGTCTTTATTTCTCAGAAACGGAGTTAATTCTTATGTACGAGAAAAAAATTTAAAAAAGTTGTTTTATTTAAATCCCTGTCTTAGACTTATAGTATTTAAATGTACAAAAAATTGTGGACATGCTTGTGGCTACCGAAAAGCTGGTCTGAAATGTACACCAGTTTGCAAGAATTGCAGTGGGGAAACCTGTGACCATAGTCGTCAGATTTCTCTACTAAACGAAAACGACGATTGTTTTGGCGATGAAATTTCAATTGAAAACGTTACACTGGGCCTTTGATTGAGAATGAGAATGAACTACCAGGTCCTTTTCAAAAACGAACAAAATATAAAAATATTAATAAGATATTATGTTGATTAGGCCTACAGTGGACACCACTGTACTGTTAACTCTACCTCCAGGGTGGTTTGGAAAGGAGTTTTGTGCTTAATCAACACAATTGGATTTCCTACCCCCCTATGAAGACTGATGAATAATACTAATTGTAAGTCTGGCTCAAAAAAACAAGATTTGAAAATTTTACACACTCCAAATAGGTGTCTTATAGAGACAATATTGAAGAAAAGTCGGAGTGCTGGCGGATCTTACTAAAAGTGCTTTTTTAATCAATATATAATATGCACAATGATTGTCCTTTTAGTAGCGAAATCAAGAACAAATCCTTACGCTATGAAAGAACTCAAATAAATGATTTTCATCAATCTGAAGACTTCAAGGCCTGATTTGGGTTTTTATTTTTTATTTGAAAACTAAATCGTTACTCCCTTATACAGTTCATAGAAATTAATAAATATACATGAAAGAGGAGCGTGACTACCCGTGGGTTTCACAAAACCAAAAGTGCCTCGCAAATCTTTATATCACTAGTATGAAAAAACTCTCAAAATTTTATCCAAATCAGTTTCTGAGAAATCAAGGTATACAAAAGTGGGCGTGGTAGTGGGCGGACTTAAATAAAATTTTGTTTAAATTTTTTTCTCGTTCATAAGAATAAACTCTGAAAATTTCATGCAAATCGTAGGAGCCATTTTCGAGAAACAAAGAAAGAAGAAAAGAGGGCGTGGCAGTGGGCGGACTTTACTTTAACAATTTTTTTAATTTTTTCTACGACTATATTAACAAATTATGAAAATTGCATCTATATCGGTGCAGCCACTTCTTCAGAAACCAGGATTTAAGAAAAGTGGGCGTGGCACCGCCCCTGCAAGGGGTAGGAGGTCGCCAACTTAGATTTAAGTTGTATACCTACCCCCGAAACGACCTGCAAAATTTCAGCCTGTCGCTATTTTTTTCCATTTACAATTCTAATTTTACTGTACTATAAATCAATTCTCGCATATTTTCACTAAACCCGACGACAAAATAACTGCTGTTACAAATGTAAGAGCCGAAATTAAAACAAGTGTAGATACCCCTATATATGCAAAACTTTATATGGGTATGGACCCAGTATTAATGAGACAAGAAATAGATAAAGAAATTAGTAAACTATTAAAAGATAACGTAATTAGACCCTCTACTTCCCCATATAACGCCCCTATTTGGGTTGTACCCAAAAAACTTAATAAAGATGGCGAAAGGAAGTACAGAACGGTAATAGATTATAAAAAACTAAATGCAGTAACAATATCAAATACATATCCTATACCAGATATAGGAACAATTTTAGCAAATCTCGGTGAATCCAATTTCTTTACAACCATAGACTTAACGTCAGGATTTCACCAAATACGAATGAAAGAAAGCGATATAGAAAAAACAGCTTTTTCAACCCTTAACGGGAAATACGAATTCTTAAGATTACCCTTCGGGCTAAAAAATACCCCATCAATATTTTAATGTATGATAGACGACGTATTGAAAGAATACATTGGCAAGTTATGGTATGTATACATCGATGACATTATAATATTCAGTAAATCTATCGATGAACATCTTTCACATATTCAATTAATCTTAACTAAAGCCAGTAAAGTCACGTCTATCATTTCGAAGAAATTGCAGGCTTTTGTGAATCGCTGTCTTCGCCACATCCTAAAGATTCTCTGGCCACAAATAATATCAAATGAGGAATTGTGGCGCAGGACAAGTCAAGAGCGGCTGGACGTCGACATAAGAAAGCGTAAATGGTGTTGGATTGGTCACACACTGAGGAAACCAAACAATGAAATTGCAAAGCAGTCCTTTGAATGGAATCCTCAGGGTGCACGGCGGGTTGGAAGACCAAGAACAACATGGAAATCAACTGTCTTAGCGGAAGCAGAATCCCAGAGAAAGACGTGGCCACAGCTAAAGTACCTTGCAGCAGACCGTGAAGGATGGAGACGTTTTGTTGACGCCCTATGCCCCAGCCGGGGTTACAGGACACGATGATGATGATGAAAGCCAGTAAAGCTAATTTAAAAGTTAATTTAGAAAAAACAGAATTTCTTAAAACAGAAATAGAAAACTTAGGTTTTATTATTTCAGGAAAAGGCATTCAAGCCGATCCCAAAAAAATCAGAGCTATTCGGAATACTCAAGAACCTACAAATCTGAAAGAATTAAAATCATTTTTAGGACTAGCTTCCTATTATAGACGTTTCATCAAAGACTTTTCAAAAATTGCAAAACCATTAAATTTACTCACATCAGGTGAACTTGCCAGGTGCCAGGACAAGTAAAAATAAATCAAAAAAGGTAGCAATAAAGTTTAATGAATACCAGAAAAAAGCTTTTAATGATTTGAAAGACCACCTTGTTTCTACGGAAATACTAATCTTTCCCGATTTTACCAAACCATTCATTCTGATAATAGACGCTTCAAACTACGCTTTAGGCGCAGTTTTATCTCAAGGAGATATAGGTAAAGATAAACCAATAACATTTATATCCAGAAGTCTTAATAAAACAGAACAGGGATACGCTACAAACGAAAAAGAAATGCTCGCGATAATATGGGCTTTAGATAATTTAAGGAACTACCTTTACGGTGCTAAAAAGATAAGAATAGTAACAGATCACCAACCACTTACATACTCACTTAGTAATAAAAATTATAATTCCAAACTTAAAAGATGGAAGGCGCGACTCGAAGAATATAATTACGAGTTAGTTTACAAACCAGGGGAAACCAATCATGTCGCAGATGCATTATCAAGAATGCACATAAGCGAATGTAATCCCTCATCGACTTCAATGACGCAACACAGCGCAGAAGAAGATAGTTCAGATCTAATAGCCCTGTTTTTTTAAGTACAGAAGCTCCAATTAACGTTTTTAAAAACCAGGTTATATTAATAGTAGGAGAAGAAGATGATAGAATATATGAATTCCCACACCCAGGTTATCATAGGATAACAATAATAAGAAATAATTACAATGCTGAAATTATAAAACAGATATTAAAAAATGAAATGAGACCAGATATTATAACTGGACTTAAAGCTCCAGAAAATAGGATGAAACTTATACAAGAAGTTTATAAAGAACATTTTGGAAGAAACTTAAAAATTAGATTCACACAAAAAATAGTAACAGATGTAATCGATGAAGAACAAATTTTAGAATTAATTCACCAAGAGCACAGGAAAGCTCATAGATGTTTCAAAGAAAATAAAGAAAAAATAATGCAAAACTACTATACTTTTCTAATATGAACACGAAAAAAAAGACATTTTACAAAATTGTTAAATATGCAAGGAAAATAATTATAACAAACATCCTACACAAAAAGAATTGCAAAGCACGCCAATTCCTCAGTACCCAACCGAAATAGTCCATATTGACATAATGGAACTAGATGGACAATTGTTCCTCACATCAATAGACAAATTTTCAAAGTTCACTAAAATATTTCCCATAGAAAATAAGTCTGCAATTTACTTGAAAGATAAAATATTAGAACTTCTATTTTATTATACAACACCAAAACTACTAGTAATGGACAGAGATAAAGCCTTAACTAGTCCAATTATAACAGATTTTATATCAAACTAAGGAATACAGATTTACTTAACACCCTCAAGCAGAAGTGAAGTTAACGGACAAGTAGAAAGAGTCCACTCTACAATACAAGAGATAATACGATGCGTACAAAAGGAAAACAACTTAACGCCAATTAAAGATTTAGTAATAATAGCAACCGATAGATACAATAACACAATACATTCAAATAAGGATACAACAGCTAATATATTTTTTGGAAGGAAACCATCAAAATCCTTAGAGGAACTAAATAAAGCTCGAGAGGAAACAAATATTAAAACAAAAGATCTTATAGAAAGAATTCAAAAACAAAGATTAAGGGCGGTATTCACCGAGCACTCATAAACGGCTCTTAAGTTTATGAGGCTCCTAACTCAAATTATATTTGTGCCAACCACTCATAGCTCTTTTTCGAAGTTCGAAAATGAGAACAACTCTCTCTTCCCCAGGTACCCCCAAACTGTGAAATCAAACTGTTTTCAAAAATGACCGCACTTTGTCGGTACTTCTTGGATCGTTGAAAAAATGAGTGTTGCATGCACATAAATAAATTCTTTGTGACTACAGTGATTTTAATTCTCTCCACTTATTTTCTTAGTTTTGTCTCGGGGTGAAGATAATTGCACGTTTTAGTTTGTTTCATATAGGGAAATGTTTTACTTTACTTTTTGGTTTCGTTAATTATTTCGTTCGTACATTGTCTACTACGTTTGCGGATCCAAAATGGACTCGTTCGCTTGAAGGGGAGATAGACGTCAAACGTGGGTTTATATTAGCTGTGTTAAATTACGAAAAACTACATCAGGGGCCCAATTCCACAAGAGTGAGTTTTTTCTGTGTACACAGAAATTCGTGTACACATCGATTTTTGCGATTCGGCAAGTTTTGACAGTTTTAAGTTTTTGACAGATAACGCATGCACAATCAATCAAATTTATTCACATTTGTTTTGGGTGTGAATAGAATGTGTACACAGAAAATCAGTCACCCTTGCGGAATTGGGACCCAGAACAGTATAAATGTGTGAAAACTGTCAGATTTAAGCAAAAAGTTTTTCTGAGATAAATTTTTGCTTATTATTATCCCAGACAAACAAATCAACTGGTACTGGTACTTCGACATTTCTCACTCACTTTCTCGACCACAAAAGTAGGTGCAGGAAATATTGTTCTTAACTGTTCTCAAAAACATCATGGTGATAGAATGAAGAACAGCTTGGGCAAGGTTTTTACTCATGGAGTACACAATCCTGTACTTTTCTGTATTTTTCTACTTGGAACAGATTCATTGTATACACCTTTTATTATTCTATTTTTTCAAATTTTCACCGCGTGAATTACAAAAAGAACTTACAAAATTGAAACAAAAAATAAAATTCCTGAAGACAAAAGGATTTACAATATGTGTGCGTGTGAGACTCATTTTTGAAAGGATCCAAAAAGTACCGACAAAATGAGTAAGTGAATTTTCTTGAAGGGTTACTTCGAAGGTTTTCGAATTAGTTTTCGGAGAGAGCGCTTATAACTTTATGGGTGGTCAGGACCACTCATGTCATAAGTCTTATGAGCGCTCATAAATATTCACTATTATTGCTTGGTGAATAGGTTTATGAGCCTCATAAGTTATGAGCCATCGGTGAATACCGCCCTAAGTTATGAAAATAAAAATCGCGAAAAACCAAAGAAGTATAAGCCAGGAGATATTATTTACGTTAAAGCCCCAGGAAGGAAAGGGAAACTAAAACAAAATTACATTAAGGAAATAGTAAAAGATGATCATAGAGTCACAATAACGACAATGACAGGAAGAAAAATCCACAAAACTAACATAAAAAATGATTAAATTTGTTTCTTTTCAGATTCGCAACTATCTGCATGGCCTTATCATTTGCAGACATCAAAATCTCCGAATACACCAATTCACCAATAATTTCAATTAAAATGGGACAAGGCAAAATCATTGAAGGCAACTTTAAAATTATACATGTAATAAATCTCACAATTTACATTACCGTCCAGAGATCATCTATCCCAATTATACATCTAAATATAAATAATTCATCGCCAATTAAACGACAAATAATATATTTGCAAGATAAGATAGAAAAAGAATTGGAGGTACTACTACCTCGTCGCAATAAAAGATCCATAAATTGGATAGGATCCGCATGGCAATGGATTGCCGGATCACCGGATGCATACGATTTAGACCAAATAATTAAAATCCAGAACGAACAAATTGAAAATAACAATAAACTATTTATATTCATTATTAAGAGAGACATACTCACAAACACAAACAAGATTATAGAAAATTACAAAACCATTTTAGAACAATTCAATAAAACCCCAAAAGAAAACTTTGCTCAATCAATTTTCAATAAATTACTTATGTTGAAAGAAGAATTAGAAGATATATCAAATGCGATACACTGGGCCAAACAAGGCATAATTAACTCTAAGCTCCTCAATAGAAAAGAGTGAGCACAAATATTAAACGAAATAGAAAGTTTACCATACGGTAACGATGCAGAAGCACTAAACTACGCAACCCCATCAGTAGCGGTAAAGAACGAAATTATTCTCTATATAATTTCCTTTCCTATTACTACCGCAGAACTTTATAACCGTCATATAAATTTTTAATTTTGCCGTTATCGTTTGGCCGGATTTAGATTAATTTTTGTATATACAAATTTCAGATGAAATTCAATAATATTGCATATCAAAAATTTTCAAAAAAAAAGTTTTTGATTTTTTAAAAAAAGTTTCAATTTTTTTCTTTGAAAATATATCTCAAAAACTGAATTTTTTTTAATTTTGTTTTTATATACACATAAATAAATACTATAGATTTGCATACCAAAATCGGTCCTTAAAAATGTTTTAAGAATTTTATTATAAAAAAATTATTTTTTTTTTAAGACCGCTCCAACGATTTTAATTTTTTTTTCCATACTATCATATTCAATCAAGAATTCAGATGGCATTCTTTTTTTTCACCTCAAACTATCAAAGGAGTTGTTTTAGATAATTTCATGCTTTTTTACATTTTTCTCTCATAATTTCCATGTTTTTATATACAATTTTCTTAAACCCACAGTGTCTTGAACACAAGAGCAAGTACGTGCGACCCAGTCGTGAATTTTATTTTTTTTACTTGAACTATTTATTGAATGCATTAATTAAATAAATAATAACAATAAATACAAATATTAAATAATGAGTTATTTTTTAATGAAGGATGTTTTGTAAAATATTTGGCCCCAGCTCTTGTCAAATGGCCCCAATAAAATTTCGAAAAGGCCCTCACTGTTTTTTTCTTCGTGGCAACGCTGATTGGTATAAAAAAGAAAGAGTGTAAGATAACAGCTATATACTGCCCTCCGAGGCGCTCTCCAACTGAAGAAGACTTTGCAGGAACTCCTTAATTTGTTAGGACATTATTGGTGGCGACTTTAATGCTAAACACACCCACTGGGGATCTATCTAGGCTCATAACTACAAAAAGTAGACGGCTATACCAAGCAGGCCACAAATACAGCTACGAATTTGATTCTTCTGGTTCGCCAACATATTGGCCATCTGATACTAACAAAATACCAGACCTTATAAATTTTATCGTAGTTAAACGTCATCATCATCATCGTGTCCTGTATCCCCGGCTGGGGCATAGGGCGTCAACAAAACGTCTCCATCCTTCACGGTCTGCTGCAAGGTACTTAAGCTGTGGCCACGTCTTTCTCTGGGATTCTGCTTCCGCTAAGACTGTTGATTTCCATGTTGTTCTTGGTCTTCCAACCCACCGTGCACCCTGAGGATTCAATTCAAAGGACTGCTTTGCAATTTCATCGTTTGGTTTCCTCAGTGTGTGACCAATCCAACGCCATTTACGCTTTCTTATGTCGACGTCCAGCCGCTCTTGACTTGTCCTGCGCCACAATTCCTCATTTGATATTATTTGTGGCCAGCGAATCTTTAGGATGTGGCGAAGACAGCGATTCACAAAAGCCTGCAATTTCTTCGAAATGGTAGACGTGACTTTCCAGGTTTCACAAGCATATAACAGCACGGATTTGACATTGGATTCGAAGAATCTCAACTTAGTGTGTAAGGAGATTTGACTGGATTTCCAAATTGGGGACAGAGTACCGAAGGCAGCACGAGCTTTATTTATTCTACTTTTAACGTCCAGATCCGTACCACCGTTTGCAGAAACAATACTGCCAAGGTAGTTAAATAGTTCCACTACTTCAACTGGCGTCTTCTGTAAAATAATACGCTGCTGTGTGGAGCGGCCTGTGAGCATTATTTTTGTCTTTTTGCTGTTAATTCTTAGACCACTCGACTCTCCCTTCACTTGCAGTGCTTGGCACATCCCGTTCAGCCCACTGATGTTATTTGCCAGTAGACATATGTCATCGGCATAGTCTAAATGACTGAGCCTTTCGAACGGTCTCCATTGAATGCCCTGTCGCTCAGCTGTGCCAACACTGGCCGTCAATACGTCGTCCATCGCCAGCAGGAAGAGAATTGGCGATAGAACATCCCCTTGTCTCACACCCTGTTGCACTACGAAGGAGTCGGATAGCTGCCCATTGTGCAAAACAAAACACCTCGCGTTGTTGTAGGACTCTTTAATAATGGCAACAATTTTTGGTGGAATTCCTCTACCAAGCAACGATCTCCATATACATTCTCGGTTAACTCGATCAAAGGCCTTTTCAAAATCCACGAACATGAGGTAAAGCGGTGATTGATATTCCATCGACTGCTCGAGGACGATACGCAGGGTGTTGATATGGTCGACACACGATCGACCACTGCGGAAGCCAGCTTGATGCCTCTTGAGTGTAGACTCGATTCTATCCTTTATTCGCTCGAGTATGATTGTTGCCATTAGTTTTGGGAAAACGGACAAAACGGTGATACCACGCCAATTGTTGCAATTCTTTAAGTCACCTTTCTTTGGCAACTTAACAATCACACCATCCTTCCAGTCCCTGGGATAGCTTTCGTTTTCCCAAATGTTTTGTATCAGCGGATGTAAAATACTAGCCGCTGCTACGGGATCGGCTTTCAGGAATTCAGCTGGTATTCCGTCCAGTCCAGCTGCCTTGTTGTTTTTGAGGAGATTTATTGATGTACGAATTTCCGATTCTGACGGGGGTTCGATGTCAATACCCCTATAGGACCTGCGCATCTCGTTTAGTTGGGGCACTTCAGCACTCAGCTCAACTGAATCCTCATTTAACAGGGCACAAAAATGGTCCTTCCATCCAAGAAGTTGATTCTCAATTGATACCAATAGTGTGCCATCCACATCCATTACAGGATGATTGGTGTTGCTTTTTTTCCCGATAACATCTTTGGCTATTTGGTACAATTCCCGGATATCTCCTCTTCAGGCAGCGCTTTCCGCATTATCTGCGAGTCCATCCAACTTCACCCTCTTGTCACGTCTCACACAGCGGTAGACCATCTTATGTGCAATGCGGTACTCTCTTCGCAAGTCAGCCTTTCGTTGAACATCAGCTTCGGCATTTATTTGGATTTTCAACGATTTGCGAAGTTCGATCTTATCCCAGGTGTCTTGGGATATCCAAGAGTCTCTACGTCTCGTTCGCTTGGGTACAGTTTCGGATCCAGCCTCCATAAAAACACTTTTAATTTCACCCCACATCTCATCAATTGTTGAATTCTGGATTCCATTTAATGACGAGGCTCTGTCGTTAAGGGTGGTGACATAGTTTCGACATATGTTGGGGTCATTTAAAGCATTAGTAATGAATTTTGTACTCCTTGCTGCATCCTGCGCTGGTTTTTGTACGGCAGCGGTTCGTAGTTTGAGACTCATCAGAACCAAATGGTGGTCGCTTCCCACATCGGCATTTCTTATACTCCGGACATCACACATAGACTTCCTCCATCGCTGCTGAATCATGATATGATCAATTTGGTTTTCGGTTTGACCATCCGGATGCACCCAGGTAATTTTGTTGCAAGTCTTATGCTTAAATACAGTCCCACCTATCACAAGACGATTCGCGTTACAAAAGTCGACAAGCAAGTCACCATTTTCATTCCGTGACCCCACGCCATTTCTTCCCATCACGCGTTCCAGTCCGTAATTGTCTGAACCGACTTGGGCATTAAGGTCTCCCATAACGACTATGATGTCGGCTCTCGGAACACTACTGTAAACCGAGTTAAGATGAGTGTAGAACGCGGTTTTGTCTTCCTCGGTCGCTTCATTTGTGGGGGCGTAGCACTGAATAATTGCGACGTTACGAATTTTTGAACGAAACCTTGCTGTCATTAATCTCGCAGAAATGGGCGCCCATGAGATCAAACTACGCCTCGCTTCTTCGTTCAACATAATTCCGACACCATGCAGTCTTTGGCCACCCTCTCTTTCATCTTCGCCGGAATACAGCATTCTCGTCTGTCCAGTGTCTGATCTGTATTCAGCTCTTCCTCTCCACTTAGTTTCGCTTATGCCCAGGATACTGATCTTTAGGCGAAGCATTTCACGCTCAACCTGCTCGTATCTACCATCGCTATACAAGGATCGAACGTTCCATGCTCCGATTTTCGTACGTATGCGGTAGCCAAAAGTAACATTTGCGCTTCTTGAAAGACTTCTTCTATTTGTCAACGATTCATTTATTATTATGGCATCTTGATTGACGCTCGTACATGAAGGATGCCGCACCCCCAAATCCGATGTGCGGTTTACTGCAGCCGAAGCTACAGAAGGATTTTCTATAAAAAGATTACCTCTTGGGGACTCATTTCCATTTGTTGTCATAATTCATGTATTTGCATATATCCTTCCACCATGGTGTTTTCCGAGATATGATTAATAACATACATAAGCTCAGATTTGACAGGCACACCCGCCTTTTGTATGGTCAAACACATAACTGCTCGAGGCCGCCCACTGTGGGAAAACAGACGCCTTTTGTAGCCGCCCAATATGGGTTACAGACGCTACCTGCTGCTGCCGTTGGCCTTTTACCAAAAAAAGCTCCTCCGCCACCAGACTATCATGCCGTTGACCGCCACCTGCGGTTCATCCGCCTTAAGGGGGCTTTTAACCATCCCGAGGACAAGTTTGTGCCCTGACCAGCATAGCTGGGTTGTCTGCTTATCCCGGCATCCATTCGGTCCCCCTGCACGTTAGCGTTACCCGCCCTCTACCACGCGGAGGTGTGCATAGGGATTTTCCTATCATTGAGCCTAGGGCCATATGGCGTCCTAGCACTCTCAAGTACTTTTAGAGTAGTTAAACGTATTGAACGAAATCATATAAGTGTTGAAGGTAATTACGACTTATCGTCAGATCATACTCCAGTAATTTTATCACTGAGTGAAGCGGAAGTAATAGAAAAAAGTAATCCTAAGCTCGTGAATAAGAGACCGAATTCAAAGATAAACTTGAAAGTTTTATAAACGTTAGATCCCCTATTCAAACAATTGAACAAATTGACCATGAAGTAGAACAATTTCTTGCTGATGTGGAACAGGCTGCAGAAGAAAGTACTCCAACTATTTCGAACACAAGAGAAAGAGAAATAAAATATCCTATCAAAATAAAGAAGCTGATATTGGGAAAAAGAAGAGCTCGAAAAAAATGGCAAGTTACGAGATTTCCAGGTGATAAAGCAGTTTTTAACCATCTTAACAACGAACTAATAACTAAAGAAAAGAATCAGTGAGTTTAAAAATAATTCACTGAGTAGATTCCTGATACCGAAAACCGAACACTCCTTATGGAAAGCTAAGAGTCTAAAAAGACCACAGGCACAAAACCCGCCATAGTAAAATCTCAAAAGGCTGATCTCTTCGCTGAACATCTCGCGAATGTTTTTAAGCCATTCCCAGCAAACAAAGCAACAGATCCCTTACAGTTTATTGATAGAAACGACGAATGTGAAATACCTTTTGTCACGCTCAAAGAAGTAAGAAGTATGTGTCAACATAAGTTGTCTAACAAAACATCACCAGTGTCACGAACGTGACCAAACGAATCCGTTTCTTTCAGCGAAAATGAAAACTCGGCAAATTAATTAAATATATATAAACTTCATATAGAAGGAAACAAGGTTGTATTTTTAAGTTAATTTAAAAGCTTTTCAAGATAAATAATTTTCAATTAGAGCGCTAAAAAACTTCGTCTTGTCGGGCAGTTGCAATGAACCAAAAAAATCATTCAAATATTTCTCGTAGCGTCCAGTCATATTTTGTATGGAGCCTTTTTAGTCTCGTTCATATTTGATATTTTATTCTTCTGCTGACATCTAGATGCCATTGGCGGCCACACTCCCCCCCGGTAAGACGGTCGGAATCGACTTACCACCTTGAACGTCGAGAACGGCAATCTTTACTGCTGGTCGAACATAAATCCCATCTTTAGTCTGAACTGTCACTTTCCTGACTTGCCCATCACTATCTGGGCTGCATTTCAGAACGCGCCCTTTCGGCGATGTCTCCGACTGCAATTGGTTTTGCTGGTGCCAACCATTTTGATCTGCGAGTGATTGTAGGAAGGTATTCCCTCAACCATCATCGTTTCCAGAATCTGTTTGCAAACTGCTGTGATACCAACCAATGTTTCCTCAAGACACGGTCATCAGTAACGATGCTCTCTGGTTTGTTTCCATCCGATGACCCCAGCAGGACGTGGTTTGGAATCAAGGCTTCATCTTTGTCCGTACCGTATCCAGTGGTAAGTAAGTGAGTGGATGACAATTAATAACTTTCTCCACTTCCAGCAGCATACTGTGGGGCAATTCATCTGATGGATTATGGATTGGAGCTATTTCTTTGAGCACTTTCTTGACAGTTTGAACCATCCGCTCCCAAGTGCCTCCCATGTGTGGTGATGATGGTGGATTGAATAACCATTTCATTGTTGGCGATGCAAATCGATTGGCAATAACAGACTGACGGTTGAAGGCTTTTTGTAGTTCGTTTTTGGCCCAGTGGAAATTTGTTCCATTGTCGCTATGGAATTCAATTGGTATTCCGTGGCGAGCTATAAAGCGTTTTATGGCCAAGATGTAAGAATCACTGGATAAACTTGAAGCCAATTTGATATGTAGGGCCAGTGTTGTCATGCAGGTGATCAAGACACCCCATCTCTTCTCTGTTCTTCTTCCAATGGACACGTTCATAGGTCCAAAATAATCTATGCCAGAATACGAGAAAGGTCGATGGTATGTTGCGAGTCTGGCAGGTTGAAGCTTTCCCATCATGGGTGGGCTTGGCAAGGCACGTCGAATTTTACAATGCTGGCACTTTTTTAATGCTTTTCTTACAGCAACTCTCATATGAGGAATCCAGAATTTCTGTCGCAATTCATTTACGATTGTTTCGTTATGCAAGTGATGAAACTGTTCGTGAGTGTGCTGGATTATATGACGGTGTTCATACCAGCTTGACGTGAGGCGACTCATTTTGACGTCTCTCTTTTTTATCTCATTCCTATCTATTGGAAGGATAGAGATGGCGAGGTGAGGCAGAAGTTTTTAAATTTTTTGAAAATTTCTGCCTCACCTCTCCATCTCTTTCTTTTCAATAAATAAGAATGAGATACAAAAGAGAGACGTCAAAATGAGTCTCCTCACGTGAAGCTGGTATGAACACCGTCTATGATCAGTGATAGGGTGTCCTCTTGGCAGGATTATAGGCCGCTTGACATCGCGGTTCACGTCGGCAACAGCATCGATTCGTCCATACATACGAAGCACTCCATTTCGGTCCAGATATGGAGAAAGGTTATAGATGGGACTACTTTTGTCCACGATTCTCTGGTGCTTTTTTTATGTTTTTGTTTTGAAAGCATTAAGAACTCGTCAGCATATAAATCAAGCTGAGCTTCGGGACATAGATATGCTTCTGCCATTTTGGTATTCTTCTTTTTGTATTTCATCTGATCGTCTTGGGAGTTTTCTCTTTTTATGTCGAATGTTGTAGATGAATCGAAACATTAATGCCGTACTCCTTAGAAATCGCATCCACTTTGAAAAACGTTTGGGGTCAATTACTTTTCTGGATTCAAATTTGTTTATGAAGAGGTGAGGTTTGATTTCTTTTTCAGTGGTTGGGCTAACCGAGATATTTGTTGGCCAATCGGCTTCAGAAAATGATAGAAAAGGTGGCCCTGTATACAATCGTCCAGTGGTTTCAAATGAAGGTTGTTTTTTCGGCCACTTCGTCCCTTCATCTGCCACGTTTAGTCTAGTTGGCACGTATTTCCATTCTTCGACTTGAGATGATTCCAGAATTTCAGTAACTCGGAAAGCCACAAACTGTCGATAGTTACGGTGATCAGCGCGAATCCAACTGAGTACTGTTTTGGAATCTGACCAAAACACCTTTCTGGAAATATTGATGGATTGTTCCTTAGCGATGGAATTGGCCAAACGGACTCCGAGTCTTGCTGCCTCTAGCTCAAGACGTGGAATTGAAATGAGCTTTATAGGTGCTACTCTTGTCTTAGCACTCACTAGTCTGCATTCAACATGGTCTCCTCGAGTGCATCGAAAATATGCAACAGCTGCAAATGCATGGCTGCTGGCATCCACAAAGACATGTAGCTCGGTCTTAACATCGTCCTCGAATTTGATTTCACTAAGATAGCATCTCGGAATGGTAAGTTTTTCGATGCTATCTAGCATTCGGATCCATTGAAGCCATCGAGCGAATTGTTCCTCATTTATTTGGTCATCCCAGCCTATTGAACTTCTCCAGATGTCTTGCAGGAGTATCTTGAGGAATACAAGAAAGTGCGCAATTAATCCAAGAGGATCATAAATCGTCATGAGAATGCGGAGAACTTCCCTCTTCGCTGGCTTCTGAGATCCCATGAGAATCATTTTATTGTTTTCGTTTCTGGTAACGACGTAAGTAAAACAGTCTGAAGATGTGCACCACCACATACCGAGGACCTTATCTGCTTCAACTTCAAGGGCCATGTTGAGATTATGGTTTTGTTTGGCAAGTGTTTCTCCTAGGGTGCTGACGACCATTTTCCAATTTTGAATCCACCGTACTGATGAATACGTTTTACATCATTGCAAAGTTGGACGGCCTCCGCGTTGGACGGTGTCCACGCAATCTAAAAGGTCGTCTACATAGTGGTTCTCCAAGATACATTTTACTGCTCTGGGGTATTCATCGACAAAGGTTGGGGCGTTTTTATTTTTGACAAATTGGGCGGAACTGGGAGAACATTTAGTTCCAAATGTCATAACTTGTGTAACGTAAACATCGGGATCTGCATTCTTGTCGTCAAGTTGCCAAAGGAAGCGTTGGCAGTGCTGGTCCTCTTCTTTTATTCGGACTTGGTGATACATTTCAAAAATATCACCACATATTGCAACTCTCCTTTCCCTGAACCGATGTAAGACACCCACCAATGACGTCAGCTGGGTCGGGTCCTTTTAAAAGAAGTGAATTTAAAGTAATTCCACGCACCTTAGTGGCGGCGTTCCAAACGATGCGTGTTTTTTGGGTTTTCTTCGGATTGAAGACGGGAAAAATTGGTAAGTACCAGGTGCGAGGATGATTTTCCTTCAGCTCTTCTTTGGCAAGCTTGCGAATGTAGCCTTTTCACAAATATTCAGTAATCTGATGGTTTAAGTTGCCTTTAAGGTCCGGGTTCCGATCTAATTTAGATTGTAGGCATCGAAAACGACGAAGCGCCATAGGAAAGCTCTCAGGTATTTAAACTTGATCGTACTTTCATAGCAAAGAGGTTTCATATCGGTCGTCATCATCAGTACGAATAGTCTCGGATTCCAATATTTGAAGCGCACGTTGATCGTCGGGTTAGATCAAAGATTTAACTGAGTTTGCGGTAACACCTAGACTGTCGAGTGCGAAATATTTGTTCATCATATCGTGAAGGTGATCATCTGATGGTTGCGTGCATTCGCAATGATGAAAACTATGATGAGTGTGCATTTCCGTATTAGTATCTTGAAGCTGGCATAGTCCATGAATCGTCCAACCCAGACGGGCTTTCGAAGCAATCGGTTGGTTGTTGGTACCTTCTTTGTATCGAAGCTGAGTACCCAGATGCCAGTTGTTAAGGCCAACTAGTAAACGTGGAGTAGAAGCACTATAAGAACAAATCGGGAGCCCCTTTAGGTATGGATATATTGACTCCAAGCTCTTCATGCATATTGATTGTGAGGGCAGTTTTAGTGCTGCAACGGTTCGAACATCGGAAACCGTGGATCTTTTATTGCAATTTTCGGATGATATTTGAACGGAAACAACTTTTGAATGTTGTTCCATTCGATGGGTATCTCCAGTCCACTTAAGGCATAAGGCTCCTGCAGGTCCTTGAAGCTCAAGCTCTTCAGCTAAGGATGCGTCCATTAAGGAGAGCGACGACCCTTCGTCAAGAAAAACGAACACTTTTACAGGTCCACGTTTACCATGGATAACTGCAGGAAGGATTCTGAACAGTACACCTTCTCTATTATCGATATGGGTGTTGATTCGGGCAGTAGCGACGGCATCTTCATCGTAGTTATGCAGTAGAAGGTGGTGTTTATATGTACACCCGTAGGTTTCACATGGTGTGGTCAGTCGACAGCGAGAGGTGGGAAATAAGACACAGTCGACACAGTTTATTTTTCTTCACTGCATTCCATCGTTGAGTTGTATTGAAGTTGTTGAAAGTGTTGCAGTTTTCAACCTTAGCACGGTTTTGTTCACAGATACAGCATTTTCTGCGACTTGAAGAACGGGAATCAGTACTATTTTCACTATGAATAGCGACGTGGCCTCTTGCAGTAGATTTTTCACATTTGGTTTGGATATTCGGGATGTTGTATGTAACGAAAAGCTCGGAGTGCAGTTCCACCGAACTATGCTCAGCTTAACGAAGGTGAGAAGTCCGTGGCACTGGGCACCTTCCTGTTCCAAATATGCAATTGAAGAAGCTCCGCATCCTGACGTACAATGTCAATTCATTGTACAGCCTAGAGAAGAGGACGACATTTAACTTGTGGATGAAGAACAACAACCCGGACATTGGACTCATCAGTGAGACCAACGTCACCAGACACAACAACATTGACATGGTCGGCTTCAAAACCTTTCGGAAGGACAAGGATGAGGGCCGTAGAGGAACAGCTATCTACGTACAGAAGAAGATTTCCCCCAACACCACCGAAACCATCATCTCAGGTCTCACAACTAGCGAATCCACCGCAATCACCATACAACTAGGAACAAAGACTCTTACTTTCATCAGCGTGTACAGCATCCTTAGACGAAGCACTTATGGACTCATCGGTGGTGATTTCAACGCAAGGCATCCCCTTTGGCTGGATACTGCTGTCACCAACGAAGGAAAGGCTATTGCTGACTGGCTGGATACCAACAGCGATCAGCACTCATTGGTTGTTATTTCACAACCCAAACCAACCTTCCCCAGAACACCGTCAACATTAGATTTCTTCATTTCTTCATCTAATTTTGTTCATATTCTTCCAGAAATCAGCATTTTCACCTGCACAATAGTACCCAGTGACTCGGACCATGAAGCTGTCCAACTAAGCATCAAACTCCAGCAACCCATCTTCCTAGTGACAGAGCCAGTAGAAAACTACATCAACTACAGGAGACTGGATGTACACAGGCTACAAAGAGACGTTGAAGACACCATAATGCTACCACCCGAAAACAGGAATCTGGACAATATCGAAATTGACACAGCCATTGACTGTCTAGAACTGGCTGTTGCAAACGCATTGGATAACCAAAAGCAACTCAAGACGTCAAAGGACAGATATCAGCACCTTCCCCAGTATATCCAAAACCTTTATGCCCACAGGTAACGACTTAGGAAACGTCTTCAAAAGATCCACCAGCGAGAACTCAACACAACTAACAGCAACTACCAGACAGTGTGATGTGAACTTCAGTGTGTCAACATTATGTTCCGGAATTCCATCCAACACCACACCAACAACCAGTTCCAGAAGAGACTCCAGTCAATCAAACCTGGACCTGACGCCTTCAAGAATATCAACAGACTAATCGGGCAAAAATCACCAATGCCTGAGACGATCATCACCAACAATGGAGAAGCAACAACGATACAGGAAAAAGTTGAAACCTTCGTTTCCCACTTTGAAGGAAGCTTCATGCCAAGTCCATCAGCTGATCCAGTCTTCCTTAGCAAAATTGAGGCATCCATCCAGCAGACAATTATGCCCACCTTGTACAGAGCAATGTTTAGCGACACCAATCCTGCAAGTGATCCAGTCGACAGCCCAAACTTGAGCACCCCAGAGGAGATAGCTGAGATAATTCACAATTCCAAACCAAAGAAGTCAGCTGGACCGGATGGGGTATCCAGCTTTGTTCTAAAAAGGCTTCCACAAATGGTGATGGTGTTGTTAGCCATCATATTCAACACATGCATCAACAGCAGTTTCTTTCCCCAGAAGTGGAAAACTGCCAAAATCGTGGCTATTCCCAAGAAAGGTGAAAGGAATATGATCACCAAATAAAAGCCGATATCCCTCCTCAGCAATCTAAGTAAGCTCTTGGAAGAGCTGATACTCAGGAAGCTGAAGAAGTTCTGCAGTGCAAATAACATCATCCCAGACATGCAGTTCGGTTTCCGGGATAAACATTCCACCCTGCATCCACTCCTGAAGTTTCATCACGACATCACCACAGCCTTAAACAGCAATCAAGTTACTGTCGGATGCTTCCTGGATGTCAAGAAAGCATTTGACAGTGTATGGATTGAAGCCCTTATCCATAAACTCCACATATAGCCTATTGAATAGACCTTTTAAAAAGGAACAATTACATGCAAGGGTTTTTATTATTGAATATGTTTGTTTGGCCCATAAGCATGCTTAAAACCGAAAATGCTACTAAATTCACCCATGCGTTTCTGAGAGAATGGTCACACTGGCCACTTTTCAGGATTTTTGGTATAACTCGAAAACTAAGCCGAATTTGACAATTTTACATATAATACTTTTTGTTCAAAATTAAATTTTCTATTGGAATGGATAGTTCAAAAAATTTTACGAAAAAATTTAAGCAGGAAAAGTAAACAAAAACCAACATAAAAAAATCAAAAAATCAAAGATTTTTAAATTTTTTTCTAAATTGCGCATAACTTTTTTCGGAGTAATGTAAACTGGAGTCTTACGGCTTTAATATGACATGTTAAAAAAGCCATATTATTTAAAAATTGACAGAGATATAGCCATTCAAACTTTACCATTTCTTATCATTTTCCGCAGTTTTTGCCCGAAAGCCTATTTTTTGGTACTTTATGACAAATTTAACGTTCCTAGCACCTAATACCAAATCTAATGTTAATCGGACCAGCCGTTCGGTCTGTAGGTCTGAACGCATTTAAAAACAGCCGAAAAACGAAATTGCGAACTTACATCCTTATTATAAATTCTCTATAGTTCTAATATCATATTATATCAAAATTTTGATTTAGAACATTTTTACGAAAGTGAAATTTGCCATATTGTACCGAAGAAGGGACTTTCGGGCCAAAACTGAGAAAAATTATAAGAGATGATTAGGTTTGAATGGGAATATCTCTGTCACTTTTGAACAAATATTAATATTTGAACATGCCATATTAAGGCCTTTAGTCTCTACTTTGTTTTGTCTGTGCATGTCTTGACCCTATCTTTGCTTCAAAAAAAGTTATGCACAATTTATTAAAAAATTTAGATATCCTTGATTTTTTGATTTTTTTTAAGTTGGTTTTGTTAACTTTTCCGGCTTAAATTTTTTCGTAAAATTTTTTGAACTATCCATTCCAATAGAAAATTTAATTTTGAACAAAAAGTATTATATGTAAAATTGTCAAATTCGGCTTAGTTTTCGAGTTATACCAAAAATACTGAAAAGTGGCCAGTGTGACCATTCTCTCAGAAACGCATGGGTGAATTTAGTAGCATTTTTAGTTTTAAGCATGCTTATGGGCCAAACAAACATATTCAATAATAAAAACCCTTGCACGTAATTGTTCCTTTATACCTCTCATTTTCCGGTCTATTCAATAGGCTAATACTAGGCTTTCCCTTAGCGCTAATCAAAATTATATTTTCTTTTCTTTCTTCCAGGAACTTTTTCGTGCAACTGGAAACCTGTAAATCGACAGTGAAGAGCATCAGGGCTGGAGTTGCCCAAGGGTTGAAACTTGCAGTGGCGGATCCAGAGGGGGGGCTATAGGGGCTGAAGCCCCCCCATGGCTGTGTCAGAAGAGAGTTAGACAAACCAAACTGAGATTGTGGCTACAAAATTTGCATGTGATCTGTGTTTTTCTAAGCCCTAGGGAAATTGAACGAATTGTTGGGCTGAACCATATTATGCAAGCTGTTTTTTTTCGAGGCCCCAAAAGAATTGGATGAAAAAAGGCGATCATATAAAAAATCAAATATACCTAGGTAGGCTCTATTTATTTCAATCAGATGAAAACAATAAAACTGATAGAGCTAACAAATTTCCATAATAGCTGTGTTTTTTTCCAGGCATTAAAGAAATCCGAAGAAAATAAGAGGCAAGATCTAAAAAATTTGCATGAAAGCTGTAATTTTCCGAAGTCCAGGAAAAAAATGGGGGTTGGGGCTTAACAATTTGTATGTAAGCTTTGTTTTTTTCAAGCCCCTAGGGAATCGGAATAAAGAAATAACAAGTTTGGGGCTAATAAGTATGCATACCTACGTCCCTTATCTTGGCGGACACTTTTTGGCGGAATCAAATAATTTTGATATCTGAATTTGTAGCTTATTAAATGCTTGTTTGTTGCTCAAACCAAAAATTTGTAGCTCGAGTACTTTTCGAGTTATTCAATTTTCCGCTTAAATAAGTCTGAAGTTAGCGGTAAAAATTTAAAATAATACTAATTTTACTTTTTATTTGTTAGCTGAATTTGTAGCTAATTAAATGTTAATTTGTTGCTCTAACTCCGATTTTGTAGCTCTAACGGTTTTTCAAATATTCAAAATTCCGCTAAAATAAGACTGAAGTTAGCGGACGAAAATTTGAAAATCGCAATTGTGTTAATGCCCAAAATTGTAGCTTTTTGAATGCTAATTTGTTGCGCAAAAATAAATTTTGTATCTTTTATGGATAATTTTTTATTTACAGTTAAGTTTTAAAAAAGGGCATTTCCGGTTTCACTAACATAGGCTCGGAAAAATGCCAGCGGAATCTTAAAAAAATAGATTTTCAATTTTTGTTTTTTGCAAAAATGTGCAGCATATTCTATGCTAATTTGTTACTCTAACTAAAAATTTGTAGCTCTAACGGTTTTTTTGGTACTCAATTTCCCGCTAGCTAAAAAGTTAGCTAAAAATCAAGCTCTTAAAATCTAAAAAAATGACAAAATCCAAAAATTTTTTCTGCCAAAATTTGAAGACTCCTCTAACTAGATAAGTCACCAAACCGCGATTTTGTAGCTCGCTTGGTTTTCTTTGCATTCAATTTCCCGCTAAAATAAGACATTACCCCCTGTGTAACGGACAAAATTAAAAAAAAAATAATTTAAAATTTTATTTTATGTCAGAATTTGTAGCTTTTTAAATTAAAATTTGTTGCGAAAAATTAATTTTGTACCTTGAATAGTTCATTTTTTATTTGAAATTCAAACTCAAAAATGAGCATTTCCGGTTTCACTAACATATGCTCGGAAAAAGGCCAGCGGAATCTTAAAAAATAGATTTTCAATTTTTTTTTTTGCAAAAATGTGTAGCATATCCTAATCTAATTTGTTGCTCTAACTAAAAATTTGTAGCTCTAACGGTTTTTTTTGTACTCAATTTCTAGCTAGCTAAAAAGTTTGCTAAAAATCAAGCCCTTAAGATCTAAAAAAATGACAAAATCCAAAATTTTGTTCTGCCAAAATTTGAAGACTCCTCTAACTAGATAAGTCACCAAACCGCGATTTTGTAGCTCGCTTGGTTTTCTTTGCATTCAATTTCCCGCTAAAATAAGACATTACCCCCTGTGTAACGGACAAAATTAAAAAAAAAATTGTCAAAATTTGTAGCTTTTTAAATTAAAATTTGTTGCGCAAAAATTAATTTTATACCTTGAATAGTTCGTTTTTTATTTGAAATTCAAACTAAATAAAAATGAGCATTTCCGGTTTCACTAACATAGGCTCTGAACAAGGCCAGCGGAATCTTAAAAAATATATTTTCAATTTTTTTTTTTGCAAAAATGTGTAGCATATCCTATGCTAATTTGTTGCTCTAACTAAAAATTTGTAGCTCTAACGGTTTTTTTGGTACTCAATTTCCCGCTAGAAATTGAGTACCTAAGAAAACCGTTAGAGCTACAAGTTTTTAGTTAGAGCAACAAATTAGCATAGGATTACACATTTTTGCAAAAAAAAATTGAAAATCTATTTTTTTTTAAGATTCCGCTGGCCTTTTTCCGAGCCTATGTTAGTGAAATTTTGCGCAAAAAATTTTAATTTAAAAAGCTACAAATTCTGACATAAAAAAAATTAAATTTTTTTTTTTTTTAATTTTGTCCGTTACACAGGGGGTAATGTCTTATTTTAGCGGGAAATTGAATGCAAAGAAAACCAAGCGAGCTACAAAATCGCGGTTTGGTTACTTATCTAGTTAGAAGAGTCTTCATATTATTTGGCAAAAAAAATTTTGGATTTTGTCATTTTTTTAGATTTTAAGGGCTTGGTCTTTAGCTAACTTTTTAGCTAGCGGGAAATTGAGTACCAAAAACACCGTTAGAGCTACAAATTTGTAGTTAGAGTAACAAATTAGCATAGGATATGTTACACATTTTTGCAAAAAAAAACAAATTGAAAATCTATTTTTTAAGATTCCGCTGGCATTTTTCCGAGCCTATGTTAGTGAAACCGGAAATGCCCTTTTTTAAAACTTAACTGTAAATAAAAAATTATCCATAAAAGATACAAAATTTATTTTTGCGCAACAAATTAGCATTCAAAAAGCTACAATTTTGGGCATTAACACAATTGCGATTTTCAAATTTTCGTCCGCTAACTTCAGTCTTATTTTAGCGGAATTTTGAATATTTGAAAAACCGTTAGAGCTACAAAATCGGAGTTAGAGCAACAAATTAACATTTAATTAGCTACAAATTCAGGTTACAAATAAAAAGTTAAATAAGTATTATTTTAAATTTTTACCGCTAACTTCAGACTTATTTTAGCAGAAAATTGAATAACTCGAAAAGTACTCGAGCTACAAATTTTTGGTTTGAGCAACAAACAAGCATTTAATTAGCTACAAATTCAGATATCAAAATTATTCGATCACGCCAAAAAGTGTCCGCCAAGATAAGGGACGTTGCATACCTTAATGCTGTGTTTTTTTTTCAAGCCCTTATATTGAAATTAGTGAGGTCAACTTTCATGTTATTATTGTTACTTAGATTTTCTTGGGTATCATTATTTCTTAAAGATCAAATTAAGTTTGACAAAATGAATGAATTATACCTTTTCATTCAACTCCTCTTGATATTTTTCGGACTTATCTGAGCTCAGATAACTTCTGGGGCTTTTGTTTAAAAAATCAGTTTCCGGTGTAAGAATCACTCTCATTACAGAATCCGACGAATGAGTCAGGCTCAATTTTGACATTTGGCTCATAGTAAAAATGTCAACATTCAGTCTGATTCACTCCGCAGCTCATTCGAAGGATACTATAGGTAATCGGGCTGAATAACTTTGATATTTTTTTTTTTTTTTTTTTTTTTTATAATATACGCGCACTAAAGGGGTTGTGACTACCCTTAAAATGATTGAACACAGTGCGAGCATTAGGAAAATAGGGAAGGATTTGAAAGGAGATACCGATGCACATTAGTTTTGAAGTTCTGAATATCAAAATGGAAGGGAAAAATAGAGCCGGGTAAGGCATTCCACAATCGTGTTGTTCGGCTGAAAAAAGAATCTCTGTACTTTACAGTACGTCCGAAATTGGGCTCAAGAGTAAACTGATGCGCATTCCTGGAAGTGCGAGTATTGCGGTGGAATTGTTTTAGGGGAGGAATGCAACTGGCTATTTCACTAGAACACTGTTTATAAAAATAGCGATAGAATAAGCAGAGACATGAAACATTACGACGGTGTTCAAGAGATGCGAATGTTTCAGTTATATTACAGTCACTTATCATTTTAAGAGCTCTTTTTTGGATTCTATCTAAAAGGCTTAAGTGAGTTATTGGAGCACCTGCCCAAATATGAGAATTATATTCAAGCTTTGGACGAATGAAGGCTTTGTAGATTACAGCCAGATCAGAAGGGGAGAAAAATTTCTTGCATCTTCGAAGAAAACCTAAACACTTCGCAGCATTTTTGGCGACATTGAATATGTGTTCATTCCACAGAAGGTGATCTGAGATGCACATACCCAGGACTGAAAGCTGTTCGGTTTCCTCGATGCAAGTGCCACTCATGGATAGTGGCATTGGGGGTGGGTTCTGCTTTAGAGACAGCAAACAGCATTGAGTTTTTGAAGCATTAAATTCTACACGGTTTCTTATTCCCCACTGAACAATGCTGTCAAGATCAGAATTTAATGAGCTTATCATACGCTGCCGTTCAAGTTCCACAACCGAAGGACAAGGATGTGAATCAAGAAACGAATATGAAAAGCTGAGGGTGCTGTCATCAGCAAAACAATTTAATGGATTAGAAGTTTCAGACAAGAGATCATTAATGAAAATGAGAAAGAGAGTCGGAGACAAAACGGAGCCCTGGGGCACACCAGCATTTATTTTATGAATATCAGACTTGAAACCATCCAGTACAACTTGTATTGAACGGTCCGAAAGGTAATTTCTAATCCAACGAAGAAGAGATTCATCAATTCCAAATGCACGCATTTTCGATAAGAGAGCTTGATGCCAAACTCTATCAAACGCTTTTGAAATATCAAGTGCAACAATCTTACTTTCTCCAAAACGATGTAAAGATTTGTTCCACTGCTCGGTGAGATATACCATCAGATCACCAGTGGACCTATTGCTACGAAAGCCGTACTGCCGGTCATTAAGAAGCTTCCGTTCTTCAAGATATTTCTTAAGCTGATAATTAATCAGCGTTTCCATGACCTTAGAAAGAAGGGACGTAAGTGCAATTGGTCGATAGTTGGAGGGAGACGAAGATTCACCTTTTTTAGGGACAGGCTGGACAAATGCTGTTTTCCATCCACTCGGAAAGAGACCAGTAGAGTAGGACAGATGGAAAAGCTTACGCAGTGGCTTTGCCAGCGTTGAAGAACACCTCTTCAGAACAATTGGAGGGATACTATCCGGGCCAGCGGATTTGTGTACATCAAGATCTTTTAGAACTCTAGCTACTGTACGAGTGCGAAAGAAGATTTGCCCCATAAAATCATTACCGCTCTCAAGTACAGGCGGAGTCATGACACTCTCTGGCAGCGTCGAATTAACAGCAAACTGTGCTGCAAGCAAATTGGCTTTTTCTAGTGAGCTGACAGCAGGAGTATCATTGAAGACGAGCGTTGGAACCGAAGACGAGGTAGAATTACGTACGTTTTTTACAAATGACCAGAAATTTTTACTACCTTTGGGACATTGTAGTATTTTTTGCCTTAATTTCTGATCATGCAAAAATTTGGTTCTTCGAATATGAACGTTACAGGTCTTTCGAGCTTGTTTGAACTTATTCCGGTTTTCCTCAGTGGGGTTGGCTTTGTATCTTCGGAAACTTACTTCTCTAACCCTGATAACCTCTTTACAGCTCGAATCGAACCATGAATTCTCTTTCGGTTTGATGGATTTTATCCTGTTCGGAATAAAATTTCTCATACCGTGAAGAATTAAATTTGTAATCATATCTGCGCTGGAGTCAACGTCACTACCGAGGAAGCATAGTGACCAGTTAAAGTTCCTGAAGAAATTATTGAGACCGTCCCAGTTGGCTTTCTCGTATTGCCAAACAGTTCTCATAGGCGTTATCTCTCTAACTGGATTGATTTGGCACGAGAAATTAGCAGATATGACACAATGGTCCGATGTGCCTAGAGGCGATAGTACACTAATAGTGTATTTATCAGGGTCAGAGGTAAGAAACAAGTCTAAAGTGTTGGCGGATTGACCTGGAACGTCAGGGATACGAGTTGGCTCGTCAACAAGCTGAGTTAGTTGGTTTAACTCTGCAAAGACCTCAACATACCTTCCTTCGGGTGTTGTCTGGCCAGAAAAGCGAAGCCACGAAGAATTGTGTACATTGAAATCGCCCGCAATGACGATTTCAGTGTGAAGAAGATATGGATAATTTACATGATATCATCAAAATATTGTTTTAGAAATTGAAACTTATGTTTTTATTTCAGATCATTTTCGTGTGCCGAAGGATATTTTGACGATTTCAAAGACTGCTTTAAGACGAAGGGATTTTTGATCTTAGCTTCTCTTTTGATTTCTTTTGTGCTCTAACGAAAGATTGGAGAGCTCTTCCTGCTAGCAATATTCATTAAATGAAATGAAAAAGAATTTCAATTCACTACGAACTCGTATTCAAAATGTAAAAATCAGAATTTTTATGTTCGAGATACCAACCCACATGGACTAAAGTCATTTTAGATGGAATAGGTACAGAACATCCAAATTCATTTTTTTCCTCAAACTTACAAAAAGTGAATTGAAAAACATGATTTAGCTAATTTCTTGGAACAGCTGCTTGTACACAAAATTTGCAATTGTTTTTGTATAGGGAGCTTAATTACCTTTCTTTTTTGCCATTTATAGCATTCTATAGGAATTAAATTTTAAGAATTAGATAAATGAGATACAAGGGCGTATGCCGGATTTCGATTAGGTGGGGGCAAACCCATTCAAAAAATAGTTTTAAAATATTTTCAAAAGAAGAAAAATTGAATAATATGTATATAAAATATATTCTGATAAGGAGTGGGGGTGCATCTAGCTACCCCCCTTGCGTACGCCTTTTTGTTTCAGTTTTTTCCATTTAACTTTCGTACGGATCTGAAGTAAGTGTCAAAAACAGACAAACAATTTAGCATTGTGACTCTCTTAGTCTTAGATTTTCTTAGACGGTAACTTATTGTAAGATAGTTTCTCAAAACTTCTCATTAGTTGGAAATATGCTTTATTTAAATAAATAAAATGCCTAATTAATCAAATCTTGTACAGCCAATTCCGTTGTCCAAGTTAAAAAATTTTAGGACAACAGTAACCTAAAAAGTTTATCCATTACTTTTTTGGATGTGGACGGCTGTCTAAAGTTAGATAAAGTACTTTAGGATGAGGATTTTTATATGCTACAAAAAATATTAAATTAAATAAAGGTATGTACCTACTTATTTAAAGTTCCTATAATGTTTATTTATAATGTTTATGTTTATCCTAACAACTTTTTATACGATAAGTCTTTGTGGAGAAACTGGTTAAAGCGTCTCTTCAAAATAGCAGCTGAAGCTCACTAATTCCAGATGCTCCATTTCCAATCATTAAATTTTGCCGAATTTTCCTATTAAGTACATACATTTTTGCATTATACAAACTCCAAGCCCCCCCCCCCCCCCCCCACAGCAAAATCCTGGATCCGCTACTGGAAACTTGGACCACTTCTTTATAACATCATGACCTCTGACCAACCAATTTCAAGTGAATGCGAGAACCTTCTCTTTGCTGATGACTCACTTACATATTGCTCATCATTCTCTCCATTGATAGCTGTCAGAGAAGTCGAGGCACATATCCGCAAACTCTTCCAATTTTACACCACATGGGGTATCCGGATCAACTCATCCGAATCGGAGCTTGTCTGCTTGAGAAAACCAGGGGGCAGACGTGGTCGCTCAGCTGGAAGCTGTAGAAACATCACCCTACCACTCCCAGACGGAACTAGATTAGCAGCCAAACGTAGCGCCAAATACCTAGGCATCAACTTCAACGAGCTGCTGAGATTCAACCCACATTCACGGACTGTCCTCAAAAAGGCCAATTTTGCTTTCCACCCCCTTTTTTGAATCAAGTGAAATCTATGCATGGTTTTTGAAAAAATGAATTTTAAACTCAAAATTTGCGTGAAAAAAGCATAAAAAAGGTTTAAAGTGTAATTTCTCAAAACTGTAAAATTATTTATGATTTTTTTTCTGAAATTGCTTTAACTAATTCTCAATCGAAAGCTGAAAACTAGATGATTCTATATCTTCTAGTTTTTGAAAAAATTGATAAATACTATAACTACTTTTGTATGGGATTTTTGTTTTTTGCTTGCTTAAGCGGGCCATTCACGTTAAAACTGTCGTAAGGACTCAAATTTCAGTCGTATGCGACGGGTTCTACCGCGAGTGTCCTTGTTTTACATCGGACCGTTCGACTAACGACATGTTGGAAGTCCGTTGAAAATTTCAGCAAACCTTGCGACACGACCGAATGGTCGTATAGTGAGTGGCAGTTTTTGAGACAGTCCTTGCGACCGAACTACTCAGTCTACGAATAATCTTCATAGTTTTTATTCTGTTTCTAGGAGACGAAATAAATAAAAAACAAATTGAAGGAATTTTTTGACACACTGTTCGTAAAATTGGTTCTCAACGTGTGTGCCTACTTTCGACAGTCGTTGCAACAGTCCGATCGACAGCCTATGTGACAGTCTTAACGTGAATGGCCCGCTTTACGTATTACGGCTGGCGTATAAACAGTGAGGTATGTATGGGGGGGCATGTTGCCCCCCTGCAACCCCCCTGCTTGGGCACATTATAGGATTTGGGGTAGGTGCGAAATTGAGTGTATGCAAAGTTTCTTTTGCATTTAAAGAATCTGGATTAAGGAAACATATACAAAGCAGTTGTAATGTTCAAAGTATGCATAATGCATACCCACGAGCAAACATTCGACTTTTGTACGGTAGTAGTTTTAGTAATTTTCAATTTTCTCAAAAACTAGAAGACATAGGGTGATATGAATAAAAGGGAGCACGTGCTCAGAGCAGGTGCTAAATGAGAATCAGAGGAGGTGCTCAAGAAAAGAGCACCTGCTCAGGTTTCGTATGAATAAAATTATATGTCAAACCGAGAGCACCTCCTCCTTCAAACGGAGTAGGTGCTCTCATACCTCAAAACAACTTCTATTGTTTTTGGCATTTAGATCTACTTTCGATGATTTATAAAATAGAGCCAACGTAGGCTTTTATTTTATTCGTTGTTTTTATTTGAAGTTATTTTTTTTTTAAATGATTGTGAAGAAAATCAAAAATTATTTGTTAACTTTGCTATTGATTATCCGGTTGTCTTAAATAAGTCAAATTTACCGCTATATGTAAGTGAAATAAAAAATGGCATTTTAATGATAGAAGCGCAAATCTGGAAAAAAATAAACAACATCAAATCCAGAATAAAACAAAAGGCATACAAATCAACCCGGAATTAAAAAAATAATTTTAAAAGAATGGGAGGAAAAGTTTTTCCAATTTATGCGAGGCGATTCAAATCCTGCAAATGTCGATTAAAAGGTATGTACATATGTTGCTTTTATTCAAAGTGCTGTTACATAATGAAGTTCATAAATGCTTCATTGCTTGTTTTTTAATAGGATCAGTTTCAGCTGGAGTCCCTGCGGAAGAAATGGAAAAGGATGAGTATGAAGATGAGGATGACAACGATATACAGGGTATGATGATAAACGTACAAAATGAAGCATCGAACAAGGTATTAAACTGTTATCCTCCTCCTCCCACAAACTTCAGAAACTCTGAAAAGAAAAAAACAAAATTGAGAGAAACTGATGAAACTAAAGACCTGACGCATTTGCGTAGGAAGGAATTTTTTCTAAGGTGGGCAACCAGTCCAAACCAAAACAATTTTTCGGTGCAAATGATTCCTCAATAACTATGTATTTATTTAGGCTTCAGCATTTAATTAACTTCCGAATTTGTTCAAAAGAGATCTAATGTATGAAGCCGAAAACGAAGTCAACAGTAAAGGAAATCAACAATCATTAGAAGTTCTACCTAACTCAACTCTGGAACAATGTCTTACGATGCATCTTTATTAATTGAAATGAAATAAATGGTTTTGGGTAAATTAGTTCCTAACCAAGTTCTTAGAATAATTTCAATTTCAAGTTGACATTATGTATACCTATGTTAACCATCACCTTAGTCGAAAAAAGAGTTATACGGTTGTATTTATAAACTTTGATAGCTGTCCTACTCCAAAAAGTTCTTTAAAAACTTTGTTCACACTTGTCCTAAGGTTATCTTACTTAGACAACGGCATCAATTTACTAATATTTGTAGAACTTTGCATTTTATTTGATCAAACAAAGCATATTTCCAACTATTAAGAACTTTTAGAAACTGTCTAACTACTCAACCGTCTAACAAATTTAAATTCAGAGTATAAACATTATTCAATTTTACACGGAGAGAATTGAAAAATCACCAATTGCAAGATTTTCAGTTGCAATTTGCAAAACATGTTTTATTCGTAAATTATGGCGTTTTTATGCCATATTGATACAAAAAATGGTAATTTTCGATTCAAAACATAGCAAACTACACAATTTGTCTTATCAAGGTTTACAATTAAAATCCATGATCCAAGCTTGCATTGTTCATAATAAAAACAACTTTTTTGGTGTAATTTATTCTTCAAAATAATGATATAACGAAAGCATCAACTTAAATGTTGATTTGCGATCACTTTTTAGTAATTTTATATTACACTGATTTGCAAACCAATAAATATTTATTTTAGCAAATCATGTTTTTTGTGTCGCAATTTGAAACCCTATGAGAATTGTTGCAAATCACAAAATGTTTTTTTCCCAAATTACGACTTTCTTATCGAAATTTACTTCTCCAGGAAATAAAGCACCACAACATGGCACGTATCTACTTCTTAATTTCTGCCGCCAGTGTTCTGTATTGCGAATTGGTCTAGTGGTTGCGTGTTCGCTCAGTAACTGGAGGGATGCGAGTTCAAATCCAAGTTGAGGAAAGCAAAGTATTTATTTCAATTAAATAAAATTAAATGTGTTTACCTTCAAAATGAAGGGTAGAGCAGCAGGATTGCGCTCTAAGTGGAAAATCATGAAATGAAATTGGTGATCTGATCACCTTTTTTGCAAATATTCAACTGAGTAATATTTGGATCAAATTGCGATTTGTTGGTGGCAATTTTTATTTTCTCTCGATTGCAAACAAATAGTCGTAAATTACTAAATCCTGTTCCAATGTATAAACCGGGACTCATTTTTCGTGATTTGCAGCTCATTTTTCTTGATCTGATCCAAGAATTCTTTCCGTGTATTTTTCTTTAAAAAAGATCCTGTCTTTTGAGTCATTTATTGAAAAGAAAAATAAATTGTTCACTAAAACTTTGATCGTATTTTGAAAAGAAACTTCAAAATATGAATTTAAATACTTGACCATTCAAAACGGGTTACGTACGAATGACCGACAAAAAAAATGTCGACTGGTTAAAATGTCGACTTTTATCGACTTTTCTGTAAGTTAAAATACCGACTTTGCTTTAACCGACTTATTAAAATGTCGACAGTTTGAAATGTCGATTTCACAAAAAGTCGACTGCCCTGATAGAAGTCGAGAAAAATATCGACTTGTCGGTTTTTTTTTCCATACAGAAAAGTCGATATAAAATATAAATCGACATTTTAACCAGTCGACATTTTGACCTGTCGATATTTTGTCTGTCGGTCATTTGAAAGTAACCCAAAGAACAACGCTCTGCTTTAAATATTTACACGGAATAACTATAAACTCAAGAATCATAAATTCTTGTCTGATTTTTTATCAGGAACTTGACAGTTTTTTGATGCTGTGGAATCTTTAAGATACAAATTCTTATGCGTGTATTTGATTCTTATAATAATTAACTTATTTAGGTAGTTATTAACTTTATATTACCTTTTGGTCAGCTTCAAGAAAGTTCAATAAAACGCATTTTTGTTGAATACATTATAATATTTCGAAGTTTTAACTGCCTCATCTTCTGGATGTTTTATTATTATATTAATATTAAAAAACATAGCAGAACCTGAAGAAGAGGCAATTAAGACATCGAAATATATAGACAACAAAAATTAAATTACAAAAAAATGTGATTTATTGTACTATGACAATGCAATATTAGATAATAATGATCAGATCATAGTTTAGGGAATGATATTTACAAGCGCGCGCTTGTAAACATCATTCCCTTAACTATGATCTGATCAAAATGTCGACTTTCAAAATGTCGACTTTCAAAATGTCGACTTTTAAAATGTCGACTGATGAAATCTCGATTCATAAAATCTCGATCACTGTCGACATTTTGAGAATCGACATTTTGATAGATCGATATTTTAAAAAGTCGGTCAAATTTGTGTCTATATTTTGATCTGTCGGTCTTTTAACCAGTCGAGATTTTTTCTGTCGAGATTTTAAAAGTCAATCTTTTGGAGTCGATATTTTAAAAGTCGACATATCGTACCCACCAAATCCTTCAAAACAAATAAATGCTGCATTAATAAATAAAAAAAAAACCCTAATTAAAAATCTACCTGGGTACAAATTATAATATTTATCCTTCAACAATCTTCGGTTTCGATATGAGAATGGGATGCCAAATCAAGTGTTTTGTTTTTGCCACAACTGTTGCTGGAAAGTAAACTTTTTTTTCCTGACGTCTCCTTTTTGATGCTCATATAGTTTTTAAAGAAATCTCATACTTTTGTGAAAATTTTTCTATTTCAAACCAACTTTAAAATCATTCCTAAATGTTTCAAAGGTATGGACTGTACTGTCTGTAGAGTGTAGGCACTGGCACAGAAAAAGTGTATTTTGATCCAAATGTCACCCAATCGCCCTAAAATCGTCTTTTTCCGGAACAGTAAAAAAAAACTAAAAATTTCTGATTTTGTTGAGGTTTTTTAATTCACACATTATATTGTTCCCCATAAAACACAGGCGATAGGTTGAAGCATTCGGTTTGATTTATCTGTTACAGAGCAAATAGTACGTTAAGCCTGAGTTGATGACAAACGAGTTGAGACTTATCGAAACCAAACCGTAAGCTTCTGGCCCAATCTTATATATATTATTTACATCAGATTTCCCTAGTTTAAGGTATTGTGAAAAGGGTATTTTTGCAGATGATACCTGTATTTATACATCAGATTCAGTTGGTTCCGTAATAGAAAACAACTTGCAATTTGATTTAAATAAAATACAAAATTACTTCAATGACTGGAAAATCAAATTGAATGCTTCTAAGACGCAGGCTGTCTTTTTCACACGTAAAAGAAAAGCTTGCCTCGTACCAAGCAATTGCCTTCAAATTGGTGGTACTAGGGTTAACTGGGGTACTAGTGCTAAATATCTTGGTATACATCTTGATGCAAAGCTCACATTTGGATTACACATTCAACACATAATACAAAAAGTGAATGTCACAATAAGGATTCTGTATCCATTTATAAATCGACGGTCCAAGCTTAGTACTGAAAATAAACTTTTGATTTTCAAATCAATATTTCAAGCTACTATGTTTTACGGTTCACCATCTTGGGGTGAATGTGCAAAAACCCATTTAAGAAGGCTTCAAATTAGCCAAAATAAAACTTTAAAAATGATATTAAGATTACCGTGGCATTTTTCTACTGAAGAATTGCACACCTTGGCAAATATTGAAAATGTACAATCTAGAATCCTTAAGTTAAATGAAAAATACAAATACTCATGTGAATCATCAGACAATATGCTGATTTCTAGTTTGATTTCATGACAGGTTCATTATGTACTCGTTTATATTATTATTTATTTTTTTTCTTGTTTGAATATGTTCTTATTATAATTCAATTAATATATTAATCAATATATTTAATTATTTATTTATTCGTATACTTGTTAATATTTGTTAATTTATTTAATTATAAACTAATTATTTATTTATTTATTAATTTACTAGTTTTTATTTTAGCTATGTAAAATTTAATTAATTATTATTTATTTATGAATTTATTAATTTATTAATCATCTATTTAATAAATTTAATAACTTATTTATTTACTTTTGTATTTATTTATTTATTTATCTATTTATTTATTTATTAATTTATTAATTTATTAATTTATTTATTTATTTATTTATATATTTGTTTATTTATTTATTTATTTATTTATTATTATTTTATTTATTTATTTAACTATTTATTTAGTTAAAGTGATGAGCCCAATCTGTGATATTATTTTAGTTAGCACTAAGACTGATTTTTGTTTGTATTATTTATTTATTTTTTGTTATTATTTATTATATATTTATTTACTTTTTGTTAAATCATATTTATATACATATTTACTATATAGAATGTAAGATATCTACTGGAACATAATTTGCTTGTAATGAGGTTGAATGAAACCAAGCATGTCATCACCCCCCTTCTCTCATCTTATGTATTTCTGACAGATATCATAATATAAGTAATTTTAAATCTTTTTTTTTTTATTTTGAATGAAGGTTTTGTTAGTAGTTTCCTTCGAAAAAATTTCAAAAGATTAAATATTTCAAAAACTGTAATTTAAATTGACATTAGTAAGGTAGAATATAACCATATCTATGTAAATTGTGCAATTTAGCTATGTTGAAAAAAAAAAAAAAATGTTAACTTTCGCTACAATAAAATAATAATTAACTTTCCAAATTTGACAGATAAGTAGCGATTTATCGTCAAACAGACGATTTGAAATTTCATTTGGTGGCATGAAAATCTACATATTTGGCGAAGTACACAAAACAGGCAATATTTTTAGCTTTTGGTGATTTTAATTTTTTGAATTCAAATCTTTATTTTTTTTTCCAAGTTATTACTTAAACTTAGCATTCGTTTTATAATTTGACATTTTGCTAGATGATGGAGCCATCATAGTACTAAATATGAACGCACCCCAAAACCGAAAAACGATTTCTTTCTTATTCCTAAATTAATTTTAATAGATTTTTGAATTCGGTTATTTGAAATTTTGCGATTTTTTGGCGATTTACATATATCTTACGATTGGTGATTCCGCTTTTTGAACCTGAAAGCCTACTTCATCTTCAAGGTTCAAGCTAACTCGATTTGAGACAAATTTAATTGGTTTAACTAGGTTTGTGCTTGACTCGGGTTAATAAACCGAGTTGAGCAGTGATGCATTGTGTAAATACAAACAAATTTAAGGTGGGCAAAAATTGCTTTTATGTGACGGCTAATTGTAACTGTATAGGCGAAATTTAAATGTTGGTGTCTGAAATTTCATTCACAGTTGTTTAATTTTGTTCTTGGGTTGGTTGTAGAACCAGAAGAGTTTAACTGTCGATTTTTCTAAGGTGGGCAGTTCATTTTTTAATGTGGGCACTGCCCACCTCTGCTCCCCCTTCCTACGCCTATGACCTGACGACTTCCACTTCTGACCTACAACGCTTAGTTCTTTTGGAACAACTTCAAACTTTCAGAGAAGCAAAATGTTATTTCAAAAGAAGAAATAAAGATCAGGGCTGTTAATAAGCGAAGATACATACATATGTATTCTTTTTTTCTTTAATACAAATGTTAAAATTAATTAATAAAAATGGAATGGAATAATTACTCACTTCTTAAATACGATTTCCATCTATTATCGAGGCAATAACGTCTTTCACGATTGTCCTATGCGAAGAATAACCATCACATCACTATACTCAACATTGTTTTGTATCGTAATGCTTTCTGCAATGTTATTTAATTCATCTATTTGGAAATTTTCATCTCTTATTCGCTTTGCAACGTTGTGCAAAACAAAACAGCAGAGTGTAAGAGCTGGAACTTTTTCTGTTTTGACTAGCATTTTATTGTGAAGAATGCGGGAAAACGTTGCTTTACTTGTCCAAAATATAGTTCAATAATTACACGTTCTCGAGTTAAACACTTATTATATGAGTTCTTTTCAGGAGTATCTGGATTTTGATATGGAGTCAAAAGCCAGGGTTTAAGTCCGTATCCTGAATCTCCAATTAAAAGGGCACTAGCTTCATTCCATTGCATGATTTTAAATATGCAAACATTTTTCCAAGTTCGTGAATCATGCACCGATCCTGGCCAAGAAAGGTCGACACTAGTGAATTCTTCTCTGGCATTGCATGTCCCTTGAACATTGATGCTGTGGAACCCTTTTCTGTTGATGTACTCTTCTCCATGAACAACTGGTTTCACTATAGGAACGTGAGTACAAATGGCCTGGCCCCCCCAAGCTTCAAAGATCTTATTATTATTTAGGTGATTTCATCATAATTCATCATAAACGTCTCCTCGTTTCACATTCAAAAAACTATAGTACGAAATTGCCGAGAGCAGTAAAATGCTACTATAGTACTTTCAACAGCACCGCAGTAGGCAGCACTGCGCTTCACTTATTAGTTATTATAGTTATAGTTCATTATTATTTCTTGTCTTTATTATAAAAATAACAAATTAATAAAAAAAATTCGAAAAAAGTTTAATTTTACTGATTACGCAAGTTAAGGTTTCTTAGGGGACAAACAAAATGCTGGATTTAATTATTTTACTAACTTAAAAGGACTGCAACAAAATAAAAAGTAAAATAAAATTATTCAGGTGGGCCTCTCACAAAATTTTTTCTGGATACGCCACTGTCCCCAACTCCACTTTGAAATCCTGGATCTCCTATATAGCGAAGAAAAATCCGCATTTTTTCATTATTTGTAAGTGCACCACCCCTCTTTTCGAAATTATTCCCAAGAAAATGGTTCGCTAAGAAATCCACTTTTCTTTACGAAATTTATATAGAACGCGATAATTGTCTTCAAATCCTTGTCTTCTTGTCTTGTTAAATTTTATCTTGCGATTCAAAATTGGCATAAACTCCGCCATTTATAAATAAAAAAATATTTAAGGCCTTTTATCTCAACGTTGAGCAACTAATTGAGCTAGCTTACAAATGCGGAGCAGGTGCTCCTCTCGATAGAGCACGTGTTTAGGTTTATTCATACCATACAGTGGAGCAGGTGCTCCACCCTGAAAAGGTTCTCATCAAACATGTAGATGCTCAATCGTTGAGCACTTCCTCAAGTATTTTATTCATACCAAGTGGAGCACCTGCTTCGAAAAGTTGAGTTTTGAGTAGGTGCTTTGTTTTATTCATATCACCCATAGAATCATCTAGTTTTCAGTTTTTGATTGATTGATTGGAGCAACGAATTTCAGAAAAAAAAATGATAGAAAATTTTAAAGTTTTGAGAAATTACACTTACATAAAATCTAGGCGTACAAAAATGTAGGAGTTAGTAGTTATTTACTTACCCCTATATTAATAAACGACGGATAACAACTGTAACGTAGTCTTTCGTGTTGCACTGTGAAATCATAATAATAGAAGTAATTTTCTTCGAACCGCCAAGTCGAAACAAACCTATCAAACTCTACCTATGCGTTCAGCGTTCACAGTTAAAATTCTCACTACCTATTATAAATGAGAACTATCAAAACCTCTCAAGTGATTCACTTACAACGATGATTTATTTATTCCACGCAATAAACCACCCCCTGACAACTTCAATAGCAAACACAAAAAAAGTAAACAAAAACAAACCACCACCTGTCCGAATCTGGCCTCAGATACAAAACGTATGTATATCTACTGTATATACATCATAATCCACATAGTAATACACACGTACTTACTCCGAAACAAAATTAACCACCAAACGAATCCAGTAGTAATAACATAACCTACTCATATACATATGTAGTTACATATGCACATATCCTCAACCGAAAATCTTTCAACATGACCTGGGTCATGCATTCAAAAACATTTTTAAATATAGATAATTCACATTTATTAAAACCTGTGCGAAACAAAGGGTTTCTTAAGGAAAAGAAAAAAACGAAAAGAGTAAACAAACTTACGGCTGACAAATATCAAGGTCGGGATCCAAGATCTGTATGTTTGTATACATCCATTGCAGTGACAATCCATGAGCAGGATCTCCGATCTCTTCACAGCTGCAAAGACAATTAAATTTGTCGATGTCTATTAGACTGGTTGACGTTGGTTGGCGAGGGGAACTGTGATAGTCAATGATGATGGCCTGGAACAAAAAAAGAAACAAATTATGACTAGGGACGAGTGAATTGTCGTCGCTTGAATAGTGTTTCTGGGGGATGTTTTCTAAGCACTCGGATTGCAAGACCCAGAAGCATTATCAGCGACGATGGTGAACCTATCCTTATGGTCAATATTTATCTAAGTGCTGTTGTTTTATTTTGCTGATGAATGGTGGCTTCGGAACTGAAAAGAAAAGGAAAAAATTAGGGATTGTAGGTGCATGTACGTTTTGTATTGAAATCCCATGGAAAACCTACCGGCTAATGTTGGACGAGGTTTTGAGTTGGTGTTGGCTAGGAAGTAATAGAGTTTTCTCCACTTTGTTGTTAAATTTCCATGTCTGATAATTGTCTCTTGTTTTGAGAAGTTTTTTTGTTTAATTTTCTTATGTTATTATCCACTTTTTGATGAATTCACTTCACAAAATAATTTAACACATTAATTTTTGTTGATTGAAAGTTAAATAGATCTCAAATGTCAAATTTTAGTAAGCTCTTAGAACTTTACGAAAATACGCGACATCTTGTGGCGATTACAAGTAAGTTAGAGGGAAAAGTGCAATAGGAAGTAGGTAGTTGTTGGTAGGATATAAAATCAGTTAGGGTTTGAAAATAATAATTTTTGTGCAATATTATATTTATTATTGATTGAAATGAGAGTTAAGACTGAAAGGATTAGTTTATAAGTATTGTTAGTTATTTATTCTAAGATTTACTAGGTTTATTAACACTTTAAATGACCTTATTTTCACAACAGACCCCATCAACTCCTCTGTATCTCCTAGTCCCCTTTCTCTATCAACCATCGACAACTTCCATCCTCCCCTTCTTCTCTCGTTCTTTCACGATTCTCCATCACAGTCCACCCCCCCTACGAATATATCTTCTTACGACTTCCACAAAGCAAATTTTCGTCTAATCAATGAATACCTTAGCAAAGTCTCATTCGATTTTGATAAATTAACCGTAAATGATGCCTTAACTCTATTCTACAGAGAAATATTTTACTCTATTTCTCTTTATGTTCCTTTTTCCCGCCACAAAACCTCGTCTACTTCTCCACCTTGGTATAATCGCAACCTTCGGTCTCTGCGGAATAAAAGAAATAAGTTATGGGAAATTTACCTCCGCTCTCGTTCGCTTACTGACTATTCTAACTATCTTGGTTCTTATCTCCATTTTACCGAGCTATACAATTCCCTTTACCAGCGTTATCTAACGGAAATGCAATCCAACCTTATCAAAGATCCTAAGTCATTCTTTCAGTTTGTTAACTACAAAAGAAAATCCGATGGCTACCCAACCACTTTCTCTTTCAATAACGTAACTTCGAGTGATCCTAGCACTATTGCCAACCTTTTTGCCACATTCTTCAAACAATCTTTTGCTGATGACTCCTTTGTTCCTGATTCTGCCTATTTCAATTATCTACAAAGTTTTTCACTTGGACCGCTTCTCCCTCGAACTGTCAATCAATTTCTCATCGAATATAAATTGAATCAATTAAACGATGAATTTAATCCGGGTCCAGATGGTCTCCCTGCCATACTTCTAAAAAAATGTTCTTCCACCCTCTCTCTCCCTCTCTCAAAAATTTTTAGCCTTTCCCTAAATCAAGGACAGTTTCCTCACATATGGAAATCATCTTTCATAACTCCTGTACATAAAAAGGGTCCGAAGAGCGATGTTAACAACTATCGTCCCATTGCTAAACTTTCACACATACCCAAACTCTTCGAAAGTATTTTGTATGAAACCTTAAGTTTCCACTGTAAATCTCTCATCTCCTCCTCACAACATGGCTTTCTCAAATGCCGGTCTACAACCACTAACCTTGTTGAATTTGTGTCCTACACCCTCTCAGCCATAGAGAAAGGCTACGAAGTTGATGCTATCTCAACAGATTTCAGCAAAGCCTTCGACAAAATTTCCCATAAGCTTATTCTTTTCAAACTATCCACTCTAGGGTTTGAACCATCTTTGTTAAAATGGATTTGTTCTTACCTTGAAAACCGTTATTACAGCGTTCGATTCAGATCTGCCACCTCTTGCCCTTTCTTAGCTACCTCCGGTGTCCCCCAAGGCAGCCACCTAGGCCCACTTTTATTTATTCTCGCTATCAACGATATTGAAAGGGTCATCAAACATTCTTCTATCTCTCTGTACGCCGATGATACCAAGTTCTTCAAGACCATTTCCTCAACACATGACTCTTCCCTTATTCAACAGGATCTTGACAGTTTTTCAGTTTGGTGTCTAAAAAATAACTTGGAGCTAAACATCGCCAAATGCCAATCAATCACTTTTTCACGCAAACGTATCAAATCTCCTCCCCGTCTTTACTTGCTCCATAATCAACCCATACCCATAGTTGATAATATTCGCGACCTTGGCATTTTATGTGACCCAGAGCTTAATTTTCTCACTCACATAGACGATATCATTCTCAAAGCAAATTCAGCGCTCGGCTTCGTCAAAAGATGGTCCAAAGAATTCTCCAACCCCTATGTTACCCGGTCTTTATATATATCATTTGTTCGTCCTCTCCTAGAATATGCCTCTCAAGTTTGGTCCCCTTACCAACTTACTCACATTTCAAGAATTGAGAGCATCCAGCGTCGTTTCTTACGATTTGCTCTTCGAGGTCTATCGTGGAACAACCCTCTGATCCTGCCGCCCTACCTAGATCGCCTTAAACTAATAAACCTGAGTTCGTTGGAAGAACGAAGAGAAATATCAGACATTCTCTTCATTCATCGACTTCTCTCTGGTTCCGTTGACTGCATATCGCTCTACAACTCTGTCTCTTTTAATACTAACCCTCGTAATACACGTAATCCTCGTCTCTTTTATATACCCACCCACCGAACCTCTTATGGCTCCAACGAACCAATCTCTCGTATGCTGCGGGCTGTTAATTCAAACATGTGCTCCTTCGACTTTAACCTAAGTACTCCTTCCTTAAAAAACCGACTCCTGAACCGCTCAACGCCTCACGAAACTTAGCTTAAGTTCTTAGTTTTTAAGTTAGATTAAGAATTAGCTTGTATTAAGCCGAATAAATGGGGGTTTTGCCCCCACCAAAATTAAATTTAAAGAAAGAAAGTGTTATAAAAAGTTTAGTACGGACACACACACATTTTAGGACAACGAAGGAAAACATTTTGACCGACAAAATATCAGAACGAGGGTTACAGAAAAGCTCTACTTCCAATGAAAAGAACGAAAAAATAATTGAAAGAGGGGAAACAAATGTAGGGCAATAGGCCAATGACCGGAGAATGCAAGTAGGATTTCTTTTAAGCATTTTTGAAAAGAAAAAGTACAGCGGAAAACATATACTGTATTGCACTATACAGTACGGTGTAACTGACTGGTTCGTTGACGATATACGGTGATTTTTTACTGATACGATCGTTGATTTGCTTGATTTCATCAGCAATTATCAAGAAGTAAATTTTATTGAAAATTAACTTGATAAAATCAGTGAATGATTTAAAAGAAATAGAGAATATCTGTGAAGATAGAGGTGACCGAAGATTAGAAGGAGGCTAACCGGCACTTTTCTGGGAGGTGAAGATTATCCTCGAAAATACCAAAGCAGAGGTTAAGGGTTAGAAAAAAAAAAAACATTTTTTTTTCTATCTCTAGGTCACATGACTGGAGGAATAACTCGCTGACTACCGATCATACTACCTACATATATGCATAGCCACGTTTATACGCATATATACAGATATATAGTCTTAGACCAAAACGCTAAGAAGGGATAGGCCCTAGCCTCTGCGTAAATTTTGAGGGTATAAAAATCCAAGAATCAAGGATTCGATCCAGACTTCACCTAGCCATTTTATAGAACTTGTGTTCTCCAATAGACTTAGAAGCAGAGAAGACAGCAAAGAAAAAGTGCTATAATTCTAAGTTCACGAAAATAAGAACGAGGTGTCCCGGAGTTGATAAATTTTTTTTTGACAATTGGTGTCTATAAAGATTGATTCCTTTTTTTATAATTTTTTTCTTTTGGATTAGATAATAATTTTTTTTTGATTTTTGGAGTCAATGATAAAATAATCTTGTTTTTTTTTCATTTTTAATTTGATTTTTTTGATTAATTCAAGATTTAATTTTAAAGTAGAGTAAAAATTAAAGTTACAAGGAAACAAAAAAAAAAAAGAGAAAAGTTTAAGAAGTTGAATTTAAAATAGATACTTGTAAAAATCCTTTTTTTAAATCTGTGCATGGTGAAGTAAAATATATGTATATGGATATATATATATATATATATATAAAAGTGAAAGTGTGCGGGAAGGGTCAAAATTGCCTATACATATACCGTCATCTGAAACGTGCTGCCGGCAGGACCTCGAGGGACGTGTTACCGTGAGTAATTTTTCTTTTCACTGATATGTTGTTGATGTATCTATAAATTTATATATATAAACATATATATACATAAGAGACTCCCAAAAAGCATAGAAGGTCCCATAAGTCATTGGTGAAACTTCTTTAAACCTTTCTAGATTGTTTTCTTCTTTTTTTTATATACATACCTATATACTTTTTTTTATTGTTAACAAATTTTCTTTTATTTTCCTTTTGAATTTTTTATATTGAATTTTTGATATTTGAATTTGTTAAATTTTGGTGGACTATGTCCAAACTAATTAAAACAAAAATAATTTGTGGAAAACTTGGTTTTTGAATTTTAAACCATGGGTTGCTAAACATATGCAATGGTGTGTGGTGGCTTGACTGGGCCGTCTTTCCGGAAGAGGAAGTAGCAAATGACAAGAAAATATGACATAAGAGTACAAGACGAACTTTTGACCTAGGGATGTGACGAAAAATACTTTTACGACGGTTGTGATTGGACGTTGCATTAGGGGTCATCTCCTGTAAAATTCAGGCCAAGGAGATGACATTGGTTGTATCTCATATACAAGGGTGGGAGGCCAGCGTTTGACGATAACACCAGTCAAGGCTTCTGGTGGTTTGACGAACCATTGTCTGGGAGAGACAGTGGGGTGGATGTCCATGGTTTTGGCACAAAGTGGAGAAAATTTAATTTTGATAGACTTAGTTAGGTTTAGATTAGGGTTTAAGCATTTTATAATGAAAATTCATTATATCCGAGAGGGATATACATTTAGTTAGTAAGGGTTTAGAGGTTAGATTAGTTTTAAGATTCAATTTTCTCACTTTTAGCCGGAACGGTGATTCCAACCCTATCCTTTCTCTCAGACAGTGGCATAGGTCACTAAATTTGTGCATATCCTTATTTTTCATTCCTTTTTTTATCATCCCTTTTCCTTTTTTTATTAAATACCTACTCTAGATTACCTTCCTTTCCTATCCTATCCCTATAATAAGGCATGTTATTCTTGTTAGTCGAGTAGGAGGTGTATGGGAAGGGGCAAGAACCGCCCCATCCTTCGAGCTAAGCCGAGCTGAAAGCTAGCATGCCACAGCCCCTTTCCCAACACCAAAGTATTACCTCTGGGTACCCTAGACTCGTAACAATGGCGCCCAACGAATTCGAACGGCTACGAGATAGATTGAAACTTCAAGGTGGTGATTTTGGATTACCGGGTCCATCCCTTTGGATTTTCAATTATCTCCAATTTTTGTTTCTCTTTCAAATTTCAAGAACTCCTATCCTTTAGCACAAGTTTAGGTACCGTAGAGGCTCTTTGAAAGCGATGGATAAAGGACAGCTGTCCAACCTAACAGGTCTAGAACCAGGGGGTTTAGTGAGGTAGTCTGGACTCTAGCGCAATTCAAACATTTGGTGCTATCCATTTAGTTAGACATAGCCAGACGAATAGTGAGGCCTAATTGGGTGACCTGGACATCCTATTCGTGCGGAAGTTCATGTTGGGTTTCTGGCCAACCTTCTTTTAGGTTAATCACAAGAGAGTACGACGTGGTAGGAAATCGAGAGATGAACTGAAGCACTCGTCAAATCACCGGAGCCCCAGTCACAATCAGTTGACTGACACACGACAAGACATTAACTACAACTACGACATACTGTTACTACGATTCCGCGAATGTTATGGAAAATAGTCAGGACTCCACACACCTAGCAGCATCAATAGATAAAACATATAAGCCGATATTTAATTTTTCCACAAAGCTTTTGATTAGTTTTCTTTTAAATATAACTTCTAAGTCTAACAATAGCCATACAATTTTTTTTCATCAGTTTTTTTTTTTGTCACTAAAGAGAATTGAAATACATATATACAAGGGACATTGAAACCAGTTTGAATTTTTTTGAATACATAATTTGAATTTCAGTTTCTAGTCTTTGCATACTTCAATTTTTTTTTGTAAGATATAACTTTTGGATTTTTATATCTTTGTTTTTGAAATCAGGGATTTAAGCATTGAATTTGGAATTGAATTTTTGATTTTTGGATATAAGGAAAAAGAAAATTTAAACAGAAAATTAGAATAGTGATCTTGAAATAGTTTTTTTTTTGAAATGGTTGGTAGAGGTAAGGGGCCAATTCCCAAGGGAGTTGAGCCCAAAACATGGACGAAAAGGAAACCGAGGACTCGTTCGGTTCCCAATCAAAATGAAGAAGAAGAGGTAGGCGCGGTTGGTCAAGAGCCAGGCACAGTGCAAACAGATTTCAACCCCAACCAAACTGTGATAGGAAATCCGTTTACTGACTCCGAAGGAGATGAATCGGAAAAAGAGGGAATAAATAGAGAAGAGAGACTTCCCTTAGGAGATCTACCCGGAACCAGTGCCGAGGTTATTGAGCAAGTAAGGGCTGCGATTGTCGAATCTGAAAGATCTGATAGTGAGGTAGAAGAGGAAATTGAAACTCGTGAGAGTATAGGTGAACAGACTCAACGATTAAAAAAAAATAGGTTACAAATTTCTCAAACATCATTGGTAATACAGGAGTCAGAGAACGTCACAGAAAATTCGATTTCGAGCGAGAGTATTTGTAAGGCGATAGACTCAGCAGTGTCACGAACTCTACACGAGTCACAGTCAAAAACAATAGCAGTTTTGGCTGAACAAATGAAGAATATGACTGAGATGAAAAAGATGGTAAAGCTTGTCTCAAACAACGTAATGACAATTCACGAACGCTTGCGCTTAGTAGAAAAATCTACAATTTCACTGTACGCTAAACAGGAACAAAGGGAAAAATCTTCTCCAAATCCAGACGAATCCGTAGACTTGACTTCAACTGAAAAGCATACAAATCCTTCACGGAACAATTCCAATCAGTCAATCGTAAAAGCGAATTGATATACACAAATGGGGAATCAAATTCGATGGCACTCCTAAAACAATGACCGTCGAAAGTTTTATTTTTAGGATAGAAACTCTCCAGAAAAAGAATGGTGTGACATATGAACAAGTTTTTGCAAATTTTCACCACTTACTGTCAGGGTCCGCTGAAAAGTGGTACTGGCAGTATTTAGAGGAGGAACCAGGGCGACGAAATGCTAAATTATTTTGATTTAAAAACAGAATTTTTGAGACAATTTCGTAATTGCAAGAGGGATCACGAGATTCTTCGTGCAATCATGGATAGAAAGCAACAAAATAATGAAAACTTTGATGAGTTTTACGAAGATGTAAGGGGACTCACCTTGCAGATGCAAAATAGGCCTCCTAAAAAGGATTTAGTGTCTATTGTGCGTCAAAATATAAAAGATAGAATCGCGAACCTTATATTTGGTTGCAACATCAAAAGCATACAAGATTTGAGGGAAGAATGTCGACGGGCAGAGAAGCACCTTGCATGTAGGGAGTCGAGATTCAAGAAGCAAGTGAGTGAAGTTGAGGAACGTGGAATTTCCCGCAGCAGATGTCAGAGGACTCGGAAGACGAGGAACTACATATCGCTGCAGTTCAAAACAAACGAACCGACCGGACATTGACAAACCTGAAAATGGACAAAAGGAATCTGTTTTGAACTTCAGTTTAAAATCAAAATTATTTTTAGGTTGATACTATTATGACCAAGGTGTAGCCAATTAATAATTATTAATTTCCTTGTTCCAAGACTATAGATTAAAATAAACTCTCTTTCACTTTATAAAAAACCACTTTATTGCCTTAACATTCAAAATTGAAGTGAGTATAAAGTCTGCTGACCGAAAACTTTTAGCCTCGGTGTCCTTGTTCTGATTATCAATCAGCTGTGTTATATACTTTACATGATGGTTCAATAACCTTTTAAAAGAATAAATCATTATACATAATAATTTAATACACTTAAATCTCTTGTGTATTGATATTAGTGTTAAATTACATTATTGAAATATTATGCTATACATTCTCATAATTCTATGTTTTTGTCTCAACAATGCCCCCTATAAGTTATTTGTAGAGTGAAAAACTAACTATATTTATTTGTTGCTCATTTAATTCGGCCATTATGAACATTGTTAGAATGCGTTAGCAAAACATATTAATCTTAATTTACTTGAAATGCAGAACAAGGACCAATACATTAGAATCTACTTTAGTTTTTTGACATTAGCAAGTTTTTTCTTATCTTCCGCCGGTAAAGATCGTCTCCCGGGTTTAAGTTATAATTTTATTGTTTTAAGTAGTTTTAAGCTATTATTTTGTATATAATTATTATTTTATTTAAATAGGTATGATAGAAATGTTATACAACAAGCAATAAAGTGATAATGGTAGAATTACAAAATTAATGAATTATGTTGTTTGATTATGTTGTGAAGCAACATGCTCCCGGGCCGCAAAGTGTTCAGTTTGGTGTTGTGTTGTTTTTGTTTGGTTTGGAATGGCCAAAGATGCTACCCATGTGCATTGTTTTCATCTTTGTGCTTGTGGCAGTTTATTGCTTGATCCGACGGAATTGTATGCCAAGTTGAAAATCCCTTGGAATGGTTATTTCAATTAGAACCTGCTAATGGATGCTCATCCTCAGAATTTTCTCATGGAAATAAATAAGAAAAGTATAAATATTGGTTCAAAACAAGAATAAGTATACTAAAATATAGTTATCTGTTTTTTTTTTATTCTTTTTGTTTATTTGGCTATGAGTTCATTTTGTTGGTTGCTTTGGATTATTAATATTTTATGAAGGAAGGTTTTATATGAGATTATTTAGTGTTCATAGTTTATAATTCATGGATAATGGGCATTATATGGATTAGATTAGGGTTGACGATCATTTTCAAAATGTATTTAATTAGAGTTCATTGTTTTTTTTTTTTATGAGTTTCACGCGCACTACGAATTCGATATTGGCAAGGGGGGCAATTTTGCCATTGGGCGTTTGAATATGGATTTATGAGTTTTAATAGTAACGACTCGCGTAAGTCCATCCGAACCGGGATGCAATTCGAGAACACGCGCGAGTAGCCACAATGACGGTGGTAAATTATCTTCTTTGACTAAAACGATGTCTCCAACAGTGATGTTTGGCTGTTTGTTCAGCCATTTTGGCCGTTGTTGCAGCAAGTGTAGGTAACTGGTGCTCCATTGTTTCAAGAACTCTTGGTTTAGGCGCTGCAGGTATTTCCACCTGTCTAAATTATTTGCCTTTTCTTTGTGTGTAGTTTCGATCTGGTAGCGAAATTAGTGAATCTCCTATCAGAAAGTGAGCTGGAGTTAAAACGGAAAGATCATTTGGATCTGATGACATTGGGCATAAAGGTCGTGAGTTAAGACATGCCTCGATCTGTGTGAGGAGGGTCGCATACTCTTCAAATGTTAATTTCGAGGTTCCTATGGTTCTTTTCAAGTGGTGCTTTAAAGATTTTACCCCTGCTTCCCACAAACCACCGAAGTGTGGGGCTGATGGTGGGTTAAAATGCCATGTTGTGTTGAGTGTTGCAAGTGTTTCCGAGACCGCGTTTGACCATTCCGATGAAATAAATTTACTGTCCCTTTTAAGAATATTATTAGCACCCTTAAAGTTTGTGCCACAGTCACTAAAAATGTTTGTGCATATATCTCTTCTTGATACAAACCTTCTATAGGCTGCAATGAAAGCTGTTGAGCTGAGATCGCTGACCAGTTCTAAGTGGATGGCCTTTGTTGATAGGCATACAAAAACTGAAATGTACCCTTTTGAAAATTTGGTACATCTACCTCTCCACAGTTTTATTTCCACCGGTCCAGCATAGTCGACACCTGTGTTTGTAAAAGGCCTGGTGATAATCACTCGTTCCATGGGAAGGCTTCCCATAAGTTATGTTTGCATCCTTGCATTGTGTCTATGGCACCTGACGCATTGGTAGATTGTTGATTTTACTAATCTCTTAAGATTGGTAATCCAATATAAATTTCGTATCTCCGCCATCATAAGTTGTTGACCATCATGGAGAGTGCGTTGGTGTACATCGCAAGCAATAAGTTTCGAAAATTGATGTTGATCTTTTAATATGATAGGATGTATTTTATCGTATGATAAATTTGCATTTGAGAGCCGACCTCCTACACGAAGAATGTCATTCCCATCCAGAAACGGATTTAAGCTAGAGATCGAACTTCCGAACAATTTTTATGATACGATCTCTTGATGTGATCAATTAATCAGGTGAAATTGGAGTATCATTCAATGGTGAACGTAGTTTTGATTGTATTCTCTTGATATAGCGTTTCCATATGGCTATACTACGAATAAGGCGTTTCAAAGTTGAAAAATTTTGAAAAAAATCATTGTCAATAGCCGTACAGTATACAGCGATTTGACAAAAGCTGTTCAATGTATCCTTGAGTTTTTCGTTATAGAATGATGATATAGTTTTATCCATCTGTTGTACCTTTTTTGTTTCTTGGTCCGTTTCCAGTGGAAAGTTGGCTAAAGGTTGCTTTTCGGTGAACCCTTTCAAGAACTGTGGACCATGCCACCACATTTAATTGTTGATGAGGTCCCTTGCTGTGGATCCACGTGACCCGATGTCAGCTGGATTTTCCTTGGTGTTAACATATCTCCATACATTCGGACCAGTTAAGTTTTGAATTTCGGTGACACGATTGGCGACAAAGGTGGTGCGTATTGCTGGATTTCCCTTTATCCAGGCTAACGTTATCATTGAGTCTGTCCATGCAAAGATGTCAGATGTATCAAATTGCATGGACATTACTATACGTTTCAAAAGCTTTGCAAGTAAAAGTGATGCTGAAAGCTCTAATCGAGGTAATGAGACGCATTTAACAGGTGCTACTATTGTTTTTGAAGCAATAAGGTGTATGTGCTCCTTTCCGTTGCATAAAATGCGTGCATATATTACCGCAGCGTATGCCTTTTCAGATGCGTCACTAAACCCATGCAATTGAATCGTTGAAGAGTCTTCATACTCTATCCAGCGAGGAATTTGTATTTCTTGTAGAAGTTTTAGTCCACTTCGAATATCTCTCCAAGTTATTTCAATTTCTTGTGGAATTGCTGCATCCCAAGAAAGTTCATTTACCCAAAGTTGTTGTAGTATGATTTTGGCCTTGACAATACATGGAGCTATCCACCCTAGTGGATCAAATAGACGGGCTATGTCGGCGAGGACTGATCTTTTGGTAAATTTATCGACTTCCGGTAAATTAATTTTAAATGTGAAACAGTCTCTTGCCGGATGCCATTGGATGCCTAAAGTTTTGATTGAGTCTGTGGTGTCAAAATCGAAGGGAAGGTTGATTTCCCTTTCATCTTCGGGAATTTCCTGAATAATTTTTTGGAAATTGCTAACCCATTTCCGAAGTGGAAAACCTGCAGATTTCAAGGTTGAACGTACCTCTCTCTGTAAAGTTAAGGCATTTTCTTCAGTATCTGCTCCGTAGATCAAATCGTCCATGTAGAAACCCTCCAAGATGGCCGTGGCCACATTAGGCTTATCTCTCTTGACATCGTCAGCAAGCTGTTGCAGGGTTCGCACAGCTGAGAATGGAGCTGAAGCCGTACCAAAAGTAACGGTTGTAAGAGCATACGTTTTGATTGGCTCACATTGTGATGATCTCCACAATATAAGTTGATATGAAGTATCTTCTGAAGCCATCCAGATTTGCCGATACATCATACTGATATCAGCAACTAAAGCTATTTTAAACTTTCGCCATTTTGCGATAAGATCAATTATGTCTGGTTGTAGACGTGGCCCTATCATAAGACAATCGTTAAGTGATAGCCCATTTGAAGTTTTACATGAGCCGTCAAAAACTACACGAAGTTTTGTTGATTTGGAAGAATCTTGCCATTGCTGAGCGTTTTGAATTTCCGAATATGGGGCGTAAGTTCTTTTTAAAAGGTAAACGAACTTCGTACCTTCCATCAATTCGGCGTTTGAACGTTTGATTGTAGTGTTGTTGACAACTTTCTTCTTCTTGTGTGTGTTTTCTTATTTCAAAATTTTCTTCTATTTCCCAAAATTTATTTAACTGAAAGTTAAGGTCTACTTGATTGTGAAGAGTTTGGACCGTTATCGGGTTGTTAGAGTTAGTGCATCCTGTCAGAATCCATCCTAACTCTGTTAGTTGTGCCACAGGGGTACCGATATTCCCTTTGATAAGGCCCTCCAAAATGATTAAAGAATAAACATCAGCACCTATCAACAAATCTATTTTTCCAGGAACATAGAAGGAAGGATCTGCTAATGGAAGATTTAAAATATGATTCCATGCATTTTCCTTAATCCTTTGGGTTTGAAGTACCGAAGTTAATTTGTTAAAGACGAAAGCTTTTATGTCTATGCAAAATTCAGGATTTGTTAAAGAGAAAATTGTCAATTTCACCATATGATGTGAGGTGCCTGTTGACGTTTTTCCAAGTCCTGTGACATTGGTTTGAACCTTTTGTCTCTTGAGCTGTAAAAGTTGAGCAGAGCTTTCTGTTATGAGAGTAGCTTCTGAGCCTGGGTCTATAAGTGCCCTTAGAATGTGTTGCATTCCATTTGGAGTGAATACCTTAACTAATGCTGTGGCTAGCAGAGCCTTTGCTTGAATTTGATAAAAGTGATTCGCATTTGATTTTGTGTGAAGAGAGTTTATACAGTATGATTGTTGATCATTGTTGAAAGCATTTGAAATCGGTTGATTGATTGATTGATTTTGAATGGTTGGAGCAGGTTGATTCATGTTTTGAGTGAAGAAACTTTGAGTACTTGGATTTGGAATATGGTTATTTTGTGAATTGTGATTCTGAGAGTTGTGTTGTGGATTGTTTTGCCTTGAAAAGTGTGGATTTTGTTGTTGATATGAATTATTATTTGAGTTGTAAGAATGATGAGATTTTGGTGTCTCTATGTGCAACATGGTATGATGCTTGAGTCCGCAATTGTTTCTTAAGCACCTGTTACTACTAGTGCAATTGGAGGCATGATGATCATAGCCCAAGCAGTTACGGGTATTTCCAAATTGGCAAGTGCGTGAATGCATTCGACACTAGTGTCATGCAGAGATTTTAGAGCAGAAGCTGATTCATTTATAATTTTCTTTTGCTCTAAGAGATTTCTTAATTGTGTGTTAACGAGTTTTCTTTTATTTTGGAATCTGTCTGTGATTATCTCCCAGGCAGATTCATAGTTTTTAGTTTCAATGAGTAAATGCTGTATAAGGCGAGAAGCATCACCCGTTAGAGAGGTTTTCAGATACTGAAGTTTTTGGATATCTGAAAGATCCTAATTTTTGTTGATAAGATTATCAAACAAATTGTAAAACTCAATCCAATCCTCGAAACGACCTGAGAATGATTTTATTTGGATGCGCGTATGACGTACGTCTGAAGAAGCTGATTTTGTAGTGTTTAAATTATTTGTGCAGTTAAAGGCATTAGATTCTAATGATATGGTAGCTCTTTCAGCTATGAGTTTTTCTTTATCGTCGTTTAAAACCCCGATAAATTTATAGAAAACGCGTTTAATTTTTAAAAAAGTTTCATCGGCATAATATTTTTCTTTTAACGGATCGGCAGCACTATTTGCAATGGCCGTGTGGTCTTTTTTGCACTTTGCAAAACTTTCGTCCAAGTCTTTTATGCACGCGTTCACATACCCCCTTGACTTACGCGACGCGCTGTCTTTAATATAATCGTCTAAGTCACTTGAAATTTCAGCAAGATTTAAAACTTGCCCTTCTATAAGCTTGGCTAATTTCGACATGTTTGATTATATATATGTATATACGTATATATTGATACACTGCACTATTTGATTTTATAGATTCTTTATATTCAATGAAATTATTTAATTAAATTAAGGATAAATTTAATCTGCAGGCCAAGTGTCGACACAAAAGTTTATTTTTATGAAATATTTTGTTTTAAAAAGAAAAAAAAAGGTGAACACAATTGAAATTCCTACCTTGAATTTCCTTTGTTGAAAAGAACCGCCAAATTTTCCGTTGAAACAGGATCTTCTTGATCGAAACTGTATGTTGCACGTTGATGATGAACTGGAGTCGGTGTCCTATTTGTCCTCTAGCACCGTTGGATATCTCCGTTGAATGTCCTTTGTTCTTTGTATAATCCCTCGTTGAAATTGCTCTGGCCGCAATTAACACTTCTTCTCGTTGGACGATTACTTTGATCGCACTTTTCTTTTTATTTTAAATAATTTAAATCCACACTTTATTCACTGCTTCTTATTTAAGGCTCGAAGGACCATGTTTTGAACTTCAGTTTAAAGTCAAAACTACTTTTAGGTTGATACTATTATGACCAAGGTGTAGCCAATTAATAATTATTAATTTCCTTGTTCCAAGACTATAGATTAAAATTAACTCTCTTTCACTTTATAAAAAACCACTTTATTGCCTTAACATTCAAAATTGAAGTGAGTATAAAGTCTGCTGACCGAAAACTTTTAGCCTCGGTGTCCTTGTTCTGATTATCAATCAGCTGTGTTATATACTTTACATGATAGTTCAATAACCTGTTAAAAGAATAGATCATTATACATAATAATTTAATACACTTAAATCTCTTGTGTATTGATATTAGTGTTAAATTGCATTATTGAAATATTATGCTATACATTCTCATAATTCTATGTTTTTGTCTCAACAATGCCCCCTATAAGTTATTTGTAGAGTGAAAAACTAACTATATTTATTTGTTGCTCATTTAATTCGGCCATTATGAACATTGTTAGAATGCGTTAGCAAAACATATTAATCTTAATTTACTTGATATGCAGAACAAGGACCAATATATTAGAATCTACTTTAGTTTTTTGACATTAGCAAGTTTTTTCTTATCTTCCGCCGGTAAAGATCGTCTCCCGGGTTTAAGTTATAATTTTATTGTTTTAAGTAGTTTTAAGCTATTATTTTGTATATAATTATTATTTTATTTAAATAGGTATGATAGAAATGTTATACAACAAGCAATAAAGTGATAATGGTAGAATTACAAAATAAATGAATTATGTTGTTTGATTATGTTGTGAAGCAACAGAATCCATCATTTAAAACGAATGAACGAGACAGAAAGACAGAACTTTCGACCGACAAGAACTCAGAAACATGTCCTTCCACATTCCATTCACTGACGTGTTTCTGTTGCGGAAAAGGAAACATTTCCTTCAGTTGTGCTAACTGCCAGGAAAACCTGAAAGTCGGCAGTGCAACCGGGATTACACCGCTTACGAAAGCAGTTATCCCGGAGAAACAGAACCTGCCAAAAATAAAAATTTTAAAACGAACAAATTTACCATTTGAAGAAAAGAATACCTTTATACCTCCACCGCATCATAAAAGTTTACATCAGCGTATGAGAGAATATGAAGATGCGAGGAGGAGGATATTTAACGAGGAAGTTAGTTGTAAAGAAGATAGTTTTATGGAAGAAGAGAAAAGTAGAAATTTGAAAAAGATAGAAAAATTACGGAGAAAATGTGCAATATTTAGGGTAAGAAAGAACAAAATTGAGTCCACGATCCTTGCAGTTGCAGGCGATAATCGGCCTTTTGCAAATGTACTTGTGAACGGAGAAGCAATGCAAGGCCTTTTAGACAGCGGGGCTTCAGTTAGTCGCCTAGGGAAGGGTGCAATAGCTTTCATAGCAAAACATAAAATACAAGTAACAAGAATGACAGAAGACATACGAACTGCAGACGGAAAACAACAACAAATAACTGGACGATTTCTGGCAAAGATCTCATCATGGGGCAATATTACTCATGAGATTGAGCTATATATCGTACCCAGTCTTCAACAAGAACTCTATTTGGGAGTTAATTTTTGGAGAACCTTCAAGGTTGCTCCAAACATTATCAGCAGTCTCGACAGCCCGTCATCGACGCAGGGGCAAGAGGTTGATCTCTTGCGAAAACTTACACCAGCACAATCTGAGGACCTTGAGCGGGTCAAGGGTACATTTCCTTCGTGCGCAGTGCTGGGATTGGGTAAGACGACAGTCGAAGAGCATGTCATTGAGATGGAGGACGACACCATTCCCATCAAGCAAAGACATTACCCAATCTCACCTGTCATTCAGAAGCTAATGTACGCTGAGCTCGATAGGATGCTCGAGTTAGGAGTTATCGAAGAGAGTGAAAGCGCATATAGCTCACCAGTTGTGCTGGTTCGTAAGCCAGGCAAAAACAGGCTGTGCTTGGATTCACGGAAGGTGAAAGTGGCCACGAAAAAATTCGCGTACCCTCTCCCACACATTGAAGGGATTTTGAGTCGACTTCACGATACGCACTTCATTTCGAGTATCGATTTGAAGGACGCCTTTTGGCAGATTCCTCTGGAGAGGAAATCAAGGGAGAAGACGGCTTTCACAGTCCCTGGGCGGCCGTTATACCAATTCACGGTTATGCCGTTTGGTTTGTGCAACGCTGCTCAGAGAATGTGTAAGCTAATGGACAAAGTCATTTCCGCTCGTTTGAGAGAGAATGTCTTTGTTTACCTCGATGATCTCTTGGTTTGCTCACCAGACTTTGAAACCCACATGAGCGTCCTCAAAGAGGTAGCGAGATGTTTGCGGGCAGCGGGTCTGACGATAAACGTGGAAAAGAGCAAGTTTTGTTTTAAGGAGATCAAATACTTAGGCTACTACGTCGGTGACGGCTGCCTGAGAACTGATCCTGAAAAAGTATCAGCGGTAAAGGATTTTCCTGTTCCGAAAACCCCCAAACAACTCCGTCGGTTCCTAGGGATGACGGGTTGGTATAGACGGTTCATACCGAACTTCGCTTCTATATCAGCCTCGATGACGGACTGTCTCAAAAAAGGAAAAGACTTCGCAATGACAGATGAAGCAATTGCTGCTTTCGAGACTTTAAAAACGACACTAGTGACCGCACCCATACTTACGAACCCCGACTTTACTAAACACTTTTACATCCAATGTGATGCATCAACTTCAGGTGTAGGGAGCGTTCTTTTTCAGATGGATGAAGCGAAAAACGACCGATAGCATTCATGTCCCAGAAGCTGAATTCCGCCCAGCGAAATTACAGTGTAACGGAACTTGAATGCTATGCGGCCGTTTTGTCTGTCAAGAAGTTCCGAGCCTACATTGAAGGACTACCTTTTACGATAATTACCGATCACGCGAGTCTTAAGTGGCTGATGACACAAAAAGACTTGAGTGGTCGGCTGGCTCGTTGGAGTTTTAAACTCCAAGGTTTTGACTTTACGATCGAGCACAGGAAGGGTATCCTCAATGTAGTCCCGGATACTCTCTCAAGAATCCATATGGACGAGATCGAAACTGAAACACCAGAAGTTGACTTCAATTCACCATACTTTTCATCAGTAGAGTATGTTGAGTTGAAGAAGACTATTAACGAAAACCAAGACAAACTTCCTGACGTATGCATCTCGGACGGTTACGTGTACAAACGGACTGAAAAACGGACAGGAGACCCTATCCAAGAAGACAGGGCCTGGAAACTCTGGGTTCCGAAGGAGTTGTGTGGGGGTCTTTTGAAAGCAGCCCATGATTCCTTCACTTCTGGCCATGGAGGAATGAATAAAACGCTGTCGAAACTTCGTCAAAAATACTTTTGGCCCAATATGACGATAGAAGTTCAAAACTATGTGAACAATTGCGACATATGCAAATGCAATAAAGCGACAAATAAAATCTTAAGACCACCAATGGGACAACAGACTTTGACTGAACGACCCTTCCAACGACTGTACATCGACTTTTTAGGACCATACCCGAGGACTAGAACTGGACATACCCACATTTTTATTGTACTTGACCACTTTTCAAAATACGTGTTTTTGAAACGTATCCGCAAAGCAACAGTAGCCGAGGTAGTAAATTATCTTGAAGAAGAAGTTTTTAACATGTTCGGTGTGCCCGAATACATTTATCTGACAATGGAAAGAAATTCGTTTCAGAATTGTTTTCCAGCTTTTTAAAGAAATATGGGGTCAAACATGTGAGAACTGCATTTTATTCGCCACAGGCAAATGCTTCTGAAAGAGTGAACCGTTCAGTTTTAGCAAAAATAAGATCTTATATCGATAACGATCAAAGAAACTGGGACACTCTTGTCAGTAGCACGGCATTTTTACTAAGAAGTGTGGTCCACGATTCAACCACGTATGAACCATACTATGCCGTTTTCGGTACCCGAATGGTACAACACGGAGATACCTATGAGCTTCTTCGAAGGTTAAATATGCTCAAAGATACAAACATTGAAATAATTAACAAAGCTGATAAATTAGCATTACTCAGAAAAAACATATTTGACAATTTGAGAATAGCTCATGACAAATCAACAAAAGTGTACAACACTAGAAGCAGAGCTATATCTTATAAGACAGGACAGATTGTTTTTAGAAGAAACTTTAAACAGAGCAAACTAGTAGACCAATACAATGCTAAATTAGGACCTAAATTCTTAAAATCAATTATCTTGAAACCGATTGGTAACTCATTGTACGAAGTAGGTAATTTGAGAGGTGAGAAAGTTGGTGTCTTTCACGCGAAAGATCTACACACTTAGTACCTGCCTATACCTGTGATATTAGATTTTAAGAGATTTCCTTGACGCACTCAGGCTGCTGTTGCTTTAGATTAGACCTTCTGCTTCTGTGATATGAATGTGTGTTTTGTATAGAGATTTTAGTAATTTATTTATTTATTTTATTTTATTCATTTATTTATTTATTTATTTATTTATTTATCTATTTATTTATTTGTTTATTCATTCTTTTATTTTTTTTTATTGTTGAAGAAGTACATACATAGTGACGAATTTAAGGATGTTCATAGAGAGATATAGACTGAAACCTACCCTCCAGTAGAAGACAGAAAACAGAAAAAATAAATGATTAAGTAAATCAGATAATTTCTAATGTCAACAAGATATTTGGTAACACAAGCCTTACACTCCAAATACCAAATAAACGCCATTCAAATTTCAATACCTAATCATTAATGACAAGAATCCCAGAATAAACTCGAATATCTGATGAGACAGCATCAAATATCGATCCACTTATGACGAAACAAGAACTCATAAATTAGCCGAAACCACAAAAATCATTCCCTAATTTGAATGCCCGGACTTGATAAAAGTAATTGAAAATGCTATCAGGGCGTGGGACGTACCACACGTCACTACTTTCAAGTACGTACAAGTACATAAGCTACAGATTCATCTTGATGAAAAGTTATAAGCGACACGACAGCCGTACTTCTTTTGCGAGGCCAGTGTTCTCTTGACCACTCGAAAACTGACGTCGAGCTTGTAACGTAGCCTTTCGTGTTGCACTGTGAAATCATAATAATAGAAGTAATTTTCTTCGAACCGCCAAGTCGAAACAAACCTATCAAACTCTACCTATGCGTTCAGCGTTCACAGTTAAAATTCTCACTACCTATTATAAATGAGAACTATCAAAACCTCTCAAGTGATTCACTTACAACGATGATTTATTTATTCCACGCAATAAACCACCCCCTGACAACTTCAATAGCAAACACAAAAAAAGTAAACAAAAACAAACCACCACCTGTCCGAATCTGGCCTCAGATACAAAACGTATGTATATCTACTGTATATACATCATAATCCACATAGTAATACACACGTACTTACTCCGAAACAAAATTAACCACCAAACGAATCCAGTAGTAATAACATAACCTACTCATATACATATGTAGTTACATATGCACATATCCTCAACCGAAAATCTTTCAACATGACCTGGGTCATGCATTCAAAAACATTTTTAAATATAGATAATTCACATTTATTAAAACCTGTGTGAAACAAAGGGTTTCTTAAGGAAAAGAAAAAAAACGAAAAGAGTAAACAAACTTACGGCTGACAAATATCAAGGTCGGGATCCAAGACGATATCTGTATGTTTGTATACATCCATTGCAGTGACAATCCATGAGCAGGATCTCCGATCTCTTCACAGCTGCAAAGACAATTAAATTTGTCGATGTCTATTAGACTGGTTGACGTTGGTTGGCGAGGGGAACTGTGATAGTCGATGATGATGGCCTGGAACAAAAAAAGAAACAAATTATGACTAGGGACGAGTGAATTGTCGTCGCTTGAATAGTGTTTCTGGGGGATGTTTTCTAAGCACTCGGATTGCAAGACCCAGAAGCATTATCAGCGACGATGGTGAACCTATCCTTATGGTCAATATTTATCTAAGTGCTGTTGTTTTATTTTGCTGATGAATGGTGGCTTCGGAACTGAAAAGAAAAGGAAAAAATTAGGGATTGTAGGTGCATGTACGTTTTGTATTGAAATCCCATGGAAAACCTACCGGCTAATGTTGGACGAGGTTTTGAGTTGGTGTTGGCTAGGAAGTAATAGAGTTTTCTCCACTTTGTTGTTAAATTTCCATGTCTGATAATTGTCTCTAGTTTTGAGAAGTTTTTTTGTTTAATTTTCTTATGTTATTATCCACTTTTTGATGAATTCACTTCACAAAATAATTTAACACATTAATTTTTGTTGATTGAAAGTTAAATAGATCTCAAATGTCAAATTTTAGTAAGCTCTTAGAACTTAACGAAAATACGCGACATCTTGTGGCGATTACAAGTAAGTTAGAGGGAAAAGTGCAATAGGAAGTAGGTAGTTGTTGGTAGGATATAAAATCAGTTAGGGTTTGAAAATAATAATTTTTGTGCAATATTATATTTATTATTGATTGAAATGAGAGTTAAGACTGAAAGGATTAGTTTATAAGTATTGTTAGTTATTTATTCTAAGATTTACTAGGTTTATTAACACTTTAAAGAAAGAAAGTGTTATAAAAAGTTTAGTACGGACACACACACATTTTAGGACAACGAAGGAAGACATTTTGACCGACAAAATATCAGAACGAGGGTTACAGAAAAGCTCTACTTCCAATGAAAAGAACGAAAAAATAATTGAAAGAGGGGAAACAAATGTAGGGCAATAGGCCAATGACCGGAGAATGCAAGTAGGATTTCTTTTAAGCATTTTTGAAAAGAAAAAGTACAGCGGAAAACATATACTGTATTGCACTATACAGTACGGTGTAACTGACTGGTTCGTTGACGATATACGGTGATTTTTTACTGATACGATCGTTGATTTGCTTGATTTCATCAGCAATTATCAAGAAGTAAATTTTATTGAAAATTAACTTGATAAAATCAGTGAATGATTTAAAAGAAATAGAGAATATCTGTGAAGATAGAGGTGACCGAAGATTAGAAGGAGGCTAACCGGCACTTTTCTGGGAGGTGAAGATTATCCTCGAAAATACCAAAGCAGAGGTTAAGGGTTAGAAAAAAAAAAAACATTTTTTTTTCTATCTCTAGGTCACATGACTGGAGGAATAACTCGCTGACTACCGATCATACTACCTACATATATGCATAGCCACGTTTATACGCATATATACAGATATATAGTCTTAGACCAAAACGCTAAGAAGGGATAGGCCCTAGCCTCTGCGTAAATTTTGAGGGTATAAAAATCCAAGAATCAAGGATTCGATCCAGACTTCACCTAGCTATAATTCTAAGTTCACGAAAATAAGAACGAGGTGTCCCGGAGTTGATAAATTTTTTTTTGACAATTCGTGTCTATAAAGATTGATTCCTTTTTTTATAATTTTTTTCTTTTGGATTAGATAATAATTTTTTTTTTGATTTTTGGAGTCAATGATAAAATAATCTTGTTTTTTTTTCATTTTTAATTTGATTTTTTTGATTAATTCAAGATTTAGTTTTAAAGTAGAGTAAAAATTAAAGTTACAAGGAAACAAAAAAAAAAAAGAGAAAAGTTTAAGAAGTTGAATTTAAAATAGATACTTGTAAAAATCCTTTTTTTAAATCTGTGCATGGTGAAGTAAAATATATGTATATGGATATATATATATATATATATATAAAAGTGAAAGTGTGCGGGAAGGGTCAAAATTGCCTATACATATACCGTCATCTGAAACGTGCTGCCGGCAGGACCTCGAGGGACGTGTTACCGTGAGTAATTTTTCTTTTCACTGATATGTTGTTGATGTATCTATAAATTTATATATATAAACATATATACATAAGAGACTCCCAAAAAGTATAGAAGGTCCCATAAGTCATTGGTGAAACTTCTTTAAACCTTTCTAGATTGTTTTCTTCTTTTTTTTATAAACATACCTATATACTTTTTTTTTATTGTTAACAAATTTTCTTTTATTTTCCTTTTGAATTTTTTATATTGAATTTTTGATATTTGAATTTGTTAAATTTTGGTGGACTATGTCCAAACTAATTAAAACAAAAATAATTTGTGGAAAACTTGGTTTTTGAATTTTAAACCATGGGTTGCTAAACATATGCAATGGTGTGTGGTGGCTTGACTGGGCCGTCTTTCCGGAAGAGGAAGTAGCAAATGACAAGAAAACATGACATAAGAGTACAAGACGAACTTTTGACTTAGGGATTTGACGAAAAATACTTTTACGACGGTTGTGATTGAACGTTGCATTAGGGGTCATCTCCTGTAAAATTCAGGCCAAGGAGATGACATTGGTTGTATCTCATATACAAGGGTGGGAGGCCAGCGTTTGACGATAACACCAGTCAAGGCTTCTGGTGGTTTGACGAACCATTGTCTGGGAGAGACAGTGGGGTGGATGTCCATGGTTTTGGCACAAAGTGGAGAAAATTTAATTTTGATAGACTTAGTTAGGTTTAGATTAGGGTTTAAGCATTTTATAATGAAAATTCATTATATCCGAGAGGGATATACATTTAGTTAGTAAGGGTTTAGAGGTTAGATTAGTTTTAAGATTCAATTTTCTCACTTTTAGCCGGAACGGTGATTCCAACCCTATCCTTTCTCTCAGACAGTGGCATAGGTCACTAAATTTGTGCATATCCTTATTTTTCATTCCTTTTTTTATCATCCCTTTTCCTTTTTTTATTAAATTCCTACTCTAGATTACCTTCCTTTCCTATCCTATCCCTATAATTAGGCATGTTATTCTTGTTAGTCGAGTAGGAGGTGTATGGGAAGGGGCAAGAACCGCCCCATCCTTCGAGCTAAGCCGAGCTGAAAGCAAGCATGCCACAGCCCCTTTACCAACACCAAAGTATTACCTCTGGGTACCCTAGACCCGTAACACAACGTGCTGGCATTTATTCATTTGTTAACTTGTAATTCTTATTAACAAATGTGTAAAAGTCGGTGACGTGTGTTAACGTACGGATAACTTTAACTCGCCAAATTCCACGTATAAAGAACGGATAACTTCTTAATACATATACGTGTGATAGGACCGTTTATTACCACGAGTATACACTTCGTAGGGCAGTGCATGCATGTGACACATGTATTAAAAAATCACCACAATTTGTTGAAGTGGTGAATTTGGTAAATACTGGAAAGATAAAGAAAAGTTATCAAACGTGCAAATTGTTTATCCATGTGCCAGTTAGCACGTATGTTAGGGGTTAGGGAACGGATACCAGTTTTTATTATTACTGCTGTAAGTTAATTTTTTTTTTTAAACTTGAAATATTAATGAATTTGTTCCTTGAAAAATTATGTTTCAAATTTATAGAAAACGGTTCACTTGCTTAGATTCTAGCTCGATGTAAGGTGGATGTAGGAACGCAAATTATTGTATGTTACTACCAAACACCACAGATATTTATTTTCAGTTTGAGTATCGCATCAATTGAAAAACTGACAACAAACATAGAACATAAAGGAACATAAAACTGCATATGTAACTAGTTCAAAAAGTACATTTTGGCGTTGGTACCTAGAGGATATAGGTACTGTAAATCAATCGAAGATTTACACACAAGTTGTCCTTATGCTTTCGCTCTTATCATTATAATAAATGTCTTAAGTCTACAAACTTGTAAATCATCATTTTAAGCTGGATTTACTGCACCTAATTGTTCAACATTCATGTCAGAATATGCCACAATCTTAACAAAAAACAGCTTTTGTTCTGCTCTAAAATTCCCAGTCTGCCATGCATCACACCTTGCGCGTTCTCAAAAACCCTTTAAATCACTTACAAAATGTCCCAAGTCCCACTATTGTTAATACTTGAAGGAACATTTCAACGTTCAACTTATTTGTCCTGAGGTGTGCAAGTGCGAGTTGTTTGGAAGTAGTCAACCACAACACCTGGGTCATGGTAAACTGAAAATCATGACAAAATCGAGAAAGGCATCCACATTCTTCCCTATCTTTCAAGCTAATGGAATTCTGGTGCACTCCCCATGTCCAGTACCCTAGAATTCAAAATCCAGAATCCAATTTATTGCACCCAAAGATCAAAATGTGAATAAATAATGAGCGAGTTTACATCAATTTAAAGGAACACAAACAAATAGAATGTCTATGTCTATCTGCTGCATAAAATGCTGATGATTTAGCACATTACAAGGATACAAGCTGCAAATAACACCTCCTTTCAGTTGCAATCACGGCAATCCAGAGTTTTACCACATCCACAATGACACGTGTAATGCGTTGATAAAATCTCCCAGAATAATGGCTTAGTAAAGTGCAAATCAGTGGAAAATGTTATAGACCGGAAGGTATTGTTACAAAAAATAATGTACAAATAATTTTACAAAGTAATGTATTTTTGTCATCTTATATCTCATTTTTTTTTTGTGTGTGGTACTCCTATACCCTACTCAAAGGACAATTTCGAGCAATGGTTTCGTACTTTAAGGATATTTTAAGAATGTTTAGGAGCGTATCGATCAGTGAATAAAAAAGATACCACTTCAATTCAATATTTTATTTTATTTTTCCAATGGAAGTTACAGGCGAGCTAGTGTTTAAAGGGAGACGAATGAATAGGCAAAATTCCGCAAGCGTGAATAATTTCCCATGTACACACTCTATTCACGCCCAAAACAAGTGTGAATAAACTTGACTGATTGTGAACACGTTATCTGTCAAAAATTTTACACCCATGTTTGCCGAATCGCAAAAATCAATGTGTACACAATTTTTATATACACAGAAAAAAGCTCACTTGGGCTCTGGTCACGTAGTGAGTGGTAAGTGGCAGAGCGGCAAGTTTTAGTTGTGCAAATGCTGTTGCCAAATAACGTAATATAAAAACATAATCAGCAATCATTTGATTTTATTATTTCATTCAAAGAACTCAAAAAATTGCCGCTCAGGATTGAATTAAGAAATATGTAAATAAAATCAGAGCGACGACGACGCCCGCCGCACAGTGATCCGTTTGTCGAATTTCGGCGACAAAAATTATTTCCCAGGGCAATTCTGAACGAAAATTAGTGAAATTTGGTTCACTTAGTGATTTAGAGATGCTGAATTTAGTGATACTGTCTTAATTTTTCTACTTCAAACAGGGATTTCACAATTAAGTTCAGAACTTAGTTCCAAATTTCAAAATTTCAAAAAAAGCCCTGTGCAAGTCAGGAATTAACTAAGTCAAGTTTGTGTCTTAAAAATAATAAAATAAATATGTTCTTGAATGTGTACTTACACATGAAAGTGATGCCAATACAGATTTGTATCAAATTTAGAAAATGTATTCAAAAATGTTGCTCAATTCTCTTTTGAGAATGGAATTAATTTAAAAAAATTTAAACAAATTTGACTATTTTGAGACTTACAAGTTACCAAACTATTTTTGGACGCAATTGTCGAAAACTTAAAGTAATATAAAATGATCAAAGATAAATACACATTTAAAACTTTTTGTTATTCTCTACCTACTTATCCGGCTCCTGGGTCTCTGCCTTAGATATTGCGGTTTTCCATCGGTTGCGGTCCCTCGCACGCTCCCTCCGGTCGTCGAGACTAAGCGCTCTTGCATTGTTGTCCATTCGCTCGATGTAGCCAAGCCAGTGTAGCTGACGTGTTTTGGCTCTTTGGACTACATCCTCATCTTAGTACAGCTTGTATAATTCACTATTGAATCTTCTCCTCCAATCGCCCGATTCGCAAATATCCAAATATCTGCCGAAGAATTTTTCTTTAGAAAGTGCCCAGTATCAATTTCCCATTTTTACTTAACGTCCAACACTCGGTGTAGAAGAGAAGAAATCACATGATAGCGCATCTCCTTGTCGGAACCCTGTACATGTCTGGAATAACTGGGACGAGTTGTTACCCATTTGCACGTTGCACCGCGTATATGCGGCATAGCTGGATTAGTTTTTTCGGGATCCCGAGTTCCGACATCGCTAATAGAAGCTCTTGGCGACTTATGCTATCATATGCGCTTTTTAAGTCGATGAATAGGTGGTGGGTCTTGACTTTAAATTTGTTGGTCTTTTCCAGGATTCGCCTCCATGTGAAGATTTGGTCGAAATTTGATATGCCTGGCCTGAAACCACACTGGTACGTGCCGATCATAGTGTTGGAGAAAGGTTTTAGACGCTCACATAGTACGTTGGATAGGGTCTTGTAGTGTAACGGTATAGACAACAACTAATGTTGTCAATCCTTTCATCCTGGAGATACAGGTTCTACCAAACGGATGAAAGGGTGTCCAGTATGCAAGGACCAGATCAGGCATGCTTGCATTTTGCTTAGCTCGTCGTATGTGGGGTGGGTTCTTTTGGCCTGCTTAACTGGACTACCGTACTCATATAATCATGCCTGGATTTTAAAAAAATGGTATACAAAAAAAAAAAAGAAAAATGCAAAATTGATATAAGCTAGGACAGTTAACTATTTTAACAAACGGACGAAACGAACATTTAAAATTAAGCTACGTTAAATGAAAATGATTTTAAAGATGTTTGGAAGCAAACAAACAATTTCCCCAACTGACTCACCTACTAGTCCTTCCAATGCACGGGTACTTTTGGTGTTAGTAGTACCCTTGCGCACAAGAAGTATGAATTTCAGTGTACCTGTATAGGAATATTAAAGACAAATTCACGACACACATCCAATAATTTGAATGAATTTCCGCGCTCACACAAACAAACAAAATTAAAATATGAAAACTATAAAGGAAGAGCAATGAAAATTAAAACAACAAATTATGTTAGCAATGGTTATAAAATTATACACAAACACATACAAAAAAAAAATAGAACAAGAAAACACAATTGTTTTGTTACACATTTAAATTGCCAAAAAAAAAAAAAAAATAGAATAATCTAGATAGATACACAAAGAAAAACTATAATGAAAAGGGAAATTTAATTAATTAAAAACAATAGATATATAACTACTAATAAAACACATAAAGAAGATGGTTTCGCGATGGTCTCAGGATTTTCAAAGATTTTCATCATTTCTAGGGACTTTATAGATTTTTCTTGAACAAAACTTGAAATGAATTTATATTTTTGACGAGGAATTTTCAGGGATTCTTTTTTTTTTTTCTTTGATTTATAACGGGTGATTTTTTAAGAGGCTTAGAACTTTAAAAAAAAAAAAAACACAAAAAATTCGAAAAAATGAATGAAATATTTATTTGAATAGATAGTTTGAACCTTGCAATTTAATGTTTAAAGATAATTTCATGCAAATGTTGACCGCGGCTGCGTCTCAGGTAGCCCATCCGCTGAGTCCAATTTTGGCATACTCTTTCACACATATCGGCCGGTATCTCACGAATGAATGCATGGATGTTGGCTTCCAGTGCGTCAATCGAAGCGGGCTTGTCCCTATAGACATTAGCCTTAACATACCCCCACAAAAAATAATCTAATGGTGTCAAATCGCACGATCTAGGCGGCCAATTGACCGGCCCGAAACGTGAAATTAACTGTTCACCAAACTCGCCTCGCAATTGCGCCATTGTTTCGCGTGCTGTGTGGCATGTGGCACCGTCTTGTTGAAACCACATATCATGCAAGTCAAGAACTTCCATTTCGGGCAAAAAAAGCTTTGTGATCATCGCTCGGTAGCGTTCACCATTGACAGTAACGCGCCGAATCGACATTTCGCGGTCTTCTGTCACACTAGCTGATATGGCCGCAATATTTTCTTCACTACGCACAGTACGTAAACGTGTTGGTGGTTTAATGTCCAACAAAGTAAATTTGGTGCGAAATTTGGTCACAATCTTCCGAATAGACTGCTCAGAAGGTCGAGAATGCCGACCATAAAATGGAAGCAGCGCGCGATGAACATTTCGAACCGAGCACGAATTTTGATAGTAAAATTCAATAATTTGCAAGCGTTGTTCATTTGTAAGACGATCCATGGTTAAATTGCAAACCAAACTGAAGCTGTTTGACAGTGACACAAGGTACTAAACACACGTCAGCTGTCAAAACCAGTGTTGCCAAAACCAAACCAGCTAAAAAATCACCCGTTATATTCATGGACGTCTTACATATGGTCAGGTTTTTCAATTATTATTCTCACTATATTTATGTATGTATTTTTCTTTTATTTGGTCGGGTTTTGTAGGAAATGAATTAGGAATGCACTTATTTTTGTTTTGTTTTCATTTGTTTTAATAGGTAAGTATAACTATTATACAGGTTAGTTAGTTGGATATTTCGTATCCTTCTTTTTACAATTTTTAATCACTTTTGGACTAAAGAAATTTATAGAAATTTAATGTAAATGTAGGAGAATCATTTTGTATTCTCCTTCAACGATTTCAAGGTTTTCACTTTTCACTTTTGGTTTCGAAAACACAGCAAAGCACAATCAGGATGTTTTGTAATAGGGATTTTGTTTTATATCTTTCTTTAATCGCTATCAAAAAAAACAACTGAAATACACCCTAAAATAAGCAATGCAACTTTTATTTTTTAATTCAGGAATTTTCAATCCGCAACAAACAAAATCTTCTCGAACTATCATTTTATTTTTCTCCTTTTTTGACAATCAAATAAATATTTTTCATAAAAAATAATATGTTGCTTCGATTTTCTTGAGTTGTTTTTACTTTACTTCAACTCAAGTGATTTATTGTGAAGTAGGTACTTGATACTTGAAGGGTTTGGTATTTTTTTTTTGTTAAGTTATTGAATCTATGGCGACCCTACAAAACATTTCATTCTATGGAAAGTCAGCGTCCAAAGAACGAAATGGAAAAGGGAGCTTTATAAAATTATAATTCAAGTCATATGAGTTGGGCATCAAATGGACTGCAACTACCACCTACATACATACCGATAGAGGTCAGCTACTAAACCCTAATATCCTTAGCATGGTAAATACCCAAGATACTACCATTCATATCTTGCAATTCGTACAAACTCTTTCCTCGAATTGACTTTACTATTGCCTTCACAAACTTTGGACAAAGCTTTGCATTTAATCGCTTAAATGCATCGCTTTGTACAAAACATCACCTACAGCATCACCTACCTTAAACTGCACATCCTTGCTGCGCGTGTTGTAGGTGTGTTCATATACTTTGTGGGCCTGTTCAAGGGAAGATTTCAAATGGCTATGGATCACATTCATCCTAGATGACTTAGGCAATACCTCAAACTCTGGGTTGTTGACAGCTCTGAGCGATCTCAAGAGTTTGTAATCGGAGCCGTGTTCCATCTTGCTCTGTCCAAATAGTGCCTCATATGGAGCCATAGCAATGGCAGAGTGAACCGTCGTTCTAAGGGCACTTCCTATGGAAGCCAGGTGTTTGTCCCAATGCCTTTGATCCTTATTTAAATAAGACCGAATGGCGCTTAGAATCGAACGATTCACTCTTTCACTTGCATTTGCCTGTGGCGAATATACTGCCGTCCTGACATGCGAGACCCCATATGAGACTAAAAATTTGGAGAACTCTTTGCTCACAAATTGTTTCCCATTATCCGAGAGCAAGGATTCTGGTACTCCAAACACTGAGAATATTTGCTCCTCCAGAAATTTGATAGCATTTGCACTGTTTGCCTGTCGTATAGCATGAATGTGAACAAACTTGGTTAGTTGGTCCAAGCAGACGATGATGTAGGTATTACCTTTAATTGACCTTGAATACGGTCCCAGAAAGTCGACGAAGATGTGCTGGTACGGCCTCTCCACTATGAATGCCTTTCCCATTTTCGGTCTTAGAATCGCGTTAGGGGCCTTCGAGACTTTGCACACGTCGCAACTCGCAATGAATGAAGCCTGATTCACAATGCGACGAGGAAACGAGACGTGAGCGTGACGAGATCCCGTCGTTGTTGTCAAACGAATTTCAAACAATGAAAGTATATGAGGATATACACAATGAAGCGTTTCTCGTCGTCACGTCACGCCATGGATTCGAAAAATTGAAAAAAAGACGCGACGAGATGACGATTTTCTTTATTGACAAGTTATTTACATAATGGAAGTATATTTTTTAAGAAAAAATACGATAACTTGAAATAAAAAGATAAAGTAATTCATAATCTGTTGTCTTTAAAGCTTTTTTGAATAATTTGTATTATTTTTTATTTTTAAGAAAACAGATTTCGTGTAAAAAAATCTCGTCGCATTGTGAATTGGGAAACGATTTTATAACTAGGAAAAGATGACAGCGAATCACGTCACGCTCTCGTCACGTTTTCCCGTCGCATTGTGAATCAGACTTGATTTTACCTCTGCCGCCATATTAGGCCAGTAAAATCTATCGCGAAGACGATACAAAGTCTTAGCAACACCACCATGCGAAGCCTTAGGAGGTTGATGTGCCAAAAGAATTATGGATTTGGTCAACGACGATGGAATCCAAAGCTTCCACACCATGTCGTCTTCGACTGGGTTACCTGTACAGTGTTTGACTTTTTTGTACACAAACCCATCAGAGATTTGAAGATCAGGAAGCTGGTCTCCATTATCCCTGATTGTCTCGATTAACTTCACATATTCCTCTGACTTGAAACTCAAGTCATCGAGGTCAATGTGAAGAACATCGTGGGGATTCTCTAACAATGAAACATCACTAAGGGCATCAACAGCGTATACTCGCGATAAAGCGTCTGGGACAACGTGCTGAGAACCCTTGCTATGTTCAATCTCAAAATCAAACCCTTGCAGCTTTAAACTCCATCGTGCCAACATACCATGTAAATCCTTTTGGTTCATCAACCACTTCAAACTTGCATGGTCGGTCACAATTTTGAAGGTAAGGTCGAAATTTCAGCAGCATAGTGCGCACAAGAAGTATGGATTTCAGTGTACCTGTATAGGAATATTAAAGGCAAATTCACGACACACATCCAATAATTTGAATGAATTTCCGCGCACACACAAACAAACAAAATTAAAATATGAAAACTATAAAGGAAGAGCAATGAAAATTAAAACAACAAATTATGTTAGCAATGGTTATAAAATTATACACAAACACATACAAAAAAAAATAGAACAAGAAAACACAATTGTTTTGTTACACATTTAAATTGCCAAAAAAAAAAAAATAGAATAATCTAGATAGATACACAAAGAAAAACTATAATGAAAAGGGAAATTTAATTAATTAAAAACAATAGATATATAACTACTAATAAAACACATAAAGAAGATGGTTTCGCGATGGTCTCAGGATTTTCAAAGATTTTCATCATTTCTAGGGACTTTATAGATTTTTCTTGAACAAAACTTGAAATGAATTTATATTTTTGACGAGGAATTTTCAGGGATTCTTTTTTTTTTTTCTTTGATTTATAACGGGTGATTTTTTAAGAGGCTTAGAACTTTAAAAAAAAAAAAAAACACAAAAAATTCGAAAAAATGTTTTAAAGTAATTCATAATCTGTTGTCTTTAAAGCTTTTTTGAATAATTTGTATTATTTTTTATTTTTAAGAAAACAGATTTCGTGTAAAAAAATCTCGTCGCATTGTGAATTGGGAAACGATTTTATAACTAGGAAAAGATGACAGCGAATCACGTCACGCTCTCGTCACGTTTTCCCGTCGCATTGTGAATCAGACTTGATTTTACCTCTGCCGCCATATTAGGCCAGTAAAATCTATCACGAAGACGATACAAAGTCTTAGCAACACCACCATGCGAAGCCTTAGGAGGTTGATGTGCCAAAAGAATTATGGATTTGGTCAACGACGATGGAATCCAAAGCTTCCACACCATGTCGTCTTCGACTGGGTTACCTGTACAGTGTTTGACTTTTTTGTACACAAACCCATCAGAGATTTGAAGATCAGGAAGCTGGTCTCCATTATCCCTGATTGTCTCGATTAACTTCACATATTCCTCTGACTTGAAACTCAAGTCATCGAGGTCAATGTGAAGAACATCGTGGGGATTCTCTAACAATGAAACATCACTAAGGGCATCAACAGCGTATACTCGCGATAAAGCGTCTGGGACAACGTGCTGAGAACCCTTGCTATGTTCAATCTCAAAATCAAACCCTTGCAGCTTTAAACTCCATCGTGCCAACATACCATGTAAATCCTTTTGGTTCATCAACCACTTCAAACTTGCATGGTCGGTCACAATTTTGAAGGTAAGGTCGAAATTTCAGCAGCATAGTGCGCACAAGAAGTATGGATTTCAGTGTACCTGTATAGGAATATTAAAGGCAAATTCACGACACACATCCAATAATTTGAATGAATTTCCGCGCACACACAAACAAACAAAATTAAAATATGAAAACTATAAAGGAAGAGCAATGAAAATTAAAACAACAAATTATGTTAGCAATGGTTATAAAATTATACACAAACACATACAAAAAAAAAATAGAACAAGAAAACACAATTGTTTTGTTACACATTTAAATTGCCAAAAAAAAAAAAATAGAATAATCTAGATAGATACACAAAGAAAAACTATAATGAAAAGGGAAATTTAATTAATTAAAAACAATAGATATATAACTACTAATAAAACACATAAAGAAGATGGTTTCGCGATGGTCTCAGGATTTTCAAAGATTTTCATCATTTCTAGGGACTTTATAGATTTTTCTTGAACAAAACTTGAAATGAATTTATATTTTTGACGAGGAATTTTCAGGGATTCTTTTTTTTTTTCTTTGATTTATAACGGGTGATTTTTTAAGAGGTTTAGAACTTTAAAAAAAAAAAAAACACAAAAAATTCGAAAAAATGAATGAAATATTTATTTGAATAGATAGTTTGAACCTTGCAATTTAATGTTTAAAGATAATTTCATGCAAATGCTGACCGCGGCTGCGTCTCAGGTAGCCCATCCGCTGAGTCCAATTTTGGCATACTCTTTCACACATATCGGCCGGTATCTCACGAATGAATGCATGGATGTTGGCTTCCAGTGCGTCAATCGAAGCGGGCTTGTCCCTATAGACATTAGCCTTAACATACCCCCACAAAAAATAATCTAATGGTGTCAAATCGCACGATCTAGGCGGCCAATTGACCGGCCCGAAACGTAAAATTAACTGTTCACCAAACTCGCCTCGCAATTGCGCCATTGTTTAGCGTGCTGTGTGGCATGTGGCACCGTCTTGTTGAAACCACATATCATGCAAGTCAAGAACTTCCATTTCGGGCAAAAAAAGGTTTGTGATCATCGCTCGGTAGCGTTCACCATTGACAGTAACGCGCCGAATCGACATTTCGCGGTCTTCTGTCACACTAGCTGATATGGCCGCAATATTTTCTTCACTACGCACAGTACGTAAACGTGTTGGTGGTTTAATGTCCAACAAAGTAAATTTGGTGCGAAATTTGGTCACAATCTTCCGAATAGACTGCTCAGAAGGTCGAGAATGCCGACCATAAAATGGAAGCAGCGCGCGATGAACATTTCGAACCGAGCACGAATTTTGATAGTAAAATTCAATAATTTGCAAGCGTTGTTCATTTGTAAGACGATCCATGGTTAAATTGCAAACCAAACTGAAGCTGTTTGACAGTGACACAAGGTACTAAACACACGTCAGCTGTCAAAACCAGTGTTGCCAAAACCAAACCAGCTAAAAAATCACCCGTTATATTCATGGACGTCTTACATATGGTCAGGTTTTTCAATTATTATTCTCACTATATTTATGTATGTATTTTTCTTTTATTTGGTCGGGTTTTGTAGGAAATGAATTAGGAATGCACTTATTTTTGTTTTGTTTTCATTTGTTTTAATAGGTAAGTATAACTATTATACAGGTTAGTTAGTTGGATATTTCGTATCCTTCTTTTTACAATTTTTAATCACTTTTGGACTAAAGAAATTTATAGAAATTTAATGTAAATGTAGGAGAATCATTTTGTATTCTCCTTCAACGATTTCAAGGTTTTCACTTTTCACTTTTGGTTTCGAAAACACAGCAAAGCACAATCAGGATGTTTTGTAATAGGGATTTTGTTTTATATCTTTCTTTAATCGCTATCAAAAAAAACAACTGAAATACACCCTAAAATAAGCAATGCAACTTTTATTTTTTAATTCAGGAATTTTCAATCCGCAACAAACAAAATCTTCTCGAACTATCATTTTATTTTTCTCCTTTTTTGACAATCAAATAAATATTTTTCATAAAAAATAATATGTTGCTTCGATTTTCTTGAGTTGTTTTTACTTTACTTCAACTCAAGTGATTTATTGTGAAGTAGGTACTTGATACTTGAAGGGTTTGGTATTTTTTTTTTGTTAAGTTATTGAATCTATGGCGGTGCTAGACTCTTCGAGATACTACAGCTGAGAGACTGCGGATGCTCTTTTCTTTCTCTGCAGGGTTTTTATCTTTCCTTCTCTTTTCACGGTACTCCTCTCTTGCTGCTCTTGTTTTCCGTTGCAGCATTTGCATTCGTGCATTTTCCGTCTCCTTTTTCAATACCGTGCGTTCATCGTCATACCACGGGTTCTTTTTTCTGGGTGGTTGACAGCCTATGGTGGTCTCGGCTGTCTCCTTAATGATGTCGCGATACTGGTTCCACGGGTTGTTGACGCTTATGGCTGGGTGTACGGCAGAGAGTTTCCCGGTCAATTGCTGGCTAAGGCATGCAATGTTGAATTTCTTTCTCTGGGTGGTCTTCGCTTTCTTTTCATTGGACAGTCGGGCTCTGAACTTTGTCACAACAAAAAAGTGGTCAGAGTCCACGTTTGCACCTCGGAAAGTTTGCACGTCCTAGATGTTCGATAGGTACCTTGCGCCAATAAGCACGTGGTCGATTTGGTTGGTAATTCGACCATCTGGAGATCGCCAGGTTGCTCTGTGTATCCTCTATCCTTCGCTTGGGGAACCTAGTGCTTCTTATCACCGTATTACGAGCTGCAACAAAGTCGATAAGTCGGAAGCCGTTATATGTCGTCATTTCGTGGAGGCTTTGCTTTCCAACTAATCCGCCAAAGAAGTTTTCCTTTCCGACTCTACCATTGAAGTTTCCGAGCACGACTTTGACATTGTACTCCGGACAAGCTCCGTAGGCTCCGTCCAGAAGGTCGTAAGACTCCTCCTTTTTAGACTCCTCAGCTTCGTCGGTAGGGGCGTGTGCACATATTAGGCTGATGTTTTGGAAGGTAGCTTTGATGCGGATCACAGCCAGGCGATCGCTAATCGTCTTAAAATCGATGACTTTCGATCTGAGTCGATCTCTCACGACGAATCCGCATCCTAGCATGTGCAGTCTTTGATGACAGCTGTAATAAATGTCGCAATTTTTTCTTTTCGTTATACCTGATCCTATCCATCGTATCTCCTGGATCGCGGTAATATCTGCCTTGTACCGTGAGAGGACAGATTCAAGTTTTTGAGTAGCACCTGGCGTATAGAGTGTTCTTACATTCCAGGTGCATACTCGTAGGTCATAGTTCATTTTCGTTCCGGTTTGCTATTTTTTGTTTATAGATGCATTATTTGAATGTGACGTCAGACTTTAAATTCTGCCAGTCGAAAGCTTTGAAACAACCGCTATTTTTCAAATAATAGGTCTGTTCCTTTACTTTGAATTTCTGTGCATTTCTGCGAATTTTATTTCAAAGTTCTGTCAAAGTTCATATAATGAAAATGTTTGACACAAGTTTGGACTAAAAATCACAGAAACTTAAAGTAAAGGATCAGACCTTATAACAATAATCTTATGGCCTTTTCGATTGGCAATCCAGAAGCGTTCGGAGTGCGTGTAAACCCTTCAGAAAGTGTTCTATTGGCATTCAGAATGACAGTTCTTCTCATTAAAAGAACAGAAAACGATTCTGGATCTCGAATCGAAACTAAAACTACTCACACATTCAAACACATAGTTGTCAGAGTGTTGTCAAATATTGCAAAAAGTATATTTTTAGCTAAAAATAAGTAAATTTAACACATTTTACTATTTCTAAGAACAATTATTTTCTGTTTAGCATATTATTTTCCCATTTTATTTATTGAAAATTATCATACTCGTTCATATTTGTGTCCGCCAAGTTTACTAATGTGAAGAACTATTTCGGCATCGGCATGTGAAGTTGCACTAATACAGGGATACGAAAACTTCAGAATCAAACTGCATGTGCTGTGCCTGTTTGCTTTATTGGCGTTCCGGATCGGAGAGTTCTTCCAAATTGCCAATCGAAAAGGCCATTACAATTAATTCAATTTCTTCACTTGTCACATTAGGTGGGAGCGTTCTTAGCTAATTTTTCCAAATCCCTGCGTGCAACTCATAGCATTTGCGTAATCGCAGCCCCGGATCTACAATTTTTCTGAACCGGGGCAAAAACTTGATTTTGGCGCCCCTGCCGTTTTTGATAAAAATGAAAAAAAAAAAATACAAATCTACTTGGTTAGATTTTTTGTCAGTGGGAGAGTAAAACTTTTTAATGGATGTGCAGTCCATACCTATTCAGCAACTTTTCATTATAGATAAGAAAATTGACAATGCCTCAACAAAGACTATACTATAACTTCGTTGATCCTTGAACGATTTAAATGAGATTGACACACAATTTCAATCCTTAATAGTACCTACGAGAGCAAATGCTAAGTTTTCACTTGTCATTTAACAACTGACGAAAGACACATTTTTGCGGCATTTCACAAACTGACTAGTGGAATTGATTGTCTTTGAACTGACAAACACTATGTCTGTTCGTGTACTTCCCAAAACTACGAATTTCCACGAATTTTATTTTTTTATATGAGCTTTGACATAACTTTGGGCTAAATTCGTAGAAATTCGAAGTTTTAGGAGGTACGCGAACAGACATAATACTTGTCAATGAAAGACAACAAATTTGAATGACAAGTGGAAATAGCTTAATTGACAAACGAAATGTCACTTTGTGTGACAAAGAAAATTTTTTGGCAGCGTGTTCTAATTCTTTGTCAATGAAAGACACTAATTTCATGGCTGATCCAAAGCAATTTGGAGGTGATTTTGAAAATTTGGACGATTATGTTATCAGAAGTGAAGAAAAACAAAAATAAAACTTTGTTGATAATGTTCCTGACAACAAAAAAATAAAAAGAGTGGACAATGAAATTTACCAGAATCCCTGGTACAGAAATTCGAAATTATTTGTAATTCAAACAATAAATTCCATAAAAATTATAATTCTTTGCACCACTATACACACATTTCATTGAAGATGACTGACAGCTATGAAAATTTACTCATTGTCAGTGAGAATGGAAATAGCAGTCAATGAACTTACAAGGACGTTGGTCATAATTTCTTTGTCTTTAAAAAGACCAACGATTTTGTGTCAAATAAAGACACAAATGGAAATGAACTGGCAATTGTGTCGTTCAAAGACCAAATCGTAATCTGTCAAACTGTGTCAATTCAAAGGCAAGTGGATTTCTTGCATTAGCAATGTCAAAACACAAGTCATTTTAGATTGGCTGGTTCTTTGATACGCTCGAGGGCAGTTTCTGGCTGGTTGGAATTGTTGTACTATCCAGCATTTTGAAAAAGGGTGCTGAAAAGGTAAATGCAATTTTTTCGGCTCCTATAAATTATAAAACTAAGAGCAAAATTTTGTATTTGATTTCTTAGTTTAAAAAATCTTTAAAATTTTGTGTTTACAAAAATTTTCGACATCATGAAAAATTGCTGTCGAAAAACTGTAAAAATGGTTTTCAGCGTTTATTTCACTCTTTTTTCATCTAAAAGAAAAATTTTATAATAAACTAAAATTTTTTGTAGATCACCCGATTTCCTACATTTGTTTGTACCTAGATTTTTTGTGAGCTAAAAAATATTTAAAATACTGTGTAATAAAGTTGCCTGTATCCAGCAAATAAATCTTTAGGCAAGACTACGAATTGTACGACGGCGCGGTGTTGTGCAACCCTTGTAGAAGGACACAGTTCAAGTGTTTTATTATTCAAAAAGGGGGAATGCAAAACACAAATGCTTAAAAACAACAGAAAAACTTTCAACAATGTATTACAGCTCGTTTCTATTATTTAATTTTTCAATCAAGTTATAGGTAGTTGTGAATAGTTTTTGAAAAATATTTTTAAATGGTAAAATAATGATAGAAAAACTGCTAAAGGTTGACGAGAAATACAATTTGATTTTCCATTGCCGCATGTCGACTAATTTAATTTCATTAAGAGTCGGAATTCTCAATTTTTTTCAGTCACATGGATTTTGCGCCCCTGTAAGCTGTCGCCCGGGGCACAGGCCCCAGTTTGCCTCCCCATAGATCTTGGGGCTGCGTAATCGTTTCCTGAACGTATTCTCATCATTAATTTATGAATTCCATCATACAAAATATTGATGGTTTCTAGGACGTAGGCATTCTACATTATATTCAAAATAAGTCAATTTTTTGCAAAATGGATATTTTCAGTGGCTTCCCGATTTTGTTTTTCCCAGGGGCGACTCAAAACTAATGATGAGGATACGTTCAGGAGACCATTTTGCATAAGCTATGGGTTGCACACAGTGATTTGAAAAAAATCTATAATATCGCTCCACGCTAAGTGACAAGTGAACAAAATTTTATTAATTGTAAGATTATTGTTATTATTTGAAAAATAACGGTTGTTTCAAAGCTTTCGTATGTCAAAATTTAAAGTCTGACGTCACATTCAAATAATGCATACATTAAAATAGTAATAATTTTTTTTGATAATTTTATATTACTTTGAGTATTGGACAGTTTGGTCCAAAATAAGTTTGGCAACTTGTAAGTGTCAAAATTATCAAATTTGTTTAAGAATCGATCAGATTAGGACTAAAATAAGTTTCAATAAATGTGTTTTGAAAGGATAGCACTATAATTAATTCCATTCTCAAAAGAGAATTGAGCAACATTTTGACTATATTTTTTGAATTTGGTACAAATCTGTATTAGAATCACATATGTATCTGTAAGTCCACATTCAAGCACATATTTGAAGACATTTAAGACATAAACTTGTCTTAATTCCTGACTTGCACAGGGCTTTTTTCGAAATTTTAAAATTTGGAACCAAGTTCAGACCTTAATTGTGAGGTCCCTGTTTGAAGTAGAGAAGTGTAGGCAATATATTGGAATTCAGCATCCCCAAATCAATTCATTAACTTTCGTCCAGAATTGGTGTGGGAAATGATTTTTGTCACCGAAAATCAAGAAGCCGACCACTCTGCCACTCTTCCGCTTAGAATTGCCACTTGCCGCAACCATACAATCCACTATGTTTTAACTATTTTTTGCCACTAAGGATTAAGTGGTTTTAAGTTTTGCCGCTTTGCCGCTCATTACGTGACCAAGCCCTTACGATAGCCAAAATATCCCAAAACATGTTAAATCCAACATAGTTCACGACAACAAAGTAAAAACCGATTTAAGTAAGATCATAAATCAAAGTGCAACACTTTTTCTTAGACTATAATACATATGTAACTATAAGTATATCTGAATATTACTGTGCGTACAGTTAATGAACACAGTACTGACATAATTGGATTAGCCATTTTGAGAAACTTCCTATTCACGCAAACTGCAACAAGAAAACTAGGTACCTACATTATGATTGATTTTTGATGCTGGTGAAGGGAATGTTTGAAAATAATTGATAGATAGAGATACAATGTAAAGCTAAAATTGATTAGTTGAAGCCATCATTTCTGAGAGTAAGTTTACGAAATAGAATCAATTGGAGGGCTCACAGCTGAACCGAACCAAGTCCGAAAAAGAAAGTTCGAAGATAATAAGAGGCAGGCGCGGATCCAGGATTTCTTTCAGGGGGGGGGCAATTTTCGCGAATTTCCAAAATCTTGATGAGGTCTACAGAAAATTTGAGTACACTTCATACCGCTCTACACGCCTGGTCACACAAAGCAATGTGAGTTGATGAGTTCGAAATTTGAAGAAAGCAAATAAACTCTTTCATAACTGCCACAGTTCTCAAACAGAGGTTACTCTGAACTTTGTGAAATGAATTTTTGCGGTTTGTAGCTATAGCGTGGTGTCCTTACAGCGGTTTTGAGTTCCCTCTGGATCTGCGTAACTCTAGAATTATGTTCGGAAAACATAATCGTACAGTGGTATGTTCCTATTCAGCTACCAACCTAACCTAACCTTGCTTGTTTTCGAGAACGTCATCAGCGTCAAAAATGCGTTTTGCAGAATGTTCTCAAACGCAAACTGCAAAAGTCTGCTGTTAGAAAAAACAAATTCAAGTTTTACTGCATAAGCATTGTGTTCGATAATGCAGTTAGCTTAAGTCACATGTTCGAATACATCATGTGTGGTGCAATTCTGCAGTCAAAAATCAAATTGGAAACAAAAATATTGAGAAGCCGAGATCGAAACCGAGATGAACCGTATCGTTTGCACAGATGCCTTCGTCCATCGATGGAAAATACAAAGAAAATACCACTCTTTATTAAAACTTTCCGTCCGACCTTCTCGATTGTGACTAACTTTCGTTATACATTTCATTAATATACTTAGCATTCGTTTAGTTTTAATAATAAATGTTTCATATGAGTTGCCAGACTCATGTAGTTCGATACAATACAATAGCAATATTTGCGTCGGAAAATGGCAATCATTTGACAATCGAATTGACGAAACAACTATCCTTTCCTTACATCAACTTCTTACATCCAACTTCTCTTCGGCAGTGACTGCTGTAGTCGTTTCCTGGTTTCTCTCCAATCTTCTTCATTGGATTCGCACTCTTCAGTAGTTTAATAATATGGAACACCGAAGTTCCCAAAACACATCCATAAAAGTGACAAAATTCTCACATCAGAAACGTATCGTATGGCTAAAACAGATGTGCAGCACGTCTGCACGCATCGCTGCGTACAGCGCCGAACTCTAAACACATGTGCATACTCTTAAGGTGCGTATCCATTTCAGAGTAAAAAGGCGGTGGGCAGCTCTGAAGAAGTTCTCGAGAGTAAAACTAGAAAGTGGACATAGACACAGTCATGAAATAAGCTCACCAGAGGGGAAGACAGATTTCCTAGAGTCGCTCTCGAGAGTTTTCTAGTGTAAGTACTCCCTCAATGGGAACGCACATTTTAACATTTATCACAAAAATAACTCTATCACCCATTTAGTATGAAATTTGTTGGTATTTCTCAATAACTTTTATACATAAATGTAGTTTATTATTTTAACTTTAATGAGATATCTTAATCCTGTAGATTCGAGCATTTTTAGAAATGTTTGAAGGTAATTACTCATAAATCGACGTATTTTAAAGATTTAATTTTTTTTAAATTAAAATCAACTTCAAGGTTGAAAAATTAGATGACTGCCCCTGTCGCCTCTCCCGTTACATTTAAGTATAAAAAACCACTTACTAATTTGTAGAGTAGGCTTGGAGGTTGAGCAATACCTTTTTAAAACACTATTTTCAAAGCATATTGAAAAGTGAAGTGAGTTCTTTTTGTGATAAATATAAAAATATGCGTTCCCAGTGAGGGAGTACTTTCACTAGAAAACTCTCGAGAGCGACTCTAGGAGTTGGTCTTCCCCTCTTGTGAGCTTATTTCATGACTGTGTCTGTGTCCACTTTCGAGTTTTACTCTCGAAATCTTCTTCAGAGCTGCTCACCACCTTTTACTCTGAAATGGATACACACCTTAAGAGTATGCACATGCGTTTCGAGTTCGGCACTGTACGCAGCGATGCGTGCAGACGTGCTGCACATCAAAAGCCGAAGCTATATGCTTTCCACTCAGTCGATTTGAAGGCGCTATTTGTGCATAGCGGAATTTTCCTTAACTTAAGAGTGTTCCGGACTGAAATGGTGATTTCATGAAAAAGATTGTGAAGCGTGTACTTTTCCGATCAAACCGATTAAGGTGTTTATGGACAGATAAACTTTTTCTCTAGGACATCATTGGAAATTTTTTTTAATTTTGTGCTCTTGTTTTTGGTAAAAGCTTCTAAGAAAACGAGAAAATGGCAAAAATGGCTGTTTTTCAAAGCAAATGTAGCTTACACTATACCATTTTATGCAAAACAATGTTTGATAACATAAAATTCCATATTTTTAATATGCCACTATTGGAGAAAATTTTTTATTTTGTACCTAGTAAAAATTTTAATAATACAAAATAAAAATGCTGGTAAATTTTCAAAAAATGCATTTTTGACAGTAAATTTTGTATACCTAACGGTATTTTTTTAACATTTTTTTTTTGCAGTGGATATAAATTCAATTTATTTTTAACAATTTTCATTAATTATATAATCATAATTGTATCATCTGATATTGAAATTTTTAATTCTTAATTCTTAAAAGCCACTTTTTGACAGAAAATTTATGTAAATTTAGAAGTTAAAATTCGTTACTTTTACAAAATCCTTTTTTTTAGTACAATAAAACGCCTACTAGTGACCAATTAGTAAAAATAAAAAGTTTTACATAACAAAGTATTTGATGAAAATGAAAAAAACCGGTCTTATATACGCAAAAAAAAAGTTAGCAAATGACTGATTTCGTTCAGTTCGGAACATTCCTGGTCAGCCAGCAGCCAACGAACAACCACTCATTGCTACAACGCTGCGCTGCCAAGAAAAAATTTTATAAACGTATAACAAAATAACCTTTCTTTTTGATTAAATTTTATTAAAGTCATATTTTATGCTTCGTTCGTTCTTGCCCAGGGGGGGCAATTGCACCCATTGCTCCCCCTTGTATCCGCGCCTGATAAGAGGATTAGTAAATAAACTGCATTTAATTAATGAAAATCCTGCTCGTAAAAAGGACAAGTCTAAAGTTTATTCTCTAAGTTAAATAACTATTATTAGGTATTATTCTCTTATTTAGAAAAGAAAAACTTGAGTTGAAAAATATTTACAAAAATTTGCAAAAAAAGTATAACTTGTTTGGTACAACTGTGAGCCCCCCAATTGTTGTGTAAAATTTAATATCAGTGATTTATCATGGAAGAATTTTTTCTCAGTTGGAGATATTTGAAAATTTAAGAGAAAATTCAGATAGGACGGGGAGTGGGGGATACCAGTACCTGGTTATGAAGCGTAAAAGACTGCCTATGTCTTTGTTTATTAGATCACTGGGATCATTGAAGTAAATATCACCAAGATGAAGTCTTCGTCTATGAGATCTGCATAGAAGGTGAGAGATGGACTCTACCTCTTCCATACAGCTTCTGAAAAATCATTAGAGAATACGTTAAAACGCGTTGCCTGCTTGCCTTAATGTTCTAGTGTAACTGTGTTAATAGAGGTGGTCAAATCTAATAGTAGTTATTACATTTTTTAAAATTAGAAATGTTAATTGGAGGCATACCTACTAGCAATGTGAAAAAATCAGCAGGATTCCATAAATATGAAATCCCTAATGGACAAAGAGGGCGAAACGTCGGGGGTATAGACAAAATTATTGCGTTCAAGCTTCACTTTGTTCATACTGGTCTGCCGAAACAAAATACGAAGAAGATGATAAAACAGACACCAAAATAAGGAGAAGTGTTCGTATTCGTAGACTACCTAGATTTGCATGTGGAAAGAAAATATAAAAACGAATACCGAATAGGAGCAAGGTTGTCAGATTGGGCTATTTATCACAAATTGGGCTATCTTTTTCCTAAAATGGCGACAAGAATTTGAAAAAAGTTGCCAACTTTCATATAATTTCTATAACTTTTAAGAAAATTCGTTACATAAATTCAACGATATATTTGAATTCGTCCAGATTTTAAGGATATGCCATTGGAAAATATTCAAAAAAAAAAACCTGAAATGCATGAGCAGTTCTAGATTTTTTAGATGAGATTGGGCTAGTTTTTGGCTACATTTAGGGCAGCGATTTTGGGCTACAAGAATTCTGAAATTGGGCTACACAAGTGCTTCTTGACCTAGGAGACCTGAATAGGAGCATTCCATGAAAAAGAGTAACTCTCAGCTTATTTACAAATATGTGAATTTTTGATTTCAATGTACGTTTATAGCAAAATCTGTGAACTGATTTGCTTCAAATTTGGTACAGTGTATTACTATGTAATACCCTACACGGAAAATTCGAAATTTTGCTTGAGCTCCCCTTAAACGTCCGAAGTCCAATGATTTATCTTCCAGTCTCTTAAATGCTTCACAAAAATAGACTGTGTTTTGATGTGAAACCACCAAGCCCATACTTCGATTTTCGAATTCTCACTGCATTCAAACTGACAAAAAAAAGGATGGAGTACCGAATTCATACCCTGTCACAACACAGCCAAGTGCTTTACTACTAAAAATTACAACTAAATTGAACTCTGTCCGACACGTGACGTGATTTGTCTGTACGTAACAAGACATTAAAAAATGGTTTTAAATATACGATTTTGATTCATCCTCATATTTTGGTTCTAACACATTTGTGATCGATGATCCGTAGTTTCGCTGAAATTTGAACATTAAGATAGCAACCTGAAACATTGGTAGAACTGGCCCGTCCGTAAGTGACAGCTCTTCTTATTTTTTTTTCTTATGACCAATTTCACAAACAAACACTAAAATTACTTTTATCTAAACTCTTTCTAAATTTTATCAGACATTTAAAAATGTTTCACCAATGTAGAAAAGGGATATTTTAGGGATATTTTAATATGACTGAGTTTGCTCACATCCCTGGATTAAAAAAAACAGGTTGTTTCCCTCGCACATGCGAAGTCTATGAGAAAAAGTGAAAAAGCATTATGGATGAGGGACAATTATTCTGACAGCAAAATATCAGTTGTTGTTGACTGGAATGCCTTAACAAAAAAGACTTTTAAAATTTAATGAGACAAAAACGAGCTTTAAGTTTACAAGCAGTAGTGGATCTAGGATTTGGCTGTGGGGGGAGGGGGCTTGGAGTTCCCTTAGACACGATTTTTAAAAAATCCTTAATTATATACGAATGACCTACCAACCCAAATTTTCTTTTCTCAGAAAGTAGGCTAGTCGGCGGCTGAATCAAAAAAGATTTTGTATATTGCAAAAATGTATGTATAGGTACTCAATAAGAAAATTCTGCAAAATTTTATGATTAGTACCAAAGACCGTATAATACCAAGATACCGCATCTCGACCAACCACCAAAAATCAGCTCTAGATGCAGTCGGTCGGGGGAAGGGAAACATTCCCACGTATTGTATCACATCCTCATTCACATTCGAACTCACATAACACATACAGACATGCAAGCCTTTATTCGCCGCAGACCCACGACTCAGCGACCGCGCCACAGACGATTGTAAAACTTATACATAGACGGGGTTCTCACTCACACATCTATGGGGTCACCACTGGGGTCGTCACAGTACTAGCGCTTTGACTGCGAATTTTTACACTAGATGCAATATCTTGGTATTATACGGTCTTTGTTAGTACCTAAGCTTCAGCTGCTATTATGAAAAGACGCTTTAACCAGTTTCTCCACAAAGACGCATCGTATTAAAAAGGATATGTTTATAGGAACTTTAAATATGTAGGTAAGTACCTTTCTTTAATTTGAATATTTTTTGTAGGAGTTATAAAACTTCATCCTAAAGAACTTGGTTTAACTTTAGATAGCCGTCTACCTCCGAAAAGTTATTTATAAACTTTGTAGGTTACTGTTGTCCTAAAATTTTTTTAACTTGGATCGGTTGTCCAAGATTTGATTAACTAGACATTTTATTTACATATTTAATTAAAGTATGTTTCAAAATAATGAGAAGTTTTGATTAATTTTTCTAACAATTAACCCTCTAAAAAATCTAATAACTAAGACTAAAAGAGTCACAGCGCAAACTTTTTTTGCTGTTTTTGACACTAACGTAAGATCCATACGAAAGTTAAATGGAAAAAATTGAAACAAAAGATCGTACGCAAGGGGGGCAGCTAGATGTGCTTGCCCCCCCTAATCAGAATATATTTAATACATTCAAAGTAAGATTTCTGTAATAAAACTACTTTTTGAATGCTATAAATGGCAAAAAAGAAAGGTAATTAAGCTCCCTATAAAAAAGACAGTTGCAAATTTTGTGTACAAGTAGCTGTTCCCAAAAATTATCTAAATCATGTTTTTCAATTCACTTTTTGTAAATTTGAGGAAAAAAATGAATTTGGATGTTCTGTACCTATTCCACCTAAAATGACTTTAGTCCATGTGGATTGGTATTTCGAACATCAAAATTCGCGTTCAACATTCCTATCATTATTTATTTTAATTCGAGCTCCACTCATATTTTTTGTCAATTCAAATCTTACAGTTTGACGAAGATTTGAAAAAAGTCTGAGTTAAAATTTAAAATTTTTTCTGCCCTTCAATTTCTTATTATTTATAGTTATACCAGTATTGGGTCCATATTAAAACAAAAATGTATATTACACTTTTTAAAGAAAAAAAAAATTTACCGATACAGCTGATTTTTACATTTCAAAAACGAGTTCGAGGTGAATTAAAATTCTTTCTCATTTCATTTAATGAATATTGCTCGCGGAAAGAGCTCTCTAATCTTTCGTTAGAGCTCAAAGGAAATCAAAAGAGAAACTAAAATCAAAAATCTTTTCGTCTTAAAGCAGTCTTTGAAATCGTCAAAATATCCTTCGGCATACGAAAACAATCTGAAATAAAAGCATAAGTTTCAATTTCTAAAACAATATTTTGATGTTATCATGCAAACTATCCATATCAAAAATATTCAGCCCGATTACCCGTTGAATGAACTGCGGAATTTTGACATTTTTACTATTATCCAAATCTCAAAATTGGGCCTGACTCATTCGTCGGATTCTGTTACCAGGGTTATTTTTTACACCGGAAACTGAGTTTTTAAACTTAAGCCCCATAAGTTATCTGGGCTTAGCTAAGTCCGAAAAATATCAAGAGGAGTTTAAGAATAAGCTACTATTCATTAGTTTTGTCAAACGTAATTTGATTTTTAAGAAATATCGATACCCAAGGAAATCTAGGTAAAAATAATAGCATGAAAGTCAACCTAACTAGTTTCAATATAAGGGCTTGGAAAAAAACACAGTATTTAGGAATGCATACTTACTAATCCCAAACTTGTTATTTGTTTAGTCTGATTCCTTAGGGGATTAGAAAAAACAAAGCTTACACTCAAATTGTTAAGCCCCAACCTCCATTTTTCCCTGGACTTAGGACAAAAAAAACCGCTTCCATGCAAATTTCGTCGGATTTCTTTAATGCCTGGAAAAAACACAGCATTAATGCAAACTTGTTAGCCCCAACAGTGTTATAGTTTTCATCTGAATCCCTTGCACGCTTAGCAAAACGCTTTGTAAAGGCTTAGCCTCAAGCCTCAACTTTTTGTCTTATACCTTTAAGCTTTGAAATACGTATACGCCTACGTAGGTATATTTTATTTTTTATATAATCGTCTTTTTTCATCCAATTCTCTTGGGGCTTCGAAAAAAACACAGCTTGCATATCAATCTTACTTTTGTTTGTCAAAAACTAGACGTTAAATGATAACATAAAGGTAGTTGAATTTGTCCGTACGTGACAATGGAATGCTCCAATATGGAATACATATAGGTATAACGATTTAGGAAAAAAAAAACGCATAAAGTACCACCATTGTACACTAGTCAACAATATTAAAGGAACAAATTTTTTTTCAATTTTTGTTAGCGTTTTTTGAAGAGCTGTATCTTTGTGACGAGTGGTCGTATTGAGTTGAAATAAAAAGCATTTTACAGCTTTATGTTTTTTGTTTCGAGATTTGTTTGCAAACAAATTTTTTTGAAGTACCATTATTGCGTTATTGCAAAAAATGTGACGAGACAACAAAATTATTTTGTTTTTTTTTTTTTTAAGGTCCTCATTTCTATGGATAAATTTTTTTGAGTCAATTAAATGTCATGATCAGATACCTTGTTTATTCAGCTTCAATTCAATTTTTTTGTTGTTTTCGTACGATTTTTTTTGACATGGTTTATCTGACTTTGAATGAAAAAAGATACTTTTAGCCTTGATTACAATATCTCAGCAAATAATGTGTAGGGTCGCCATAGATTCAATAACTTAACAAAAAAAAAATACCAAACCCTTCAAGTATCAAGTACCTACTTCACAATAAATCACTTGAGTTGAAGTAAAGTAAAAACAACTGAAGAAAATCGAAGCAACATATTATTTTTTATGAAAAATATTTATTTTGTCAAAAAAAGAGAAAAATAAAAGGATAGTTCGAGAAGATTTTGTTTGTTGCAGATTGAAAATTCCTGAATTAAAAAAAAAAATAAAAGTTGCATTGCTTATTTTTGGGTATATTTCAGTTGTTTTTTTTCTGATAGCGATTAAAGAAAGATATAAAACAAAATCCCTATTACAAACATCCTGATTGTGCTTTGCTGTGTTTTCGAAACCAAAAGTGAAAAGTGAAAACCTTGAAATCGTTGAAGGAGAATACAAAATGATTCTCCTACATTTACATTAAATTTCTATAAATTTCTTTAGTCAAAAAGTGATTAAAAATTGTAAAAAGAAGGATACGAAATATATTCAACTAACTAACCTGTATAATAGTTATACTTACCTATTAAAACAAATGAAAACAAAACAAAAATAAGTGCATTCCTAATTCATTTCCTACAAACCCGACCAAATAAAAGAAAAATACATACATAAATATAGTGAGAATAATAATTGAAAAACCTGACCATATGTAAGACGTCCATGAATATATAAATCAAAGAAAAAAAAAAAAAAAGAATCCCTGAAAATTCCTCTTCAAAAATATAAATGTATTTCAAGTTTGTTCAAGAAAAATTTATAGAGTCCCTAGAAATGATGAAAATCTTTGAAAATCCTGAGACCATCGCGAGATCATCTTCTTTATGTGTTTTATTAGTAGTTTATCTATTGTTTTTAATTAATTAAATTTCCCTTTTCATTATAGTTTTTCATTGTGTATCTATCTAGATTATTCTATTTTTTTTTTTGTTTGGCAATTTAAATGTGTAACAAAACAATTGTGTTTTCTTGTTCTATTTTTTTTGTATGTGTTTGTGTATAATTTTATAACCATTGCTAACATAATTTGTTGTTTTAATTTTCATTGCTCTTCCTTTATAGTTTTCATATTTTAATTTTGTTTGTTTGTGTGTGCGCGGAAATTCATTCAAATTATTGGATGTGTGTCGTGAATTTGCCTTTAATTTTCCTATACAGGTACACTGGAATCCATACTTCTTGTGCGCACATGCGGATGGATACAGGTATGTAATTTATTGAATTGTATCTTGTGTTTATATTGTGCAATTTGTTTGTTTGTATACATATATATGTTCATTTCAATTTGAATGATTTTCCAACGACATTGAACTTGAAAATTTCAAGTTTATTCAAGTGTTCCCATTTTCTATTTATTTAATTTTTTTTTAATGTAATAAGTATAATTTCCATTCGTATGTCTTTGCATCTTCTTCTTGTTAACTAAGATTTAGTTACTTTCATATCATTTTATAAATTTTTTTTTTAAAACAATAATTCAATTAAATTTGGTTAATTAGTTTTAATAACTTAATATTAATAAAACATTATCTTGTTCAATTATGAAATGAAATGGTCGGTTATTATTCATTTTTGGTAAACAAATTTAAAATGAAATACTAAATTTCAAATCAGGAGTGGTTGATGACAGGATGGACATGAGAGTCTGATAATTTGAGTTTTCCGTAGGTGAGGCTTTGGCCTATATTTAGGGGCTGTCACAAATAGTGAGCACGAGACAGCCAAGGTGTCATCTCAGTGATGAGAATGACAGAGGGGAGGGATGCTCAAGGGTACTACTAACACCAAAAGTACCCGTGCATTGAAAGGACTAGTAGGTGAGTCAGTTGGGGAAATTGTTTGTTTGCTTCCAAACATCTTTTAAATCATTTTCATTTAACGTAGCTTAATTTTAAATGTTCGTTTCGTCCGTTTGTTAAAATAGTTAACTGTCCTAGCTTATGTCAATTTTGCATTTTTCTTTTTTTTTTGTATACCATTTTTTTTAATCCAGGCATGATTATATGAGTACGGTAGTCCAGTTAAGCAGGCCAAAAGAACCCACCCCACATACGACGAGCTAAGCAAAATGCAAGCATGCCTGATCTGGTCCTTGCATACTGGACGCCCTTTCATCCGTTTGGTAGAACCTGTATCTGCAGGATGAAAGGGTTGACAACATTAGTTGTTGTCTATACCGTTACAGGTGGCGCCCAAAACGTGGGGCAAATTTTTATAAAGTAGAGCTCTGAATAGGGCAAAGCTTTAAAATTTGTCTTTTAATTTTTGTTTTCATTTATTTTCAAAACTACAAACTTTCAAAGTTTCGTTTCTCAAGATTTTCTAATTTTTTTTTTGTTTCGCGATTTAATTTCATTTTAAAATTTTTAGCTTTTCTTCTATATGTTTGGAGGCGGACCAACAATTTTTTTTTGTAATCTTCTAATAATGCTTTTTGATTCCGATTCTCTGTCCGACAATTGATGTTTTATACCTCTGTTGTTTGTTGCGGATTGTCTGGGTTTCTAAGCATTGTTTGAAGAAAGAGAATTTCAATTGTCTTTGGTTGGAAGGTCTTCCGATCAAATTGCTCTTGTATTTCTCGATCTGGATTTAGGATTTTGCAAGTTCTTGTGTCACTGTCCGGAAGGGGGAGATCTTTGGTACCTCTTCGTCTGCTGCTGTGATGCATCACTTGCAATTTCTTAAACCAATTTGGTTCTTGACTTGATATCCTTGTGGTAGGAGCTTAATGTTTGCTGTCCGGGATAGGGAAACGCAGTACCTATTCGTTTGTTGCTGCATCTCATTTTGCAAACACCATAAGATGTATCGGGTCAAGAACTGAAAAATTCTGATGAGCTGAAACTTCTTTCAATGCACAAGCGGAGCTCAGATTGTCGGAAAACTTTGTCCTTAGTGTTGTTAGCCACTTCGATAATTTTGTTTTGGTAAATACCTTTGAAATAATTTTCATTTCATCTACGGACTTCGTAGTTTTTCATTTTAATTTAATTTTTTTTTTGTGATCGATTTAAGCTTTTTGTTGTCATTAAGATAGTAGATAGTAGTAGATAGATAGTAGGTTTTTTTTGTTAGTTTTTTTTTTGTTTGTCTAATATTTTTTTTTCAAATTCTCATTCCTTCTTGTTCTTTTCATTTTCTTTAATTCAAGAATTTAATCATTTTCGCTTAGTTTACCTTTAATTTTATTAACCTTACTGTAAATTAAAAAAAAAAAAAAAAAAAAATGGCGAATCTACCTTGTGGATCTAATAAAAGGTTTCTGCGTTTGGGGAGTCCAGAAATGGAACAAAGACTGAACTCAACGCCAGTAAGTGATTCATTTTTTTGCAGACCCTAGAAAAGCTAGATTACCCAATTTTTCTTCAACCAATCCCTTTTTACCTTCACCTTTTCCTAATCTAAGTTTCACACCAATTCCTGTTTCAAATCCAAATGAAGCATCATTATTGCGCCCAGAGAATGTTTGTCATGAAGAAAAGAACAACGTTTCTTTCAACAATTATATTCAAGAAGTAGTTGCTTCAACAGTAAATGCTCAGAATAGAAATGTGATGGTTAGTTTGAATCGAATGTTAGAGCAAGAGAGGGCAAAACTTTGTAAAGAAGTTATTGAAGTTATTCAGGAAGCCATAGGGTCTCAAGCTCCTAAGGTTCCTTCAACTGAAACAATACACAACCAACTTCCAGATAGACAATTTTATATACCAGACCAATTTCAATCAGCTAATGAAATTAATGCACACCAATTTCATAACATTACGGGTAATGATGCTTGTGCCAATTTAAGACCTCAAAATCTCAGGAATTTCAGTGCTATCAATTTTCATAAGTGGGGTCTTAAATATGATAACCACAACATGACCCGTGGATGACTTTCTTTTTCGCTTAGAACACTTGCGTGAGTCTTACAATGTAGAATGGCAAGATATTGTGCGAAACTTCCATCATTTTATCGAAGGTGATGTTAGTAATTGGTTCTGGATCCATCTAAAAACCCACCCAAGGCTTGGTTGGTGGGATCTTAAAGTGGCTTTGGTTGAGCATTTCAGAACCTTAGAAACAGATGATGAGCTTGAAAGAAAAATGGATGATAGACGACAAGGCTTACGGGAGTCTTTTGATAGTTTTTATTCGGATATACTGAAATTAAATTCTAGGCTTAGAAATCCTCGAAGTAACGAGAAGCTCATTTTTCTTCGTCGGAAAAATGTATGTGCAGAAATAGGTGGTAAGCTTTTGACTTTTAAAACAAACAGTTTGCCGGAAATGGTATATACATGCAGGAACATCGAAAAATATATTTGTGAAAGGTCAGGGTCAAGTCAATTTCAACGACATCATCAAAGTCACAAACGAGTTAATGAACTGGACTTTGAAACTCAAGATGTTGCCTACAATCCTTCCTTAGAAGCCGTCGGAGTTTCAAAGTCACCGCGTGATAAAACTCTTTTAAAATGCTGGAACTGCAAGGTTGCAGGTCATGCTTTTCACGAGTGTCCTTGTTCTCAGCAATCTCTATTCTGTTTCAAATGCGGTCATCCAGAAATAACAACTCCTCACTGTCCGAATTGTTCGGGAAACCGACAGAGGAGCAATATGCAGTCCGGAGAACGTTGCTCCCAAATAAAGAGACCGGACAATCCTTTCAGGAAGTCCTAGTTGAGCAAACCTTAACGAAACCAATTTATATTCAAATGAGTCCATCCCCTACAAAAATTTTAGAAAGACCAATTCAACCTGATTTATCCAAACGTGTCCACAAACTACCACGTCAAACACTTCATGAGCGTCTCATAAACTATGAACAGGTTCGTGCTCGAATTTTCAATAAACCAAGTAACACACCTTGTACCTCTGACAAAATTCTGAATCTACGACAAAGATTTGTGGAAAAGAAAGCTTTGTATAAAGCAATTGATTCCACTACTTTGTTGGGTACTGCCGACCCAAGACCCTACGCAAACGTGCAAATAGGTAGTGAAAACATTATGGGACTTCTTGACTCTGGTGCGTCAATTAGTTGTTTAGGTCTTAATGCCTTGGAGCTCCTACGAGAAAATAGAATTCCAATCAAAGAATTCCGCTCAGAGGTTAACACTGCCAGTGGACAGAGACAAGCGATCGTTGGTTTTGCCAATGTCAGAATAAGGTACAAAAATGTGGAAAAAGAAATGCGACTGTTCGTAGTGCCAACCCTGGAGCAAAGACTCTATCTTGGCGTGGATTTTTGGAGATTGTTTAGTCTTGCTCCACAGATCATTTCTGAATTAAGTCAGATTTCCAAAACCCAACAATTAGATCCAAATGTTCATCAACTGACGCCAGAGCAATCAGTGGCGTTGGATGAAGCAAAGGCATTGTTTCCATCTTTTGCGGTACATGGCCTAGGACGAACAACAATTGAAGAACACCAAATCGACACCGGTGATGCTATCCCGATTAAACAACGACACTATCCGGTTTCTCCAGCGGTTCAGAAGCTTCTCTATGAGGAGGTGGATCGCATGTTTCAGCTTGATGTAATTGAAGAAAGCAACAGTGCTTGGAGCTCTCCTGTTGTTCTAGTAAAGAAGTCGAACGGCAAACACCGACTCTGCCTAGACTTCAGGAAGGTCAATTGCGTCACGAAGAAATATGCTGGTCCGGTTCCAAATATTGAAGGTTTGCTAAGTCGTTTAACAAATTCACGTTTCTTTTCGAGTGTGGATTTGAAAGACGCCTTCTGGCAGATACCGTTGGAGGAAAGATCAAAGGAAAAGACAGCGTTTACCATTCCGGGATTGCCTCTTCTTCAATTCAAAGTCATGCCGTTTGGTTTATGCAACGCTGCACAGCGTATGTGTAAACTAATCGACAAGGTAGTGCCGCATCAGTATAGGGAAAATGTGTTTCCTTACGTTGATGATCTGTTGATTGTCACAGCGACATTTGAAGAGCATTTGCAGATGCTTAAGATAGTTGCGAACCGATTAACAGAGGCTGGACTAACTATTAACGTAGAAAAATCCAAATTCTGTTTTAAGGAACTCAATTATCTTGGGTATGTTGTGGGGGAGGGATGTTTGAAGACAAATTCAGAAAGGGTTTCGTCGATTGTAGAGTTTCCAATTCCCAAGAATGCACGTCAAGTTAGAAGGTTTCTTGGATTGTCAGGTTGGTATAGAAGATTCGTTAAGGACTACTCGGGAATTGCTGCACCTATCACGAACACACTGAAAAAGGGTACAAAATTCGAGTTTGGTCCTGAAGCAGTAATTGCTTTTAACCAACTCAAGAAGGCACTAACCACCGCTCCTATTCTAGTAAACCCTGACTATGAAAAGCCCTTCAAAATTCTTTGTGACGCGTCAAGTACCGGTGTTGGCTGTGTACTGTGCCAGGAGGACGATGAGGGTGTGGAACGGCCCATTTACTATTACTCCCATAAACTTAGCAAGTCCCAACGCAACTATTCTGTGACAGAACAAGAATGCTATGCTGCGGTATTGGGAGTTAAGAAATTTCGACCTTACGTGGAAGGGCATACCTTCAAAATTGTGACCGACCATGCTAGTTTGAAGTGGTTGATGAACCAAAAGGATTTACATGGTATGTTGGCACGATGGAGTTTAAAGCTGCAAGGGTTTGATTTTGAAATTGAACATCGCAAGGGTTCTCAGCACGTTGTCCCAGACGCTTTATCGCGAGTATACGCTGTTGATGCCCTTAGTGATGTTCCATTGTTAGAGAATCCCCACGATGTCCTTCACATTGACCTCGATGACTTGAGTTTCAAGTCAGAGGAATATGTGAAGTTAATCGAGACAATCAGGGATAATGGAGACCAGCTTCCTGATCTTCAAATCTCTGATGGGTTTGTGTACAAAAAAGTCAAACACTGTACAGGTAACCCAGTCGAAGACGACATGGTGTGGAAGCTTTGGATTCCATCGTCGTTGACCAAATCCATAATTCTTTTGGCACATCAACCTCCTAAGGCTTCGCATGGTGGTGTTGCTAAGACTTTGTATCGTCTTCGTGATAGATTTTACTGGCCTAATATGGCGGCAGAGGTAAAATCATTCATTGCGAGTTGCGACGTGTGCAAAGTCTCGAAGGCCCCTAACGCGATTCTAAGACCGAAAATGGGAAAGGCATTCATAGTGGAGAGGCCGTACCAGCACATCTTCGTCGACTTTCTGGGACCGTATCCAAGGTCAATTAAAGGTAATACTTACATCATCGTCTGCTTGGACCAACTAACCAAGTTTGTTCACATTCATGCTATACGACAGGCAAACAGTGCAAATGTCATCAAATTTCTGGAGGAGGAAATATTCTCAGTGTTTGGAGTACCAGAATCCTTGCTCTTGGATAATGGGAAACAATTTGTGAGCAAAGAGTTCTCCAAATTTTTAGTCTCTTATGGGGTCTCGCATGTCAGGACTGCAGTTTATTCGCCACAGGCAAATGCAAGTGAAAGGGTGAATCGTTCGATTCTAAGCGCCATTCGGTCTTATTTAAATAAGGATCAAAGGCATTGGGACAAACACCTGGCTTCCATAGGAAGTGCCCTTAGAATAGGGTTTCCAGAATATCTCTTTTAAAGAGAACATGTTCTCTTTTTTGACTCTGATCTTTCTTATTCTTTCTTTTTTCATCAAATTCTTTTTTTTACTCTTTTTTGTTTTGTACTCTTTTGTATCTCTTTTTTTTTCTAAGTGACCAAAATATTAATTTAACACACATTAATGCACTTTAAAAATTAAAGCATTAACACCAGAGAATATCAAATAAAGAAGCCAATCCTTCGTACGTTTGACCCTCCAAAACCCATTTATTTACATTGTTGTATTTTTAATTTCATTTCGTGTGGAAGAAGAGATGTGAATTTCAACAACAATAATGGCTTAAACACACGTGCAGCCTTTTTCATGCAGCGAAATAAAATAACACAGGTTCTTATGGGAGCAGAAAAACTCAAGAGCTGCATGCAGCTCAGAGCTGCACGATGTCTCTATTTCTAAATTTGCTGCGCAGCTCCGCAACAATAAGTGGTTGTTCGTCGACCGCTGACCAGGTTCAGTGGAGAAAAGTTCCGTTGTGCACAACAAGCCTTCAAGTTGATCGATTGGATAGCTTATAACTTCGGTTTTGATTGTCTGATCTTCAAAGTGAAGGCTTTTATAGAAAGGACAAATGTCAGGCTACATTTTTGTAGAATTTGTTTTTAGAATATTTAATTTATTTCATACTAGAAAGCAGATTTAGTCCTACATCGGTTTGATTTTAACTTTTCAAAATGCAAATGTGAATGAAAAATTACACAATTTTGAAAAATTATGTTTTAAAAGTTATTGCCTCAATCCTCCTCTACAAATATGTAAATAGTTTTTTATAGTTAAATGCAACGTGAGAGGCGGCAGGGCCACTTATCTAAATGTTCAACCTTAAAATTGATTTTAATCCAAAAAAATAACAAAATCTTTAAAAAACTTCGATTTCATACTAAAAGACTGATGGAGTCTTGTATGATATATATTTAAGTGTATGCACATGTATCTTGAGTGCAGCTCTACTCGCAGCGATGCATGCAGACCTGCTGCACATCTGTTTAAGGCATTAAGACCTGTGCTGACTGATGGGCTGAATGAGGAATTGATTCTATGGGTGCGTTTTGTCACTGTTTTTCACTTCCTTTGCAGATCCAATACATCAGCTGTTCCCTTCAGCTTGTAGGCAAAACAAATTGACAGCTGAGGATTGGCTACTTTATTTGATATTCTCTGATTAATACACTGAAGTAAAAATCTTCCTACTCAGGATCGATGTATGAATTTAGAAAAGAAATAAGTATGGGAAGATTTAGACAAAAGTGTCGACTACCGAATTTCTAAGGAAGTTTTACTGGATTACTCAAAGTTGTTTGACCAATTTTGCTATTTAAACAAGTTTATTTCTAAAGTCAAATGAAAATTTTAAAGACAAAATATCTGTTCAAAAATAGGCCAGTTTTTTTAGTTTGTCTACAAATCTATAGTTTTATTCAGAGCTCTTAAAATGTGCCAGTCCTTTTTTGTTTTCCTGCGTAAAATATGAACGTGGAATGTATTTTCTCGTTGATGGGTTCGCAATGGACAAAAGAACGAAATCGTTTAAGAGTAGGATTCTCATAGTTGCCTATAACTTAAAAGATTTGAGCTGTCAAAAGTTTTATGAAACCTTTTTATTTGAAAATAAGTATCTTAATCAAATTCGAAGCTCCCAAAAATAAAACACTTCGGATGAGGAAGAAAATTAATGTCTAATTTGCCTACATTTTACTAAAATTCTTCGGTATTTTGAATTCAATCAGGTGTGTTTATGTATTTTAGTTTTATTAGTTTGAAGCGCAAAAAAGAGTTTATAAAATATACTGATTTATATCCTGGAGTAAACTTTTGGTCATATTTATCAATCATTTCGATGATGGTGTGGTGACCGGGGGGTCACAAAATGTCCTCTTTTTCTTCAAATGCGTTATGGACACCCTACCTTAGAACGACGGTTCACTCTGCCATTGCTATGGCTCCTTATGAGGCACTATTTGGACAGAGCAAGATGGAACACGGCTCCGATTACAAACTCTTGAGATCGCTCAGAGCTGTCAACAACCCAGAGTTTGAGGTATTGCCTAAGTCATCTAGGATGAATGTGATCCATAGCCATTTGAAATCTTCCCTTGAACAGGCCCACAAAGTATATGAACACACCTACAACACGCGCAGCAAGGATGTGCAGTTTAAGGTAGGTGATGTTGTTTTCAGACGGAATTTTGTACAAAGCGATGCATTTAAGCGATTAAATGCAAAGCTTTGTCCAAAGTTTGTGAAGGCAATAGTAAAGTCAATTCGAGGAAAGAGTTTGTACGAATTGCAAGATATGAATGGTAGTATCTTGGGAATTTACCATGCTAAGGATATTAGGGTTTAGTAGCTGTCCTCTATCGGTATGTATGTAGGTGGTAGTTGCAGTCCATTTGATGCCCAACTCATATGACTTGAATTATAATTTTATAAAGCTCCCTTTTCCATTTCGTTCTTTGGACGCTGACTTTCCATAGAATGAAATGTTTTGTAGGGTCGCCATAGATTCAATAACTTAACAAAAAAAAAATACCAAACCCTTCAAGTATCAAGTACCTACTTCACAATAAATCACTTGAGTTGAAGTAAAGTAAAAACAACTGAAGAAAATCGAAGCAACATATTATTTTTTATGAAAAATATTTATTTTGTCAAAAAAAGAGAAAAATAAAAGGATAGTTCGAGAAGATTTTGTTTGTTGCAGATTGAAAATTCCTGAATTAAAAAAAAAATAAAAGTTGCATTGCTTATTTTTGGGTATATTTCAGTTGTTTTTTTTCTGATAGCGATTAAAGAAAGATATAAAACAAAATCCCTATTACAAAACATCCTGATTGTGCTTTGCTGTGTTTTCGAAACCAAAAGTGAAAAGTGAAAACCTTGAAATCGTTGAAGGAGAATACAAAATGATTCTCCTACATTTACATTAAATTTCTATAAATTTCTTTAGTCAAAAAGTGATTAAAAATTGTAAAAAGAAGGATACGAAATATATTCAACTAACTAACCTGTATAATAGTTATACTTACCTATTAAAACAAATGAAAACAAAACAAAAATAAGTGCATTCCTAATTCATTTCCTACAAACCCGACCAAATAAAAGAAAAATACATACATAAATATAGTGAGAATAATAATTGAAAAACCTGACCATATGTAAGACGTCCATGAATATATAAATCAAAGAAAAAAAAAAAAAAAGAATCCCTGAAAATTCCTCTTCAAAAATATAAATGTATTTCAAGTTTGTTCAAGAAAAATTTATAGAGTCCCTAGAAATGATGAAAATCTTTGAAAATCCTGAGACCATCGCGAGATCATCTTCTTTATGTGTTTTATTAGTAGTTTATCTATTGTTTTTAATTAATTAAATTTCCCTTTTCATTATAGTTTTTCATTGTGTATCTATCTAGATTATTCTATTTTTTTTTTTGTTTGGCAATTTAAATGTGTAACAAAACAATTGTGTTTTCTTGTTCTATTTTTTTTGTATGTGTTTGTGTATAATTTTATAACCATTGCTAACATAATTTGTTGTTTTAATTTTCATTGCTCTTCCTTTATAGTTTTCATATTTTAATTTTGTTTGTTTGTGTGTGCGCGGAAATTCATTCAAATTATTGGATGTGTGTCGTGAATTTGCCTTTAATTTTCCTATACAGGTACACTGGAATCCATACTTCTTGTGCGCACATGCGGATGGATACAGGTATGTAATTTATTGAATTGTATCTTGTGTTTATATTGTGCAATTTGTTTGTTTGTATACATATATATGTTCATTTCAATTTGAATGATTTTCCAACGACATTGAACTTGAAAATTTCAAGTTTATTCAAGTGTTCCCATTTTCTATTTATTTAATTTTTTTTTAATGTAATAAGTATAATTTCCATTCGTATGTCTTTGCATCTTCTTCTTGTTAACTAAGATTTAGTTACTTTCATATCATTTTATAAATTTTTTTTTTAAAACAATAATTCAATTAAATTTGGTTAATTAGTTTTAATAACTTAATATTAATAAAACATTATCTTGTTCAATTATGAAATGAAATGGTCGGTTATTATTCATTTTTGGTAAACAAATTTAAAATGAAATACTAAATTTCAAATCAGGAGTGGTTGATGACAGGATGGACATGAGAGTCTGATAATTTGAGTTTTCCGTAGGTGAGGCTTTGGCCTATATTTAGGGGCTGTCACAAATAGTGAGCACGAGACAGCCAAGGTGTCATCTCAGTGATGAGAATGACAGAGGGGAGGGATGCTCAAGGGTACTACTAACACCAAAAGTACCCGTGCATTGAAAGGACTAGTAGGTGAGTCAGTTGGGGAAATTGTTTGTTTGCTTCCAAACATCTTTTAAATCATTTTCATTTAACGTAGCTTAATTTTAAATGTTCGTTTCGTCCGTTTGTTAAAATAGTTAACTGTCCTAGCTTATGTCAATTTTGCATTTTTCTTTTTTTTTTGTATACCATTTTTTTTAATCCAGGCATGATTATATGAGTACGGTAGTCCAGTTAAGCAGGCCAAAAGAACCCACCCCACATACGACGAGCTAAGCAAAATGCAAGCATGCCTGATCTGGTCCTTGCATACTGGACGCCCTTTCATCCGTTTGGTAGAACCTGTATCTGCAGGATGAAAGGGTTGACAACATTAGTTGTTGTCTATACCGTTACAAATGACGTTATAAAAAATTCAAAGACAGTTTTGGAAATTTGAAAAAGCGTTTTACAAGATTTTTTTATGATTTTGTAGAAATTATTTTTTTTTTACCGTTCACCGTTAGTTTAAAAAAAGTACTAAAAACCGACGTTTTGTGGTCTTTTCGAAAATCTTTTTTTTTCGTTGCAAATATTGATTGCATGGCTTGCGTTGGTATGCAAATTTATAGACTTTTAATTCATCAATATTCTTGTAAATTTTCAAATTGATTCATCGAACCGTTTTTCCTCACCAAAACTTCAAAGTCTTACAAACCAGGTAAAGGAACAAATTGTGGTGTTCCTAAACAATGCTAAGTTGTCATCAAAATGACAAGAAAACCGCAATTCCAGTGGATTTTTTTCACAGTTTTGCATTAGTTAGATACTTTTTTGAATTGAAATTAAATAAAAAGTACATTAAACAAAAAAATAAAAAAATTAATTTAAAAAAAATTTCAAACCAAAAAACTTGATTTTTTTATTTTTTTTTTTTTTTTTTGAAAAATGTAATTTTTTTTCATTTCCATTCAAAAAAGTATCTAACTAATGCAAAACTGTGAAAAAAAATCCACTGGAATTGCGGTTTTCTTGTCATTTTGATGACAACTTAGCATTGTTTAGGAACACCACAATTTGTTCCTTTACCTGGTTTGCAAGACTTTGAAGTTTTGGTGAGGAAAAACGGTTCGATGAATCAATTTGAAAATTTACAAGAATATTGATGAACTAAAAGTCTATAAATTTGCATACCAACGCAAGCCATGCAATCAATATTTGCAACGAAAAAAAAAGATTTTCGAAAAGACCACAAAACGTCGGTTTTTAGTACTTTTTTTAAACTAACGGTGAACGGTAAAAAAAAATAATTTCTACAAAATCATAAAAAAATCTTGTAAAACGCTTTTTCAAATTTCCAAAACTGTCTTTGAATTTTTTATAACGTCATTATTTGCTGAGATATTGGTAATCAAGGCTAAAAGTATCTTTTTTCATTCAAAGTCAGATAAACCATGTCAAAAAAAATCGTACGAAAACAACAAAAAAATTGAATTGAAGCTGAATAAACAAGGTATCTGATCATGACATTTAATTGACTCAAAAAAATTTATCCATAGAAATGAGGACCTTAAAAAAAAAAAACAAAATAATTTTGTTGTCTCGTCTCATTTTTTGCAATAACGCAATAACGGTACTTCAAAAAAATTTGTTTGCAAACAAATCTCGAAACAAAAAACATAAAGCTGTAAAATGCTTTTTATTTCAACTCAATACGACCACTCGTCACAAAGATACAGCTCTTCAAAAAACGCTAACAAAAATTGAAAAAAAATTTGTTCCTTTAATATTGTTGACTAGTGTATATAAATCTAATAGTAGTATTACTTGAGGAAAAAGATACTAGCGCTACAGACGACTGAAGCAAGAAGTGTATTATTCCCTCATCATTGCTTCACACCCAACTCACGGCAGACGAAAGATCAAAAAACACATCATTTCCTCACTACATGAGAGAAGGCAATTATCTTCCTTCTCCTCACGTCACAGCAGTGCCAGTATACGAGAGTGAGAAGGGAACAACAACAAACTGCCGAAAAAAAATAAAGAATGAATCGGTATGTATGTATGTACATACATACATACGTAGGTACAGACATTTGTCCAGTTTATATTTCTGAGGGCTCAGAGAATTTCCCCAGTTTTGCTGTCAAATACTAATGCTGTTTTCCATTGGACGTCCGGAAGCGTCCAGAATCGTCCGGAACGCTTCTGAAACCGTTTCACTGGCACAAAAAATACTCTTCTGACGATTCTGAGGAGAGAAAATTGATTCTTGATTTGAATTCAGAAGACACTCAGAAGCACTAATACATGCAACACGAAACTTCAACAAAAATTCACTCAAACGTCAAAACAAACTGCAGTGCAACTTCATATTTTTTGTTAATCCCATTCGAATTAATTATGCACTCGAAAACACTGAAATTAATAAAATTTAATAAACAAATTAAGAAAAACAAAAAGAAAAATTATTATTTGTAAGTAAGGGGTGGATACACTATTGTTTTTTATTTCACTTTTTGTGTGCCAGCAAAAAGTTTCTATTTAATGATTCACTAATACAGAGACGGAACTTCAAAATTGAGTAGAAGTAACAAGCACTGTTCCATTGGATTCAGAATGAGTGTCTTCTTGAGTGAAACCAATGGAAAACGACATAAGTAAAAAAAATTTTTGCTCCGTCAGCTCAGTGAGTGCTCATGAAATATAAACTGAACAATTGAGGAGAAGAGGAAACAAAAAAAGAGGATCAAAACAAGTTTTTATCGTTACATAAAGGTTCAATACACATCGCATATTTTCTAAACAGAAACAAATTCTTTTGTTCTCGATGACTGTTCTTTGCCAAGATAAGGCAACCAAAATGCTTTTCGTGTCGGGAAAATAAAAATTAGAAACTGATGTCTATTTGCGTAGGTATTCGTTCTTATTTTCTTGTATTTAGGTGGAAACAGGCTTTTTTATTTTTTTTATCGCTTTCTAAGTGGTTTTTTTGATGTGGAGCGTCGAGTTTCTCAGATTTAATTCAAAGCAATGAGGCCGTGAGTGCAAAAGTGGTGTAACCCATTTTTTGGCATTGTTGATGTCTCGTATTTTTACATTTATGCATCAAATGTCATCAAAGGTAGAATTTTAATTTCTAAAAGCTTTCCAAAAATGTGACGTATACTATTTGAATCTCAATAAAAAGATTATTAAAAATCGATTCAAAACGAAAAACATTATCAAAAAAAAAAAAAAGTGGGTTAAACCGCTTTTGCACTCACAGCCTCATATATGATTGTACCAATGAAAAAAAAACTTAAAATCGTTGGAGCGGTTTTCAAAAAAATTTATTTTTATATATCAAATTCTTACAACATTTTAAAGGAAAAATGTTGACATGCAAATCTTAAGTATTTATTTATGTTCATATAAAAATTAAATTCCAAAAAAAAATTTTGAACCCGTTTTCAAGATATCAATTTTTCAAAACAATAATTTGAAACTTTTTTAGAAGTCCAGAAATTAGTTTTTTGAAAATTTTGATGTGCAATATTATTTGAACTTATTTGATATATGTATATGGGTGATTCTCTGCCAACTGTGATTCTTTTTTTAGAATATTTTCAAAAATTAAAACTTCTTGGAAACAATTTTTGTTTTGTGTTTGTGGCTTCATTTAGTCAGAGTAACATATCAGTAAAAGCATTTTGCTACAACTTTTTAAGAAATAAAAAATATAGTGAAATGTACTAAAACTAGTATAGACGATAAATGAAACTCTTTTTGTTTTTTTGTTTTTAGTTCTCCCTCTTTTTGACCATATTTTTGTTGAGATTCTTGATTGTTTAATATACGCTTTGACCTCTTGACATTTCTACTTCCCTTTTTTTTCGTTAAAAAATTATCTCTTTTTCGTTTTTGAAGTCTGTTTTTCTGAAACGCAACCCTTTTCCTTGTGCTGGGTTATTACTTAGTTTTTATTGCACGGAATGATTTTTGTTTGGCTCGTCCGCTACCGTTTTTACAAAGAAAATTGGTAGAAAAAAGTATTATTGCAAGAAATAAGTAAATTATTTAATTAAAGTTCAAAAAGTATTGAAATGCCACGGTACTGACATCCACAGTACTGACATTTAGACAGTTTATGTGACCTAACCTTTGTATATAAACTTTATAGTAGTCTCATGAGTATCGCCGATTGCAGCGCCAATTGGTGTCGAAATGTCCTCACCTACTCTCAACAATGTTTATGATCTCAACATTGAATCAATTGAATGTCAAATTTAAATTGTTGAGCAACTTTTCTGACAGTGGAGATATTTCCCCGTTGTGTAGATTTTAGATATTGACAGAGTATATGAAATAGACGCAAAATGGCAAGAATGAGAAGACTATATAGGTTTATATACGAAATATATGGTAGTTCGAGGAGTGAAAAAAATAGAACAGAAAGTAGGAGCAAGACTGATTACGGTAATTTTAAGTGAAATTTGGCAATGTGTATGTTCTATGCAGTGTACAAAGGTGTATGTGAGATAGTATTGAAAAAAACTTTTCGCGGTTTTTTTGAAGGTATTTTAGCTTGTTTTCCAATTGGGATTATAAATCAGACCGAAATTTTTGCTTTGCATTAAAGTCGATCTTTTGCAAGTTATCTAAATTTTTTGAATTTTGAGTGAAAAATTACTGAGCAGCAACATAAAAAGTGGCAATTAGTGATATAAATGTGATAAAGTGTTTGATTTCCTACGAAAATACCCCAAATACCTACCTAGTTTTAACAAAATTAGTTGATTTTTGATTTTAACTTTTTCAACCAAAATACCCCACCTTCATTTTCTTTCTTCTTTTTGTGTTAACTTTTTGTGATTTAGTTTGTTTATATTTTTTCGAATACCTATTTGTGTTTTTATAAAAAAAATTGTAGTTTAAAAGTTCTTTTGTGTCCTACAAATTTTTACATTTTTCACCCAAATACCCCCAATTTTCTGTCTTCTTTTTTGTGTGCTAACTTTCTGTTATTAAATTCGTGTTTTATTGTTGTTTAAAGTGTGTTTGTTCCTGTTTTGGGTAAAATTGTAAAATTTATTTCACAAATATTAACCTTTTCAGCATTTAAGCGGACTGCTTTATTTAATATTCTTATAGGTACCTACATTTTTCATTTGTTATAGGTATTTTAATTTTCATTTTCGAGAAGTGTTTTTTTTTACTCTAGGCGGTGGATTATTTGCGCGGGATATTAGGGTGTTCCAGTTTTCAACTCTTGTATTCATTTATTTTGTTATTCGATATTAGAAATAGTTTAATTCGTTTATTATTAAATCGAGATTTTTGTAGGTACGCTTAAGTAATTTTTGAAGTTTTTGGTGTGCAATAGTTTAGTTTTTGTGTTGAAAAAGAAAAAAAAAAGAAAAAAGTGTTTAACAATTAAATAAACAGTTAAAATAAACAGTTAAAAGTGAAAAAGGGTAATAAATTTTTGATTAAAAATGCCTAAGAAGTGTTGCTATCACAAGTGTCAGGAGAGGCAAATTAGGCTAGGCTCAGTTTCTTTTTTTTTAGTACCCAAAGACCATAGAATGTCGGTTTGGCTTAAACATGGAGGCTTTCCAACATCGACGATTTGAAACCCAAGTCGATGATGTGTGAAAAACACTTCTATGACAAAGATATAAAAGTAAGTGGCACCAAGAAAAATTTAGTTATAAATGCACTGCATATTTCTCTTGCGTCTATATGTAAGTGTAGTGAAATAGCGAATGATATTTCATGTATTAGTTTAATTAATGCTGGGAGGGACCGGATGCAAACTACCTCTACGGTTAAGTCTGCTGTCCTTATGCCACCTACCTCTACGGTAACGTCAGGCAATATGACTTCTGCGCCTCCACTTTCACCTGTGTTTTCAGCTCCGGCTGTAGTACTTCCCACCACTTCCAGCCCAGCTTTATCTTTCAAAAACTTAGCTGCAAGCGCTGCAAGTACATATGCTAGAAATTTTTCTTTAAATGATAGTCCTTCATCGCACGTTTCCCCTTCACAATTTCCGTCCCAAGGCGGTTTTCTTACAAATCGGCGCGAAAAATTAGTAAGGCAAAATATATCCCGAGATATATTTTTAATACGCCAACTAGGCTTAGGAAAAATCGGGAATACCAATTAAAAAAGAGTTTAGATAAGCAAATGGAAGGTTTTAAGGAAGAGTTGCGCACTTTTGTTTTGGTGCAACTCTTCCACAAGGAAAGCTCACCTTGGGGATGTAAGCTAGGGATTTATTTTTGAAATTTTTTTATAAATCACCAGCATGCTATAAGTACATGCTGAGTGTAGGTTTTAAGCTGCCATCGGTAAGCACCATTTACCGATGGCATTCGGAGATACGGCTGACTGCAGGATTCAGCAAACCAATGCGGGACATGATTACGACCAAAGCTCTAGGAATGAGTCCCATGGAAAAGAAATGTGTACTCCTTTTTGATGAAATGGCCATCAAAAAAGAATTGGAGTACAATATAAAAGATGACATAATTTATGGATTGACGGATTTTGGAGAGTACGGAAGAAACGACTTGGCAGCCTCTAAAGCGATGGTATTCACGCTTAGAGGGTTGAACCAAAATTGGAAGCAGAGCGTTGCTTATTACATCGGTAGCCCAACTGGAGAACTGTTGTCAGAGATCATACTCACAATTATTAATGAAGTAATAAATTGTGGTCTGACAGTGGTTGCAACAAGCTGTGACCAGGGAGCGATCAACGTGTCAGCTTACAGAAGACTTGGGCCACCCAACTTCTTAGAGACGGAACCATTTGTGGATATTCAGGAACAAAGAGTTTTCTTGCTCTATGACTACCCGCATCTTTTTAAGAGCGTGCGTAATATTTTGCTAAAATACTTCATCATGATAGGAAAGGACACCGTGGATTGGAACGTCATTCGAAAAATCTTTGATCAAGATAAGAATGGGACGTTCCAAGTATTTCATAAGTTAACGAACTCCCATGTTCGGCCGAACAATTTCGAGAAATTGTCGGTAAAACTAGCAACACAGGTTTTCAGTGAAAATTTGTACACTGGCATTGAATATGTTTTGAAGACAACGGATCTCTTCAAAACAGAAGACGAGAAAAGAAGAGCTGAGTCAACGTCCAGGTTTGTCAAACAGCTCAATGATCTGTTTGACAATCTGAATACGGGCCGACTCTATTCTAGGAATCCAAATAAGCAAGCTCTATCGGATACCACAGAGACTCTTCAAAGACTTAAGAATGCTATGGAATGGATCTCGGAATGGAAATCGACGAGCAGTCATATAATACCGCCTTGTTTTAAAGGATTAAAACAAACTTTGATGGCGATTGTGCAGATGTGGGAGCATATTAAGAGCCAAGAGCAAAGCTATGTTCTCCTTGCCCATTTAAATACGGATGTTGCCGATAACTTATTTTCAATGTTAAGATGCAACCGAGGATCATACGAAAGAAACCCTTCGGCTTGGAGATTGATTCGCAATCTCAAGCTCATAATATTCCAGAATCTCTCTTCAGCAGAACATTCTGGATATGAGGATGCTGAAGCGGCACCACTTTTGGATTTAGGTGACATAGAGCCGAGAGTGGAGATGGAGATGGATATAGAGCCGAGTAAAGAGCCTAAGGATATTTATGATGAGATTTTTGAAGCAGTTTTAGGATACAACAACGAAGAGCCAGAGGAAGAGACCACTGAAAAGACTGCTGATTCTCAAAAGCTACAGGATGGAGCTGCTACATACTACGCCGGATTTGCAGCTGCTAAATTAAAAAAGAAGCTTAATTGCGAAGTTTGTTCCCAGTTTTTGGTTGACGTAGTTAATAAAGACAGGGAACAAACTTTGTTAATTAATTTGCGCGCGTACAAAACCACCGCCACGACTTCGCAATTCGGCAAATTAACAGTTCCATCGATTCTTTTCGAAGAAACTGTTCATGATGCCGAAAGGATTTTTCAGGCCAATTTTCCGGACCGGAAAGAGAAAAAGAACATCGTAAAAACGTGGTTGCCAGAACTTATGAAGGAAATTGAGAAGAATTTATCGGCTTGCTGTTCACAACAGCATAAAGAAGAAATCGGGAAATTCATATTGATCGGACTGATCATATTTGAAACGAAGAGACTCAAGGAACTAAAGGAACCAAACAAAATTCTTCGTCCAGCGAATAACTGATGGCCAAATCTCGTCTCGCAAACTAAGTTCGTCCAGTTTCGTATAACAAAGACGCGTTTCGTCGTTCTTTTTGTTTTTTCTCGGTCATGTCTTGGTTTCGTTGTCGGTTTATCGTTTTTTTTTTCATTTCGTCGCAGTTTTTCGTGTATTATTTTTCTTGGTCACGTCGCAGTTTTTCGTGATTTTTTTGTCTCAGTTTTTCGCCTCGACCAAAACTTTTATCATCTCGTCCACAGTGCAAATTTAAATAAAATGCATGACTGGGTCGCACGTACTTGCTCTTATGTTCAAGACACTGCGAGTTTAAGAAAATTGTATTTACAAACATAGAAATTATGAGAGAAAAATGTAGAGAAGCATGAAATACGACATTTAAATTAGCTAAAACAACTCTTTTGACAGTTTGAGGTGAAAAAAAGTATGCCATCTTAATTCATGATGGAATATGATTGTATGGGAAAAAAAATTTTAAAATCGTTGGAGCGGTTTTTTTTTTAATTAATTTTTTATATATAAAATTCTTAAAACATTTTTAAGAACAAATTTTGGTATGAATTTAAACAATATATTTATGTGTATATAAAAACAAAATTTGAAAAAAAATTGTCAACCCGTTTTTGAGATATCGAATTTTCAAAAAAAAAGTTTGAAACTTTTTTTAAAAATCCAAAAACTTTTTTTTTGAAAATTTTGATATGCAATATTATTTTATTTTATCTGAAATTTGTATATACAAAAATTCATCTAAATCCGTTCAGCCGATAACGAGAAAATTCCAAATAAAAAAATACGTTCTATGACAGGTACTATTAATAGTTGCAAAGTGTAAAATTTTATAATTTTTGGTAGTAAATCCTACTAATTTTAGTATATACAAAAAGTTTAATCAAAATCGTAGGAGTCGTTTTCAAGCAAAAAAATATTTTCCTTTGCGGTTTTTTCACTTTTGTATGGAAGGTACCATTATTTTTTCATAAATGTAAAATTTTTTCTAAAATTATTTTAAAAAGTACTAAAAAAGTCTTAAATATCGAGTTTCAAATAAATCGATCATGTCGTTTTCGAAATATTTGATTTTCAAAAAAAAATTTTGAAACATTTTTTAAAAATCCAATTAACATTTTTTCAAAAATTTTGGTACACAAAACTATTTATATATTTTGGAAGCTTCTGTGTAAAAATAATAATTGAAATCAGTGGTACGGTTTTGAAGAAAATCAAAAATCAAAAAAATGGTTCTTTGGGAGGTACCATTAATAACCATTTTTGAAAAATGGTTTTCCACTCAAAGAAAGCCTTTACGAAAATAAATTTATTGAATTTTTTTTAAGAAAAGTTGTCGAGCCGTTTTTGAGATAAATATGATTATGTAAATTTGCCAAAAAAAATGTATGACAGGTACCGTTATTTTTGGTTCTAAAAAAAATATGAAAAAAACGTGTCGGCAGAATCACCAAAAACCACTAAGTACCAAGTTTGAAGAAAATCGATTGAGCCGTTTAGGCTGTAGACGAACAGACAGACAGACAGAATTCTGCCACCCACTTTTTTGGTGTTCTCTATCATCGTAATATCATGTTTGATTGTTATCTCAAAATTTTTTTTTTGCACGAATCCAAAACTTGCCTTATAGTACCTATAATCGCAAGTAAAAATAATTGAGGCCAAGGTCCATCTAGATTTAATGTAGTTTTTAATTTTTCATTTTGTATTACACATATATATTTAGTATTTTATAATTATAAATAAATATGTACACTCCTCGTCAACTGAATACGCACAAACATTTTTTAATATACTTTATCCATTTTTTCCAAACAGTGATGGTTATTATGCCATCTGTTGATGCTAACTATTCCCTTAAGATGTTAAGCAGATAATTCCGGAAGAATTATCCAAAAACAACCGTGAGTTTTTCTTCAACCACTTGCAAAGTGTTTTATATGCAAAGTAGGAGTTTTTTTTTTAGTCAACTGAATAGGTACAACGCCATTTTCTTCGTTGTTTATAAGTTTTTTGGAGTGCTTGACAGTTTAAATTAACGATTTTAGTGTTTTCAGTAAAATTTAATTCTTGATTTCAAATTTTAAGAAAAATGTGTAGATCTACGTGTCTTAACAGTGTTGAAAAAGCTAAAATCGATTTACTTAGAGACCAAGGCCTAACTGGACGTGCAATAGCTGATAAAGTTGGCCGAAGTTTTAATGTAGTTTATTCTTACTTGAAAAATAAAGATGCATACGGCAAAAACATGAAGGGAGGTAAGAAAACAGCAACAACAGCAGCTGAGAGACGAAGAATTTTAAGATATGCATCAAATTCTTCTGATTCTGTGGCAAAAATAAAACAAAAAGTCGGCGTAAACGCAAGTTGCTCAACAGTATTAAGAGTAATCAACAACTCAAGCCATCTTAAACGAATGAAACTTAAGAAAAAACCACCACTTGACGAGAGACGGAAAATGTTGCGATTAGATTTTTCAAGACTTCACATGAGTTGGAAAAAAGAATGGTATCACGTGGTTTTTTCAGATGAAAAAAAGTTTAATTTCGATGGCCCTGATGGGTTCAACTTCTATTTTCACGACTTAAGAAAAGAAAAAAGATTTTTAAAGCGCCATCATAGTCGTGAAGGAGGTGTCATGATATGGGGAGCAGTCAGTTATTATGGAACAGTTGAGCTCGAGGTTGTAACATCAAGAATGAAAGCAGCTGGGTATAAAGTAATTTTGGAAAGAAATTTTCCTAAATTTTCTAACATCTTTGGACCCATAAACTGGACCTACCAACATGATAATGCGCCTATTCACTCAGCGCGCATAATAAAAACATGGATAGAGGAGCAACAAGTGCAGTTGCTTCAATGGCCGCCGTACTCACCTGATCTAAACATCATAGAAAATGTCTGGGGATGGTTAGTACGCAAAGTTTATGAGGGTGGTCGTCAGTTCGAAGACAAAGAAACCTTAATTTCTGCAATCAAATTAGCGTGGAGCAAAATTTCGTTAAATTTCATTAAAAAGCTATACGATTCCATGCCGGATCGAATTTACGAAGTAATTAAAAATAAAGGTGGAAGTACCCACTACTAAACTTAAACAAAAACTTGTTTCATTCCATTCCAATACCAATTTTAATTTTTGTACCTATTCAGTTGACTCAAAAAAAAAACTTCTACTTTGCATAAGTTACACTTTGGAAGTGGTTGAAGGAAAAACTCACGGTTTTTTTTTAATAAAACTTTGAAATTCTGTTATTTATATATTACGAAAATTTTTACCATCAACAGATGGCATAATAACCATCACTGTTTGGAACAAATGGATAAAATATATTCAAAAATGTTTGTGCGTATTCAGTTGACGAGGAGTGTATATTACCAACATTAAATACTTTGTGATTTTTTTTTAATACATAATATTTTTTATTTTTTGAAGGTAATAGGACAAGGAAAGCCATCCGGGGATACATCAGCAAAAAACAACAACATCAAACATTTTTAAAAATATATATATATACATGCATATAAATTTATCATATAGTTATATAGTAGTGAGTAGTTATAGAATGAGGACTAGGACGCCCGGGGACATCTCACTAAAAAAAAACGACGACTTACAAACGCTTTTTGAAGTATGCAATATATTTATATTATGTAGTTAAACAAAAAAACAAAAAAAAAACAAAAAAACAAAAAACCAAACAAATTTGTTGTAGCGAGTAGTTTTAGAATGCGTATAGAACGCATCTTGTATTCTACCCCACTGGGTGATGTGGAAAAGAATATATGTTATGGTATCAATCAGGTAAGCTACTTTTTGGAATTTGCGTTTCCAGCTATTTAAAATTAAAAGACACTGACGAGATATCAGGTAAGCTACTACAAATACATTCAAATCAAACACCCAAAATTGAAAAGTCATACCGTTTTGAATAAAATCGAAAATAAAAAAATAGTTCTTTGGGAAGTACCATTTATAACCTTTTTTTGAAAAATTGTTTCCCACCCAAAGGTAGCCCTTACTCTAAGTTATTTATTGATTTTTCATTTGATCACTGGCAGGCGTATCATTGTACCTACTTAAAAAAAAAAACATTTTGTAAAAGTAACTGATTTTAACTTCCAAAGGAGAATGGGCAAAATTGTATGAAACATGGGCGTGAGCGGTCAAGAATGGCTATGTTATTTTTGGTTGTGGTTTAGTCCTATAATCACCTTCCAGAAGTTTTTTTCACTGTGGTGTACTTCAAAATCAAAAAAATGCATATTTGTGTCAACACTTTCATAAAGTCCTACTAAGTAATCTGGCTTCTGACCAATGCAAAAATAGAGAAGAAAAGTGGAATAAGAAATCTGGACAGTCTCAAAACTATTTTGTATATAAAACTGCTCATATAACATCATAATAAGAACATTTACCATAATGCCATATGTTTACAATCTAGATAATATTAAAAAAGTGTTTGATAAGTATGTCTATAACCAAAGTGCATATAGTGAAGGTCCAAATCACTTTTATTGCTTCTGTTCTGAATCGAATATCCATCTTTTGGTTTTCGTTAAAAATTGCCCAATTACCAGTAGTGCTTTGGAACATTGCTTACGGTCTATTAATTTTATGACGAAAATCATAACCCGCCAAGTGATTTAGTCGTTTTAAGTGGTCAGTTGTAATGTCTATAAAATATGAATGTATTTAAGGTATAATTTATTGGCTGTTGGAAAGCAACACTTAGTCAACCTGCTACTTTAAAGTCTTCATGAGGTTTAAATCAGATTAAAACAGTGTTTTAAAAAATAAAAAGCTGTTGAAATCCTTACAGGGTATGTTTAAGACCGTAGCGCAACCTGTAGAGGCTCGAAAATCCCCAAACACACTTCCACAACGTCGGGAGATGTTTTGAAATTAGGATAAAGCAACACACATACTAATAACATACATAGTTCACATGCGATATTGCTCCATGCAATTGCATTATATTAACATTGAAATATCTTCTTTTCTTATTTGAAATTTGTATTTAAAAAAATGGATCTAAATTCATTCAGCTAGTCATGAGAAAATAAAAAAAAAATTCTATGAGAGGTAGGTACTACTAATAGTTGCTAAGTGCAACATTTTATATTCTTTGCTGGTAGTTTTTCTTAAAATATTTTCGAGAGTATTAAAAACTCTTAAATATCGAATTTCGAGAAAATCGATCATGCCGTTTCCAAAATATTTGATTTTTAAAAAAAGATTTGGTACACAATACTAATTATATTTTTTGCAAGCTTCTATGTAAAAACATATTGAAAAATGCTATAGTTTAAGCTACATTCGCTTTGCAAAAAAGCCTTTTTCGCGATAATCTCCTTTTCTTAAAGGCATTTTACCAAATTCATAGTAGAACACAAAATTGATTTTATTTCCAATGATGTCTTAGAGAACAAGTTTTTCTATCCATAGACACCCTAATCGTTTTGATAGGACAAGTACACACTTCACAATCTTATTTATAAAATCACCATTTCACTCCAGAACACTCTTAATAGCTTCGACTATTGAATTTTCGAACTCTAATATGTATTTCCACCACTGAAAACCAAAATGTTTTTATACTTTCTATTTGATTGCGATTACCTTGAAGCAGTTTTAATAACGACATTTGAAAAGTTCAATAGTAGGTAGATACATATGTTTATTATAGATGAAGATCTCTTGATTGATATTAATCAAACGTCCACTCTTTTTGATTTGAAATCTTTGCCGATCGAAAACTATTTAGCTACATATGTATGTACTTCTTTAGTCGTACCAAACGACGTGAAAAACTTTTTGCACTTTTGAACATTTTTAATGAAATTGTTTATTTATTTTTTGCTTCAAAACTGCTATCAAATGGCACACACAATCACAATCAATAAACTCGATTTTGGTTTATATTCCTCGCAACCAAAAATATAATCCATCTGAAATGGTTCAAAAGAATTCCACATAAAATAATACACAACCAAACCAAGAACAAAGATGCAAGAATGGAGTTACAAAAATAAAAACACTACTCACTTCGAATTTAATTAATTTTTCTTTCTTCTTTATTAAATCTTTTGAACTTTAAATTACATTTAATTAACAAAAATTATATTTTAGAATTCACTTATTTATGTGAAAAGCTTTCTGGCTTTATACAGGAACTGTTGAAGGTTTTTTCTTGTCACATCGTTGCTTTTTTTCACTGCGGCTACCCGGCTCAGCTGCGAAATCATGATGATGATTATGATGATGTACAATGCTGTCCAATACAGGTGGATATAAATCTGAAATTAAATATAAACAAATTGTAAGTCAAACTAGATAAATAAAGCGTGGTGTATAAAAACCCCACGGATTCAAAATAATTTTTTTATTTACTCTTGTTGGAACATTATGTGAGGTGATGAGAACCAAAACTCGGTAGGTAGGTATTTCCATGCAACATAAACTCATCATAACCAAAGTAATTGTTCAAAATCTTTTACATAAATTGAGATTCAAAAATAATTTTGCTTCCAACCATAACAATTAGATAAACAAATGTAGGTATGATTATTTTTTAAGAAATTACCTACTGGCCTACTGACCTACTCTCATTTACAAGATATTTAACTATTTAATTTGGTTATGACATGATGGATATGTATGCCGAGTTTTGGTTCTCATCACCTCATGAAAATCTTAAATAACAAATGAAAAATTACACTTTATACCTACCTGCGATTTTTATCCAAAAATTGTTGTTATCAATAATTGTCCACTTTATATTTCTAAGACTCGGAGAATTTCCCGAGTTTTGTTGTCAAATACTAAATAACAAAATTTTTGGATTCGTGTGCTCAGGTGAGCGCTCTGATATATAAACAGTACAAATTATTGTCACTATTTTGAAAAACTTTGGCAAAAATAATTGTTAGCCAAAACAAAAAAAAAACAATGAGTAGGTAGGTAGGATGAAATTAATGAATTAATGAAAAAACCGAACACCGAATACCGAATACACACAGAACAAACAATTTGTTTTATTTTTTTCTTATTTATCTATTTCGACGACAATAAATTAGATATTTTAAGCACGATGAAATGTATTTCGCTAATTAGATATTTTAAGCACGATGAAATGTAGGTATTTCGCGTTTAATATTTTCACTTTTTATTTACAATTTGGAATTTTAACACATCGATTGGGGTAAAAACATTTCTGATTAACTGCGAAATGTTTTTACTCGCTTACTCCCTTTATCATTTATTAGAATAAATAAAATATAAACCTCTCTTTCTTGCACTTCTAGGTCTCCACTGTCAGACAAGAAAATGCTGCCCATTCTCCTGTCAAAATCTGACAATGTTGCAAATTTTATTTACAAACATCAGCGATTCCCAGCGCCGCCACAGTCCAAATGCCTCGTAAAAAAAACGACTCCGTGAGATTACTATAAATTATATATACAATGACCTAACTTCTCTATGCTAACGAGAAAAATAATTTCCAGGACAATTTTAACTTATGCCGTTTAAAGGAATACAAAATTCTGATAACCAGCCAAAAACATGTTATAACATGCTTTAAAAATACTACCACGGTACTGACAAATAAATTTGTGAAATACTTTCATCCCATGAAAACAATACACTCTTACAGCCTTATTCATTAGAATGCGCTAAACAGATGAATAGTTATACACTGCATAAGGATTTATGTAGCCACTATGTAGGTTAGGTTAGGTAGAAGTGGCTGTCAGTACTAAGTACTGACACACTTAGACCAGAATTGGTCCGTTGTGATACCACATGAATCTTAAAAACTCTTTCCTTACTCGCTAAAACCACTTTGAGCTCCTGACGAAGCGTGTGAGACTATAAATGTCTGTGTTTGCCAGATCACTAGGATCGTTAAAGAAGTAAACTCCTAAATGGAGCCTACGTCTGAGGGAAAGAGCAGGGCATGTGCAGAGAAGGTGAGGAATCGTTTCCTCTTCCTCCTCGTCCATGCAGCTTCTGCAGAAATCGTTTGAAGGTACGCCAAGCCGCGCTGCGTGCCTGCCTATTAAACAGTGTCCTGTTATGACACCTACAATAGAGCTAATATGCATTCTATTTAGAGATATTAAACACTTGGAGCGTTTGAGGTCAAGGTTTGGCCATACTTGTTTTGTCGCCAAACAAGTAGTGATGTTTTCCCACCTTGTGTTTGTTCTCTTCAACGCATCTTGCTTCAGTAAAAGCTTACACGTAGCGATGGGTATACCAATGTTTACCTTTTCAGGTAAAATGGGTAGTAATGTTCCACTTCTAGCGAGTTCATCAGCTTTACAATTACCTGGAATGTCACTATGACCCGGCACCCAACAAAGGTGAATATTAAACTGTTTCGCCATCTCCAACAGAGATGATCGACAGTTGAGGGCTGTTATAGAGTTTGTACGGACAGAGTCCAGGGATTTAATGGCGGCTTGACTATCAGAGAAGATGCGGATATCCGAGCATGATATCACGTTTTCTTTGAGCCAAGACAGTACTTCTTTTATCGCTAGAAGTTCCGCCTGGAATACGCTACAGTGATTAGGAAGACGGAATGAGAGACTTAAATTTAGTCTTTCAGAGTACACTCCCCCACCAACCCCATCTTTGGTCTTCGATCCGTCAGTGTAGAAGTGAATTGATTGACCTTCTAAGAATTCCACATCCTCCCAGGTGGATCTGGAAGGTATGGTCACTTCAAAATTTTTATCGAAATTCAATTGTGGGATTGTGTAGTCAGTGTTACTAGGAAGTGTTCCGAATGAATTCAGAATAGCGGAGTGACCAATCTCATTATTGATCCACTGTGAAGAGGCTTTGAGGCGAATGGCTGTGCTCGCAGCCGTTTGTTTGCTGAAAATATCGAGAGGTGTCAGATGGAGAAGAGTGTCTAATGCAGCGGAAGGAGTCGACCGAAGTGCTCCAGTAGTACATAGACATGCTGTTCTTTGGACTTTGCTTAGTTTGTCGCGATGTGTCGCTTTATCCAAGGCAGTCCACCATACTGCCACGCCGTAAGTTAGAATCGGTCTAATTACCGAAATGTATAGCCAGTGAGTGATTCGAGGTTGGAGGCCCCATTTACTACCTACGGCTTTTTTGCAGGAGAAAAGTGCCACTGTGGCTTTTTTCACTCTTTCTTGTATGTTAGGTTTCCAACTTAACTTCTTATCTAAGATGAGACCCAAGTATTTAGCCACTATGTAACGTTACATAAATCCTTATTCATAAAAAATTTCCCCATCCATTTTAGTTATGCAACGCTTGTGTCAAATAAAGTACCACAAAGAGGAAATCTATTACGTTTTACTTCAACTTCACATCAACAAACATCAGCTGTTTGTGAAAAATCAATAAAAGAAAAATGCTTCCAGTTCGGTATTCTCAATTTCTGTGTCTATAAATATTATAATTTTGTAGTTTTCTTGTGTCATTATTCATTTTTAGCAAAAATAAATAAAAGTTTCGATAAAAACTTATAGCAATTCCATTCCATTTACTCTCAGTGAATTTTTATTAAAAAAAAAAAAAACAAAACAACCCCCAGTTTTCCTGCTGCGCTGCCGCCACCGGTTCGGTTGGATTGTTTTTAGTTTCTCTATTTTTGTTTTTCTATTCTATTTTCATTGTGTTATCTATTGTTTATAGTAGATACGCATTTACATATGTGCATAAATAAAAGAAAATTAGTTTTTTTGAGAAAATAATCTGTTTTGATGTTTTATTTCATTATTTCTTTGCTCACATTTTTTATTGGGAAGTATAGGTATAGATATGTATATGTGCGCATATCAAAATATTTCACTTTTGTGTGTGTAAGTGACATTTTGATACTAAAATATCCTTATGTTGCCACTATTCAACCTCCAAACTCGTTTAGCTTATAATGAGTCTATGTAACGTTGCATAAGTTTTATGAATAAGGTTTTTGCGTTCAGAGGCATAATAACGAGTACATAGCACTATGCACAAGCTATGATGCGTTTATGAATAAGGCTGTTAAAGTACAACAACGTTCAAAAATTAAAATGACTGTTGTTAACTATACAACTAGTTTATCTTTTAGAAAACCACAATACATACGTGTTAAAGCTAAAACAAAATGGCGGTTGAGTGGGAAATCTTTTTAATTCAAAAATAGAACCAAAACCTCGGACAACATTCATTCGTGATTATTTTATTCAGCAATAAGTATTTTGACTTAATTTTTGCATTATTTTGTCAAGCAAGTATTGCACTCAAACTTTTCTACGGACAACATTTCAATTCAATGAAGTATTTCATTAGAAAAAAGTAGATTCAATCGGAAAAACAAGGAACGGACATGTCACGGTACTGACATTTTGCTACACTTTCCCAACCATGTTGAAGAAGTAGCAAATTGGGTCATGATATCGAATGTAGATTGAAGTAAATAGCCATTTACACAATTCAAACCAAAATATATACGAACATTTTACATTAAATAACAAAAACGAACATTTTACGTTGAATAACAAAAAAAAGCACTGGACACAAAGAATCACAGTTGAGACGGAATCACCCATATACAAAAATTAATCTAAATCCGTTCTGCTGATAATAAGAAAATTCAAAATATAAAAAAACCATTGTATGAGAGGTACTACTAATAGTTGCTAAGATTAAAATTTTATAATTTTTGATAGTTTTAGCATACGGAAAAAGTTTAATTAAAATCGTAGGAGTCATTTTTGAGAAAAAAATATTTTCTTTAACCGTTTTTTAACTTTTGTATATAGGGTACCTACCGTTGTTTTTTCATAAAAGTAAAATGTTTTCTTAAAATATTTTGGAAAGTATTAAAAAATGTTTGAGTATCAAGTTTCAAAAATATTGATCATGTCGTTTTCGAAATATATTTGATAAACAAAAAATGGAAACATTTTTTTTTTAAATCCAAAAAAAGAATTGTTTTGAAAATTTTGGTATACAATACTGTTTTATTTTTTGGAAGCTTCTGTATTAAAAAAAAAAGATTGAAATCATATAGTTCATACAGTTTTGACCAAAATGTTCAATTAAAATGAAGTTCAACTTTGGATGCTCTGCCAGTCAATTTTAGTCATGTTGATAGAAGCTTAAGAGACTAGAAATTGTATAATTCTCGACCGTTACTTCAGAATTTTTAATAAAATAAAAAATCTGTGAAGTAGTCCAGTAACTATATACATTAGACCTTGCGTCAGGTCCGGTAGTTCTGATTTTTTGCTGAGTTGTTTATGATATTGGCCTAGTATTAAATCTGATTTTTCGACCTCGAGCGTCGAACGCAACATTGGTAAAAATCCAAAAAACCGCGAATTTTTCGCGGTTTTTTCACTTATTGGCCATTTTAACCATTACGCCTTAACTTCCGAATAAAACATTGCTCTACGATTTCAACCTTACTAAATTTGCTTCAATTTGAGTCCAAAGCCGGTTTTGTAGACAAAACGGTTTCCAAGGGACGGCATTTCAAAATATAGCAATACAAAATTTAAAACAACAAGTAGTATATAAAACAGTATTATAACAAAAACATGGTCTTTGACATATGCTGCATCAAAGCAATAGAGCGTGTAGATTGGGCCAAAAGAAGAAAACAATAGTATCGGATGGGGGGTATATATCCCCCCGTTTAGGTGGGAGGGGCAATTTTAAGAAAAGTTGACTTCAAATAGAAAAATAACCATAAAAATACAATGGTAATATCTGGACGAAAATCCATTCCTCATCTCAAAGCCAGAAATCCATTCTTTAATTTTTTTTTAAATAAAGTTTTTTTAGCTGATAGTTTTTGAAAAATTTACTTTCAAACTCAAAATTTTGAGAAAAAGACGATTTTTTTTTGTAAATCTATTTTTTTTTTTTTTATTTTATGGTATTAAGTACTATTTTTGATTTTGGTTTTCAATGCCCTTATTAATTCTTAGTTAAAAACTGAAAACCAAATGCTAAAATGACTTCTAGTTTTTGAGAAAACTGAAATTAACATGATCAACTTCACTGTTTTCAGTCTAGTTTCCTTTTTCTTCGGGGTGGGAGGACTCTGCCTCAGATGCGGTAGTTCCGATTTTTAGATGAGTTGTTTATGATGTTGGCCTTAGCAATAATCCAAGTTTTCGACCTCGAGCGCCGAACGCAACTTTGTGAAATACGCAAAAAACCGAGAAATTTTCGCGGTTTTTTCAGTTTATGGCTATTTTAACCTTTAAGACCTGGTTTTCGATTATAACTTTGTTCTACCATTTCAAAATAATTAAATGGGCTTCAATTTGAGCTAAAAATCAATTCAAATTGTGAATTTTTTCATCAACTTTTGAATTTAGAATGCTGCAAATCGAATTGAAGGGGGCTTATTCACCCCTTGTGTGAAATCGTTTGCCCCTTTTCAATGATTTTTGTATACTGTGTAGCATGTCATGTTGGCTTTATTTTAAGATCTCAATCATGAACATCGGATGAGTAGAAACGGAGCTATGATTTTTTAAAGTCAACCATATAAAACTCGAACTAAAACATTCGCTTCAGATAACTCACTGGTGGGTACTGAACTGAGTACTGTTTAAGTTCGAGTTTTTCATGGTTGACTTTAAAAAATCATAACTCCGTTTCTACTCATCCGATGTTCATGATTAAGATCTTAAAATAAAGCCAACATGATCAGGGTTGTCAGATGTGGCGGTTTGTCGCCAAACAGGCGATATGAATTTTGATTTGGCGACACGAAAATCGGTTTGGCGATGTACCTTAAAAAAGGCGATATTTTTAGGTTTTGGCGATTTAAATTTTTTGAATCAAAGTAGTAATTTTTTATTAAGGTTTCTTTTGATATTACATTAAACTTCTTATAACTACATTGACCACTTAATATTATGAATTGCCGACTTTGAATTGGCCAGGCTAAACAATTAATATTTTTATTGTTTTCTTTTTAACAGATTTCAGTAATTTTTATAAAATTGAATCTGAGTAACATTTATGTATATGAGTCCACTCAATGGGAAATATACTTTTTGAATTAAAGTCCTAATATCTTCGGTCAAAAGGTAAAACTCAAGAAGTACACAAAAATATACTAAAGAAAGTGAGAATGAAATTCATTTTTTAATCCAAGAGGTCTCATTTTGCTAGGTATTTACTAACACATTGAAATATATGCCCAGGAACTGTATTTCAAAATTTGCGGAACGTGACTTCAGCTTCAAAAAATTCTTTTCAACCTAATTTCAAAAGTATATTTTGATAAATTGTGAGTAGTTTTACCTAGTAACCGACGATATTGTTTCTTTTTATCTGATCTTCACTTAAACCTTGTATCTTTTTTATTGGTATTTGCTAAAATTTAGGCATCAAAATATCGACTAAATCTGATTGCACTCAAAACTGAACATTGCTTTTTTTCCCACCACTCAAATAATTTTATAACATTTTTGTGATTTTTGGATTTGGTCATTTATAAAGTGGAATATTTTAAAATTGGCGAGTTTTTGGCGATTTATATTTTACCTTTGGCGATTCCGCTTTCTTAAACCTGACAACCCTGAACATGATACGCTACACAGTATAAATAAAATGCACGACTGGATCGCACGTACTTGCTCTTATGTTCAAGTTGTGTGGAACTTAAGAACTTTAAAACATATTCAAGTAATTATAGAAAAAGTATAAAAAAGCATTTAAATCATTCTTTTAATTGTATAAACAGCCTGATAAATAACTTAGAGCTCAAAAAAAAGTATGCCATTTGATAACCTGAAAAAGTATGAATATGTATATGCAAAAAAAATTTAAAATCGTTGGAGCCGTTTTCTTAAAAATTAATTTTTTATATATAAAATTTTTGTAACATTTTTCAAAAAAAAATTTGGTATGCCAATTTTGAGTTTATATTAATATACATTTAAAACTGAAATTTCAAAATAATTCATAAACCCGTTTTGGAAATATTGAATTTTCAAAAAAAAATTTTGAATCTTTTTTTAAAAATCCAAAATTTATTTTTTCAAAAATTTTGGTATGCAGTATTATTTATATTTTAACAAAGCTTTTGTGCAAAAAATTTTATTGAAATCGGATGAGCGGTTAATGAGAAAATCAAAAATAAAAAAAACCGTTATATGGCAGGTACCGTTAATAAATGTTTTTGGTGATTTTTTTTCTTACTTAAAGGTATATTATATCTACAATAATACACTGATTTTTTTTTATCAAAATCGTTGGAGCCGTTTTTGAGATAAATAAGCTTTTCCTTAACGGTTGTATGGCAAGTACCGTTAGTTTTTGAGCTAAAAAAAAAATTTCAATTTCCCCTCTGGAGAGTTACAAAAAAACCTTAAGTTCAAAATTTGAAGAAAATCGCTTCAGTGGTTTAGGCTGTAGGTTGAGGTACGGACAGACAGACAGACAGACAGACAGACAGACAGACAGACAGACAGACAGACAGACAGACAGAATTGTGCCACCCACTTTTTTCGTGTTTTCTATCATCGTAATGTCATGTTTGATTGTTATCTCGAAATTTTTCTTTTGCACGAATCCAAAACTTGCCCTATAGTACCTATATCGCAAGTAAAAAAATCATTGAAAAGGGGCAAACGATTTCACACAAGGGGTGAATAAGCCCCCTTCAATTCGATTTGCAGCATTCTAAATTCAAAAGTTGATGAAAAAATTCACAATTTGAATTGATTTTTAGCTCAAATTGAAGCCCATTTAATTATTTTGAAATGGTAGAACAAAGTTATAATCGAAAACCAGGCCTTAAAGGTTAAAATAGCCAAAAACTGAAAAAACCGCGAAAATTTCTCGGTTTTTTGCGTATTTCACAAAGTTGCGTTCGGCGCTCGAGGTCGAAAACTTGGATTATTGCTAAGGCCAACATCATAAACAACTCATCTAAAAATCAGAACTACCGCATCTGAGGCAGAGTCCTCCCACCCCGAAGAAAAAGGAAACTAGACTGAAAACAGTGAAGTTGATCATGTTAATTTCAGTTTTCTCAAAAACTAGAAGTCATTTTAGCATTTGGTTTTCAGTTTTTAACTAAGAATTAATAAGGGCATTGAAAACCAAAATCAAAAATAGTATTTAATACCATAAAATAAAAAAAAAAAATAGATTAACAAAAAAAAATCGTCTTTTTCTCAAAATTTTGAGTTTGAAAGTAAATTTTTCAAAAACTATCAGCTAAAAAAACTTTATTTAAAAAAAAATTAAAGAATGGATTTCTGGCTTTGAGATGAGGAATGGATTTTCGTCCAGATATTACCATTGTATTTTTATGGTTATTTTTCTATTTGAAGTCAACTTTTCTTAAAATTGCCCCTCCCACCTAAACGGGGGGATATATACCCCCCATCCGGTACTATTGTTTTCTTCTTTTGGCCCAATCTACACGCTCTATTGCTTTGATGCAGCATATGTCAAAGACCATGTTTTTGTTATTATACTGTTTTATATACTACTTGTTGTTTTAAATTTTTTATTGCTATATTTTGAAATGCCGTCTCTTGGAAACCGTTATGTCTACAAAACCGGCTTTGGACTCAAATTGAAGCAAATTTAGTAAGGTTGAAATCGTAGAGCAATGTTTTATTCGGAAGTTAAGGCGTAATGGTTAAAATGGCCAATAAGTGAAAAAACCGAGAAAAATTCGCGGTTTTTTGGATTTTTACCAATGTTGCGTTCGACGCTCGAGGTCGAAAAATCAGATTTAATACTAGGCCAACATCATAAATAACTCAGCAAAAAATCAGAACTAACGGACCTGACGCAAGGTCTCAGTACTATGAAACTACAAGGTTACTGGACTAAAGGGAATAATTGTTATTTGTTACAGTTATACAAACTTTTTGTATTTTTCTCGTATGAGGTTGCGGGTAAGGCTAGTAATAAATACTAGTATATCCGCCCAGCGGTCGAAATTCGACCACTTGTGTTGCACGAAAACAAATTCAATTTTAACATCTAGGTACGTAGATAGGCGTGGGTAGAGTTACCACCTAACAAAATTGAAAAGCCGACCCATTAAGAACTACAAATCTGATTTATATGAAAAAATCCTGAAAACAAAATAAAGCCTGTACACGTTCTTTAACTTTCGCATCGATAATATCGGTCAAAAAACGTTGAAAAATGTAACAAAACTCATGTATTTTGTTTCAATTTTTTTTCGTTTCTCGACCAATTTTATCGATGCAAGAGTTACATAACGTAGGCACAGATTATAAATCTATTTTAACAAATAAAGGAAATTGAAACATTTCTTCCACAATTTATCAAGAAAATTGCGTGACCATAATGTAACGATGTTCTACGATATCCTGGTTCCTGATCATTTTAAAAACAAATTCGAAAATATATACATACATACGTAACTCTTGTTTAGTTTCAACGGTCTTCTTCTTTTCTTCTTCGTTTGAATATAATTTCCATAAGATCCATCCATTCATCTCAAAGAGTGATAAATAGGATCCATTAAACCCACACCGCAATTGCTAGCTATTTTGCTTGCTGGATCACGATTGAGCGACTCTACACAGGAGAAAGCAGGGCAGTATGATAGTATGGATTCGTGGATGAGTGTTCATTGTACAGGGACTATTCTTCCTCACTGGAAATCCATCATAGGCAGTATGTTCTATAGTTATTTCATCTTCAGCTTCCGAATCTTTTTCGTCTTATTAGTATATGGATCAACCTCAGCTACATTATGTTCGCCTTCGTAGTTGTAGTTTGAATTCATCAGGGATTTGTGCGGGAGCTGCCGAACCGCAGAATCCATATGGGTGTCTATGATGCATCTCTCTCATCAGCTCCAGAGTTTACTTTATAACTCTGGAAGGCTCTTCTTGTAAAGCCTTCTTCATGCTGCCGCCTTTGTTAATCATTTTGGTCGTTCATCTCACAGCCAAAATAATTAAAAACGAATCATTTTTATTTAAATACATACACATGTATCTGTTTTAAATAGCTTTTAAAGCTAAGAATACTATACAATAAACACGTATTTCTTTTATATGATTTATATTTGAACAAAACTTAGAATTTCCATTTTTTCACCAAAAATCCCAATCAATAATCTTCATCATCTCCCAAAATTTCATACTTCTAAACACAACCCTTAAAAAGATAAAATTTAATAACCTCAAAAAATTCAAATAACCATTACCAAGCTTAACGGCTACATGGACAAATAATTTTTTGATTCTGCACATCTGTGGGATAAAACCTTTCCAACAGTTTTTAATTCATGCTTTTGCAGTGAGTATTAACGGAAAAAAGTGTACCGAAAGAATTTCCATACATTTTTCTAAGCGTATTAATATATACATAATTGTGAAAAATGTATAAAATATGATATTTATTTTCTTGATTCCATATTCGTTCCTTATAATCGCTCTATGCCATGAATATCGTTTCTTTGGGTTTCGTACTTTCTGCCGTTCGTTTTGTAATTCATAAAAGGGTCCCTGACGAAAGTTTTTACTATGATAAAGTGCTTAGAATTTTAAGATGATACTTTTATCTACTTTATTTATCTAATTTCTTTTTCATTTAAAAATCTTGTGGGGATGAACTAGTCTAGGATCCCGCCCTAGGACGACCTACCCTCATAAAGGTACCAGATGAGCGGTATACAGTTTTGTAGACAGTGTCTTTAAAAACAATTTTCGCATGGGTTGCCTGTCGAAAAATGGTCAAGGCATAGGGCTGCCAAGCAATTACTCTCAATTTTTGAGGTTTTTCAATTATCTGCCCCAACTTAGATGGTAAGCCTTAATAAGGATATACAAAAAATATCATATAAAGAAAATTTTATTTAAAAATTTTAGGGTTAATGAGGGTAAACAAAGAGAAAAGTCTAGAATCTATTTTCCAAACGAAAAATGATAGAAAGTTTTTTTCTTTTGCGATCGGTAGATTATTTCTTTAAATGATATTTTTTGTATACCCATTAAGGCTTACCATCTAAGCTGGGGCAGATAGTTGAAAAACCTCAAAGATTGAAAGTAATTGCTTGGCAGCCCTATGCCTTGATCATTTTTCGACAGGCAACCCATGCGCAAATTGTTTTTTAAGGCACTGTCTACAAAACTGTATACCGCTCATCTGGTACCTTTATGAGGGTACCTACCGTCCAATGGCAAGATCTTCCATTAAACAAAAACTATCAATATGATTGCTTTACGAAGCCTATTATATAAATAAAATAAAAATAAATAAAATAAAATAAAATAAAATTTAATTAAATTAAACACTTTGAACATTAGTTCGAAAGTTCTATCCATAATCTTTGAACCGTTTTAAATAAAATTGGAATAAAGTGTGGGAAGTTCAAAATTTACAAAAAAAAAAAATAGTTTTTTGTCTTAGATTTGTGTCTACAAAAATAGACATACATAGGTATACTCAATTTATTTTTTTGTTAACTTTCATAATGCAACGTTTGTATTGATATTTTTGAGCTCCCTCTTATTTTAACTTGATCGTTTAAGACGAGAAACACAGGAGTAGGTACCTACCTAATTAACTATAAAAAAAACTATAACAACCTTGCAAGTAAAAAAATAGTGGCCACGAAGATTTAAATTTGTAAATATTAAATTACTCTATACCCCGACAATTTTAAGATGAAATAAATTCTTGGTTCATGTTTTCAACGAAAAATAACTGTCCACCCACATCAATAGCTAAAAATTATAGATCTTAATTGACATCGCATTTCAGCAAAGAAATCACTCAAAACTCCAATAAGGCAGGCAGATACCTAATTCCTTTTAGAGTTCATGAAAAATAGCTTGAAATATTGAAAATAAATTAATTGAAAAACTTCTGGTACAAGAAAACCAAACTAAAACTACCTTCGAATGAGTATCTCTATCTCAATTTTTTTTTAAGTATACTTTTTCTTACTCATACTCATACTTTCAGTTTTTTTTTACATTGACTTCTAAAAAAATAAAACTTATCGTAGCCGCAAGTAGATATACCCACATGCTACATGCTACAATGTTCCTATCCTATTCCTCTCCCTTATTCCTAAACACAAGAAAATCGAAAAAGGAACCAGTTTTTCTTGTTTTTTTCTGTCGTTTGTTGTTGTTTGGAACCAGTTTTTCTTGTTTTTATCAGCCATTTGTTTTTTTCTCTGAGTAAGGGAATTTTTAATTTCCCTTTCTCTGAAAAGTGATCATACGCCATCTGTGCCTACGTTCTGTAACTCTCGCATCGAAAAAACTGGTCGAGAAACGATGAAAATTGAAACAAAATGCATGAGTTTTGTTTCATTTTTCAACGTTGCTCGACTGATTTTATCGATGCGAGAGTTACAGAACGTAGGTACTGGTTTGTGAAGGAGTCGAGAAAAAATTTCGTCTGATGATAATACTATTAGATTTATATACAATGGTACCACATAGGGGGAAAAATGAGGGCATAGATAATATTGTGTTGGATTTCACATTTGCTTTTGTGGTTATTTATTACTGTCTGCCTTTAGTCTGTTTGCGCATAGTTTGTTGAATGTGTTGAATAGCGGGGTTCACATGGAACAACATTGCTTGATGGAATTGGAACAGTTTTCAAAAAATTTTGAAAACCATACAACAAAGTTGGACAACATGGTTGGTTTTGCGTTTAAATGATCAAACATCGATGGTTGTCAAGCAATGTTGGACAACATGTTGGTCCATGTGGGCCCCCCTAATAAATACCTAGCTACCTAAAAATAATAAATGTAACAAGAAATAAAAGGGACGATTACATCGCTCGAGCTTGCTGTTGTGGTTATGAGGATGATAAGCTAGAGAAAATGATAATCTCTAATTACTTGTTAAAAGCTTTACCGAATTTCATCAAAATATTCTTAGTGAGTAAGTCGAAAACAATTAATTTTTTTAATTTTTTGTAATCCAAATGCAGACCATATCTACACACAAATATTTGTATACATACTAATCTTTAGGGAAAAATAGCCTTTTTCAAAATGGAAATGCCAGGTGCCGTTTTATTTTGGAGCTACAAAAATTAATGTCGTCTCTAGGGAATAAACAAAAAACCTTAGGTTAAAATTTTAGAGAAGATGAAGATGTACCTAAAGCAAAAATAAAAAGAAAACAAATAATTGATACTGATTGGTAATATTTATATTTACTATGCATACCTACCAAAACAATAAAATTGGCTTTAGTCAAAGTTTTAAAATACATAAATGCTTTCTTCATTTCTAATGTACCTCAACTATGCTGGAAAGGCAAATCGGGTAATTTTTTATTATAATTTATATACACCATTTTTACAGTACAAAAATGTTATAATCAAAATGAAAACATTCGTTAGTCTTTAATTACATTACATTACATTACAATTGAAGAAGTGTAGAGAATTGTGTTTGCTACAAATTTGTACCAAAGTTTTTATTTTCTATAACTTATAAAACTTAAGTTACCGCGGAAAACTTTTTAGAACTCTTCAATACCTAGAACCAAACTTTAATACGTTAAGGAATTAAATTTTGTGGCGCAACGGTTCGTGGAGAACTAGGGCTTAGTGACTTACAACTCGCTCAACCATTCCTGTGCGTATGTTGTTGCCAGGAATGGAGGGACCTACAATTTTATGCCGAGTCCGAATAGCTAGATGAGAAGCACTTATTCATGACAAGAATACTTATGGAGGATTTGTCCGTTCCTCGCAAGAGGCAGTATTTCGGAAAAACATTTTTATTTTAAGGTGGCAGCGGCTGGGAATCGAACCCAGACCTTCAGCATGACAGTCCAAGGCACTAACCATCATGCCACGAGGTACTACAAAAAACTTTAACACGTATGTATATATGTAAATAAATTTACATGGTATCTTGATTTCTATTATAAACATACTAAAATGCTCCAAGGAAAACTTTAATCCAGCTGGTAGCTCTGAATAATTTTAATGTTCAAGAAAAAAATAATTATCTTATTTATTTTCTGCAACAATTAACAATTTGTGGATAGCGACAAAATTTAAGTGAAGGCTTGATACTTAAATAACTTATTGATAACTTAATTCTAGAAGATCACTCATTGACCAGGGACCTCGATTTCTTCAATGAGAATTTTTCATAACAAGCAAATACGCATTTATTTAAATTACAGATGTGAATAAATGCCTTCTTCTGACTTCTTAACTTAAATGTTTTAGATAATTAAAATATTTGTAGGAGTATTATTAATTCTCAAAAATTATTTATATGATTATGTGGCTTTTGATGTTACACAGAATGTTGCAACTATTATTCATTCTAGCACACAACTCCGAGAAAACTCAAAGCTAAGCCTTTGGAATGCAGTTCAAGTCTTTCATTTTGATTAATGGATTCTATGCAGGAAAATGCAATGCATTCAGGGAATAACTTAGAAAACTCCTTATGGAAATGTTGTTTGCTTCAGGGTGAAGCAATAAGCAAAATTTTAAAAGATTAATAGAGTTTAACTATGAATTTAATTATTAATTATTTTCGATATAATTACTATTAACAAGAAAGGAAGAACACGGAATCAATGTAACAAATAAGTTTAGAGTTGGCCATGTTGTGTTTGCTGATGATAGCGTCACATTTGTAGAAGCACCGTGTAGCGTGTTGTGTGTTTATATACTATTAATGTATGGCATGTTTTGGGATTTTTGGAGATTTGAATCCACATATCCACAAAGGTTTTTGCTTTGCAAAGCTTTTTAGTATCTTCAGTTATTTTAATGTTTAAAGTGCCAGAATTCATCTCAGATATTCTATATGAGGCAATGAGAACCAAAACTCGCTCCAAAACTCATTTTAACGAAACTTTTAATATAATTTTCCTCTAAACCACAGTAAATCGATTTCAAAATCTATGATTGGATATAAAAATTTATTTTCTCACTAGGTACTCTCATTTAAAAGTTATTAAACAATTAAATTCGGTTATGGAGAGTTTTTCTGAAATGGATATGGCAAGTTTTGGTTCTCATCACCTATTTTCATACACTAGTCAACGAAATTAAAGGAACACATTTGTTTTCAATTTTTGTTAGCGTTTTTTGAAGAGCTTTATCTTTGTGACGGTCGTATTGAGTTGAAATAAAAAACATTTTACAGCTTTATGTTTTATGTTTCGAGATTTGTTTGCAAACAAATTTTTTTTGAAGTACCGCTGTTGCGTTATTGCAAAAAATGAGACAAGACAACAAAAATTTTTTTTTTATTTTTTTTTAAGGTCCTCATTTCTATGGATAAATTTGTTTGAGTCAATTAAATGTTATGATCAGAACTTTTGGTGAGGAAAAACGGTTCGATGAATCAATTTGAAAATTTACAAGAATATTGATGATTTAAAACTCTACAAATTTGCATACCAACGTAAGCCATGCAATCAATATTTACAAAAAAAAAAAGATTTACGAAAAGACCACAAAACGTCGGTTTTTAGTACTTTTTTTAAACTAACGGTGACAAAAAATAATTTCTACAAAATATTATAAAGATCTTGTAAAACGCTTTCTCAAATTTCCAAAACTGTCTTTAAATTTTTTATAACGTCGTTATTTGTTGAAATATTGGTAATCAAAGCTAAAAGTATCTTTTTTCATTCAAAGTCAGATAAACCATGTACAAAAAATCGAACGACAACAACAAAAAAAAAACAAAATTGAAGCTGAATAAACAAGGTATCTGATCATAACATTTAATTGACACAAAAAAATGTATCCATAGAAATGAGGACCTTCAAAAAAAAAATTTTAAAAGAATTATTTTGTTGTCTCGTCTCATTTTTGGCAATAACGCAATAACGGTACTCCAAAAAAAATTTTTGCAGACAAATCTCAAAGAAAAAAACATAAAGCTGTAAAATGCTTTCTATTTCAACTCATTACGACCACTCGTCAAAAATATACAGCTCTTCAAAAAACGCTAACAAAAATTGAAAAAAATTTGTTCCTTTAATTTCGTTGACTAGTGTATATAAAAATGAATCCCTATTTTAGTACGGGGTAGTTAGACTTTTGCTGGGAAATAATTCAAACATGCAGTTTGACTCTGATATTCGAAAGAGTATTGGTACACAACCCGAAAACCACATTTTTCACAACTGCCCCTAGAGTCATTTCGCCGCCATTTTGTTTTTAATGGTTTTTTTTTGTTATCGGACGTAACTCACGCATTTTTGAAGCAATGAAAAAAAATTGTGAGACAAACTTGTAGAAAATTTAATTGTCTACAAAATATGTTAAGTAACTTTTTTCGAAAAAGTTACTTTTTTTAAAAAGTTATACATACTGCATTTTCTAAAAAAAAGTAGGGGTTGATTTTGGTATATCATCATATCTTATTTTTTTGTTCTAAGAAAAAAAAGGTCGAAGTAAAAGTTATAGTCCCTTCAATTATCTATATTTTTTGCCTTAACAGTTTTGTTATGCGGCTTACAGTTCTCGCCCTGTTGCGCATATTATAGTAGTAGAGAACTTTATAGAATCATATATTTTTAACTACTTGACTTCTGCTGGTAAATAGAAACCTCGAGGTTCGAAAGTAAATTAGTACTCGAGCCGAAAACATCATTCTTCACAACTGCCCCTAGAGTCATTTAGCCACCATTTTGTTTTTAACTGTTTTTATATCTTCGCACGTAACTCACTTTTTATTTATGCCAGACAAAAAAGTTGTAGCACAAACTTGTAGAACATTTAATTTCCTACAAAATGTTTCTTGTAACTTTTTTCGATAAGTTCTTTTTTAAAATTGTACTGCATTTTCTTAAAAAAAAAGGTTTTTTTTCAATTTATCATAAAAAAAAATAAATGTGGAAATAAAAGTTGTAGGTAGACCTTTCAACTATCTATATTTTTTGCCTCAATATTTTTTTCTTATGCCGTATACCTTATGATATGATTTGTTAATAGTTTGAATTATTTGCGTATAGTTTAACTATTTTTTCACATTGTAAAATTAACTAATATCGCACTCTTATCGAGAAATGACTTCAGAACTTTTGTGGGAAATTACATAGAAATTCCCTAATTAATATCTTAAATTTCTAAAATAATGCTAATTTTATGTTAGATATGTAAGATAATTTTATCGAATGGGTTTGAATGGATGTAACTTCAAAACGGCTGTATTTACAATAAAACATATCAAGACCTTTTGTGTAGAAAATTCAATTTTCTATAAGAAAAACGTTTGTAGATAGTTTAGATACTTGTTATTATGCATAAAGTTATAAAATTCCAAATACAGACAGGAGTTTTTTCCCATACATATCGTATGGAAGAAAACTTTTTTTTTTAAATAGTCTAATAATTATGATAAATCAAATTCTATTTCTTTGTAGTTCACTCATTTTTGTAGTGAAAATGTGTTATATGTCGTCAATTATTTGTTTGAGTACAGCCAATTATGATACGAATATAACAAAACAAAATTATAACAAAAATATAACATCCAATACTATACGGATTTCTTGAATATACATACATATGTACATCAGGGTGTCCCGTAATGAGTAGATAATAAGGCAACTGGTGATAGCAGGCCTTATGACTGCTCAGAAAAAAAATATAAAAAAATATTTTTCTTGTGGTCTCCATGGTATAATTTATTTTCGAAAAATGTTAAAAAATTCAGGGTCTCCTTAAATACCTAATTACAACGGCCATCCTTAAAGGATTTTTACTATTTTTGTATTTTTTATAATATTTTTGAATAACCGTTCTAAATGATGGGTAGTAAATTTTAACACCAGCTGATGCATTTTTTGTGTTATAATTTTTTAAAAATATTTTTGTATTCAAAAATAATTCAATATTTTTTTTCACCAAAGTTTGAGAAATAATAAAGGGAAACAAATGTATGAGAACATAATTGGCAAATTTGATAAAAATTGGCCTGTTTAATGTAGGTACTTTCCAAAATGGTATAACACATGTTTGTGCCTACAACCATAACTAATAAAATTGGCATTTAATCTACTAAAGTAGTTTTTTAACATTTTATCAGATGAAATTAAGTTACTAAATTAAGTAAACACTACGACGACGAATGAATGACTCATATTGTTTTTTTAATTTTTATTGCATTTAAAAATAATTGTTCTTAAATAAAGGCAGTAAAGTCGGCCATGACCACCTTGGCCCTCTCCCAGGTAAAACCCTGGAGAATTTTATCGCTGAAGCAGAAAGGCGAAATATCAGCCTCATTATTGGGAGTGATGTCAATGCCCATCACACAGTATGGGGTAGTACTGATATTAACGATAGAGGTGAGTCTCTTTTCGATTTTATCCTAAATACTAACCTTATAGTAAGTAACGTAGGCAATGAACCAACTTTCGTTACCAGAAACAGACAAGAAGTTTTAGACTTAACTCTTGTCTCCGACAACATCTATCAGATGATTTTAAACTGGAAAGTTTCTAGTGATCACTCGTTCTCTGATCATAGATACATTCAATTCAGCTTGAACGATGAACCTCCTGGCCAGTTAACTTTTCGTAATCATAGGAAAACAGACTGGCCTAAGTACAGAGAAACACTTAAGAGACTTATTAAACCTGACATTTTAAGTGTTCCATCCAACAAAAACGATCTTGACAGCAAAGTCAATGATCTTACTTTAGCCCTAAACAAATCATTAGAAACCTCCTGTCCTCTTATTCTAATAAGGGGTAAAAGGAAGCCACATTGGTGGACTTCGGGGCTCGAACCGCTCAGAAAAAACTGTAGGAAACTTTTCAATCGAGCTAAAAGTACTAGAGTAATGTCCGATTGGGATTCCTATAAAGAATCACTAAAATTATATAAAAAAGAATTGAGGAAAACCAAACGATCTTCTTGGAGGACATTCTGTGGCAATATAGAAGAAGCCTCAGAATCATCAAGATTAAGAAAAATCCTCTCCACAAATCCAGTTATGCCTAGCTGCCTTCAAAATGCTGATGGCTCCTGGACCAACTCTTGCGAAGAATCGCTCAATTTGCTACTGGATACTTATTTTCCAGGCAGCTCACAGACTGTTAATAGCACTGCCCTTTACAGGACAAGCGAAAAACTAACATTTCCACAAGGTCTGATTACAAGGGAAAAATTACAATGGGCACTCAATAGCTTCAAACCATACAAGTCGGCGGGGCCAGATGGCATCATTCCGGCTGAACTACAGATGAATTTAGAAGTAATTCTGCCGATTCTGGAAGTCATCTTCAATGGTTGCTTAAATCTGGTCCATATTCCGCTTCTATGGAGGGAAGTCAAAGTTGTGTTTATACCCAAAGCCGGTAAATGTTCCCACGTAAACCCTAAAGATTTACGACCTATTAGCCTACCATCTTTCCTTCTAAAAACTTTTGAACGACTGATTCATATCGAACTAAGGTCAAGCATTGATACGAGACTATTGTCTACAGCTCAACATGCCTATTGCAAAGGGAAGTCAGTGGAGACAGCTCTCCACACACTAGTTCGTACCATCGAATATTCCCTCCATTATAAAGAATATACAATGGTTGCCTTCCTAGATATAGAAGGTGCTTTTAATAACGTTGATACATCTGCAATCATATCTGCACTGGTTTCTCTGAATGTGGATGGGTCGCTTGGTGAACTGATTAATCAGATGCTTACAAGCAGGGTTATCAATTCAAAACTGGGCGGCTTTTCGGCAAGAAGATCTGTCAGTAGAGGTACACCGCAAGGCGGGGTGCTTTCTCCCCTTCTTTGGGATTTGGTAGTTAGTGAACTGCTGAATACCTTAGAGGCAGAGAGCTACAGAGTGATTGCCTATGCGGATGACGTTGCTATAGCAGTATCAGGAAAACATCCTAACATTTTAAGAGATCTTCTACAAAACGCTCTAAACAAGCTAACACGATGGGCAGATCGATGCGGACTTGAAGTTAACCCCCATAAAACAGATCTTGTCCTCTTCTCCAGGAAATACAAAATTCCGCAAACAGAGCCCCCTATTATTAATGGTGTTCCACTAAAATTCTCAGACGAAGCTAAATACTTGGGTCTCATCTTAGATAAGAAGTTAAGTTGGAAACCTAACATACAAGAAAGAGTGAAAAAAGCCACAGTGGCACTTTTCTCCTGCAAAAAAGCAGTAGGTAGTAAATGGGGCCTCCAACCTCGAATCACTCACTGGCTATACATTTCGGTAATTAGACCGATTCTAACTTACGGCGTGGCAGTATGGTGGACTGCCTTGGATAAAGCGACACATCGCGACAAACTAAGCAAAGTCCAAAGAACAGCATGTCTATGTACTACTGGAGCACTTCGGTCGACTCCTTCCGCTGCATTAGACACTCTTCTCCATCTGACACCTCTCGATATTTTCAGCAAACAAACGGCTACGAGCACAGCCATTCGCCTCAAAGCCTCTTCACAGTGGATCAATAATGAGATTGGTCACTCCGCTATTCTGAATTCATTCGGAACACTTCCTAGTAACACTGACTACACAATCCCACAATTGAATTTCGATAAACATTTTGAAGTGACCATACCTTCCAGATCCACCTGGGAGGATGTGGAATTCTTAGAAGATCAATCAATTCACTTCTACACTGACGGATCGAAGACCAAAGATGGGGTTGGTGGGGGAGTGTACTCTGAAAGACTAAATTTAAGTCTCTCATTCCGTCTTCCTAATCACTGTAGCGTATTCCAGGCGGAACTTCTAGCGATAAAAGAAGTACTGTCTTGGCTCAAAGAAAACGTGATATCATGCTCGGATATCCGCATCTTCTCTGATAGTCAAGCCGCCATTAAATCCCTGGACTCTGTCCGTACAAACTCTATAACAGCCCTCAACTGTCGATCATCTCTGTTGGAGATGGCGAAACAGTTTAATATTCACCTTTGTTGGGTGCCGGGTCATAGTGACATTCCAGGTAATTGTAAAGCTGATGAACTCGCTAGAAGTGGAACATTACTACCCATTTTACCTGAAAAGGTAAACATTGGTATACCCATCGCTACGTGTAAGCTTTTACTGAAGCAAGATGCGTTGAAGAGAACAAACACAAGGTGGGAAAACATCACTACTTGTTTGGCGACAAAACAAGTATGGCCAAACCTTGACCTCAAACGCTCCAAGTGTTTAATATCTCTAAATAGAATGCATATTAGCTCTATTGTAGGTGTCATAACAGGACACTGTTTAATAGGCAGGCACGCAGCGCGGCTTGGCGTACCTTCAAACGATTTCTGCAGAAGCTGCATGGACGAGGAGGAAGAGGAAACGATTCCTCACCTTCTCTGCACATGCCCTGCTCTTTCCCTCAGACGTAGGCTCCATTTAGGAGTTTACTTCTTTAACGATCCTAGTGATCTGGCAAACACAGACATTTATAGTCTCACACGCTTCGTCAGGAGCTCAAAGTGGTTTTAGCGAGTAAGGAAAGAGTTTTTAAGATTCATGTGGTATCACAACGGACCAATTCTGGTCTAAGTGTGTCAGTACTTAGTACTGACAGCCACTTCTACCTAACCTAACCCTAAGGCAGTAACATTTAACACTAGTTGCTAGATTTTTTTTTAAATATTTTTTTTTAAATAATTTTTTTAATTAATTTTTTAATAAAAAAATGATTAAATATTTATTTTCATCAAAGTTTGATGACAACAAAAATTGAGTTGTAAGGAAAAGTCAATAGATACACCAGTGTCACTATTATGTCTGCTAAATTCACTAACTAAAATAATAGTATGCACTTTCAAAAAGGTTTTGATTTAGGTATGGGAAATGCGATAAATAAAAACAACAGTATTAAAATCATGATTTATTTGTATTTTTAAATATGTTTATATCAAGTGTTCAAACTGTCCCCCATTCACTGTGATACAGGCTCTGCATCTTCTAATGAAGGACCTCTCAATAAAACGAGCATATTGGCAATGGATGTAATTCGTTTAGTATAAACCATTTCTTTCAGGCACCCCCAGTAGAAAAAGTCCAAAGGATTTAGGTCTGGGGAACGTGGTGGCCACAAAATTGGGCCCAGACGGCCTATCCACCTGTTGGGATACGTTCGATTCAAGCACCTCCTTACATTTACAGCAGGACATCCATCGTTTTGAGGCCACATTGAATTCCTTAGCTCCTCGGGCACTTCTTGTAATAGAGTTGGCAGATTAGTTTGCAAGAAATTAAGATAGGCTTAACCATCTAAGTTGCCTGGTAATTCAAAAGGGCCTTTAATTTTTCCATTCAGGATACCTGCCCAGTAATTGATTTTGAATTGGTACTGCGATCTGTCCTCGCGCATTAATTTTGGATTTTCCAGTTGCCAGCTATGTAAATTATGGATATTGAAATATCCATCCCTTTTAAGAGACAACTCATCACTCCACAATATTTATTTGAAGAACTCCGGATCTTCGTGAATTTTTTCCAACATTTTTTGACAAAAAATAACTCTTGCGGGGAAATCTCTTTGTAGCAGAGTCTGGACACTCGTGAAACAGTGGCGATTTCTGGTCTTGAGTTCTGGGTTGGCTACGAATAATCCTTTGATCAAAGCTGAATGTAATAAAAGCAAAAAATTTTAATTTTTTCCTCTACAATGAGTTTTCATCATCGTGTCCTGTATCCCCGGCTGGGGCATAGGGCGTCAACAAAACGTCTCCATCCTTCACGGTCTGCTGCAAGGTACTTAAGCTGTGGCCACGTCTTTCTCTGGGATTCTGCTTCCGCTAAGACAGTTGATTTCCATGTTGTTCTTGGTCTTCCAACCCGCCGTGCACCCTGAGGATTCCATTCAAAGGACTGCTTTGCAATTTCATCGTTTGGTTTCCTCAGTGTGTGACCAATCCAACGCCATTTACGCTTTCTTATGTCGACGTCCAGCCGCTCTTGACTTGTCCTGCGCCACAATTCCTCATTTGATATTATTTGTGGCCAGCGAATCTTTAGGATGTGGCGAAGACAGCGATTCACAAAAGCCTGCAATTTCTTCGAAATGGTAGACGTGACTTTCCAGGTTTCACAAGCATATAACAGTTCGAATTTGACATTGGATTCGAAGAATCTCAACTTAGTGCGTAAGGAGATTTGACTGGATTTCCAAATTGGGGACAGAGTACCGAAGGCAGCACGAGCTTTATTTATTCTACTTTTAACGTCCAGATCCGTACCACCGTTTGCAGAAACAATACTGCCAAGGTAGTTAAATTGTTCCACTACTTCAACTGGCGTCTCCTGTAAAATAATACGCTGCTGTGTGGAGCGGCCTGTGAGCATTATTTTTGTCTTTTTGCTGTTAATTCTTAGACCACTCGACTCTCCCTTCACTTGCAGTGCTTGGCACATCCCGTTCAGCCCACTGATGTTATTTGCCAGTAGACATATGTCATCGGCATAGTCTAAATGACTGAGCCTTTCGAACGGTCTCCATTGAATGCCCTGTCGCTCAGCTGTACCAACACTGGCCGTCAATACGTCGTCCATCGCCAGCAGGAAGAGAATGGGCGATAGAACATCCCCTTGTCTCACACCCTGTTGCACTACGAAGGAGTCGGATAGCTGCCCATTGTGCAAAACAAAACACCTCGCGTTGTTGTAGGACTCTTTAATAATGGCAACAATTTTTGGTGGAATTCCTCTACCAAGCAACGATCTCCATATACATTCTCGGTTAACTCGATCAAAGGCCTTTTCAAAATCCACGAACATGAGGTAAAGCGGTGATTGATATTCCATCGACTGCTCGAGGACGATACGCAGGGTGTTGATATGGTCGACACACGATCGACCACTGCGGAAGCCAGCTTGATGCCTCTTGAGTGTAGACTCGATTCTATCCTTTATTCGCTCGAGTATGATTGTTGCCATTAGTTTTGGGAAAACGGACAAAACGGTGATACCACGCCAATTGTTGCAATTCTTTAAGTCACCTTTCTTTGGCAACTTAACAATCACACCATCCTTCCAGTCCCTGGGATAGCTTTCGTTTTCCCAAATGTTTTGTATCAGCGGATGTAAAATACTAGCCGCTGCTACGGGATCGGCTTTCAGGAATTCAGCTGGTATTCCGTCCAGTCCAGCTGCCTTGTTGTTTTTGAGGAGATTTATTGATGTACGAATTTCCGATTCTGACGGGGGTTCGATGTCAATACCCCTATAGGACCTGCGCATCTCGTTTAATTGGGGCACTTCAGCACTCTGCTCAACTGAATCCTCATTAAGCAGGGCACAAAAATGGTCCTTCCATCTACGAAGCTGATCCTCAATTGATACCAAAAGTGTGCCATCCACATCCATTACAGGATGATTGGTGATGCTTTTTTTCCCGATAACATCTTTGGCTATTTGGTACAATTCCCGGATATCTCCTCTTCCGGCAGCGCTTTCCGCATTATCTGCGAGTCCATCCAACTTCACCCTCTTGTCACGTCTCACACAGCGGTAGACCATCTTATGTGCAATGCGGTACTCTCTTCGCAAGTCAGCCTTTCGTTGAACATCAGCTTCGGCATTTATTTGGATTTTCAACGATTTGCGAAGTTCGATCTTATCCCAGGTGTCTTGGGATATCCAAGAGTCTCTACGTCTCGTTCGCTTGGGTACAGTTTTGGATCCAGCCTCCATAAAAACACTTTTAATTTCACCCCACATCTCATCAATTGTTGAATTCTGGATTCCATTTAATGACGAGGCTCTGTCGTTAAGGGTGGTGACATAGTTTCGACATATGTTGGGGTCATTTAAAGCATTAGTAATGAATTTTGTGCTCCTTGCTGCATCCTGCGCTGGTTTTTGTACGGCAGCGGTTCGTAGTTTGAGACTCATCAGAACCAAATGGTGGTCGCTTCCCACATCGGCATTTCTTATACTCCGGACATCACACATAGACTTCCTCCATCGCTGCTGAATCATGATATGATCCATTTGGTTTTCGGTTTGACCATCCGGATGCACCCAGGTAATTTTGTTGCACGTCTTATGCTTAAATACAGTCCCACCTATCACAAGACGATTCGCGTTACAAAAGTCGACAAGCAAGTCACCATTTTCATTCCGTGACCCCACGCCATTTCTTCCCATCACGCGTTCCAGTCCGTAATTGTCTGAACCGACTTGGGCATTAAGGTCTCCCATAACGACTATGATGTCGGCTCTCGGAACACTACTGTAAACCGAGTTAAGATGAGTGTAGAACGCGGTTTTGTCTTCCTCGGTCGCTTCATTTGTGGGGGCGTAGCACTGAATAATTGTGACGTTACGAATTTTTGAACGAAACCTTGCTGTCATTAATCTCGCAGAAATGGGCGCCCATGAGATCAAACTACGCCTCGCTTCTTCGTTCAACATAATTCCGACACCATGCAGTCTTTGGCCACCCTCTCTTTCATCTTCCCCGGAATACAGCATTCTCGTCTGTCCAGTGTCTGATCTGTATTCAGCTCTTCCTCTCCACTTAGTTTCGCTTATGCCCAGGATACTGATCTTTAGGCGAAGCATTTCACGCTCAACCTGCTCGTATCTACCATCGCTGTACAAGGATCGAACGTTCCATGCTCCGATTTTCGTACGTATGCGGTAGCCAAAAGTAACATTTGCGCTTCTTGAAAGACTTCTTCTATTTGTCAACGATTCATTTATTATTATGGCGTCTTGATTGACGCTCGTACTTGAAGGATGCCGCACCCCCAAATCCGATGTGCGGTTTACTGCAGCCGAAGCTACAGAAGGATTTTCTATAAAAAGATTACCTCTTGGGGACTCATTTCCATTTGTTGTCATAATTCATGTATTTGCATATATCCTTCCACCATGGTGTTTTCCGAGATATGATTAATAACAAACATAAGCTCAGATTTGACAGGCACACCCGCCTTTTGTATGGTCAAACACATAACTGCTCGAGGCCGCCCACTGTGGGAAAACAGACGCCTTTTGTAGCCGCCCAATATGGGTTACAGACGCTACCTGCTGCTGCCGTTGGCCTTTTACCAAAAAAAAGCTCCTCCGCCACCAGACTATCATGCCGTTGACCGCCACCTGCAGTTCATCCGCCTTAAGGGGGCTTTTAACCATCCCGAGGACAAGTTTGTGCCCTGACCAGCATAGCTGGGTTGTCTGCTTATCCCGGCATCCATTCGGTCCCCCTGCACGTTAGCGTTACCCGCCCTCTACCACGCGGAGGTGTGCATAGGGATTTTCCTATCATTGAGCCTAGGGCCATATGGCGTCCTAGCACTCTCAAGTACTTTTAGAGGGCTTTAATTCAACTCATTTATCTATACCTACATAAAATCCAGTCACTCTATTTTTAAAAAAATTTCGAGAACCGGTTCCTAAAAATTTTCACTTTTTCTTATAGACTAAGAGCCCACAGCAGATTTTGGGTGTGAACGATAGCAAAAAAAGAAGTATAGGCGTCGAAAGCTCCATTAAAGACTATTAAAATAAAATGCACGACTGGATCGCACGTACTTGCTCTTATGTTCAAGTTGTGTGGAACTTAAGAACTTTAAAATATATTCAAATCGTTCTTTTGATTGTTTAAACAGCCTGACAAATAACTTAGAGCGCAAAAAAAAGTACGCCATTTGATTACTTAAAAGAATATGAATACATATATGCAAAAAAAAATTTAAAATCGTTGGAGCCGTTTTCTTAAAAATTAATTTTTTATATACAAACTTTTTGTAACATCTTTCAAAAAAAAAGTGGTATGCCAATTTTGAGTATATATTAATTTACATTTAAAACTGAAATTTCAAAATAATTCATCAACCCGTTTTTGAAATATTGAATTTTCAAAAAAAAAATTGAATCTTTTTTTAAAAATCCAAAATTAATGTTTTCAAAAATTTTGGTATGCAGCATTATTTATATTCTAACAAAGCTTTTGTGCAAAAAATTTTATTGAAATCGGATGAGCGGTTAATGAGAAAACCAAAAATCAAAAAAACCGTTATATGACAGGTACCTTTAATAAATGTTTTTTGTGATTTTTTTTCTTACTAAAAGGTATATCATATCTACACTAATACACTGATTTTTTTATCAAAATCGTTGGAGCCGTTTTTGAGATAAATAAGCTTTTCCTTAAAGGTTGTATGGCAAGTACCGTTATTTTTTGAGCTAAAAAAAAATTTCAATTTCCCCTCTGGAGAGTTTCAAAAAAACCTTAAGTTCAAAATTTGAAGAAAATCGCTTCAGTGGTTAAGGCTGTAGGTTGAGGTACGGACAGACAGACAGACAGACAGACAGACAGAATTGTGCCACCCACTTTTTTGGTGTTCTCTATCATCGTAATGTCATGTTTGATTGTTATCTCGAAATTTTTTTTTTTCACGAATCCAAAACTTGCCCTATAGTACCTATATCGCAAGTAAAAATCAAAGTCTTGCAGTCCACAACTGGGGCCTTTGCGAGAAACAGTGCATCGAAAAAAAATATGAATGCAACTTCGAGGATAATCGTGTTAGCCGAAATTGGTTTTCACTCATCCCTTGAGAACCTCCTCGGATCACATATCATGGAATCTGAGACCATTTGAGTGTATAGTTCGCTCTACCAGACCGTTTAAAAAATTCAAAATTGTAAGTGTAAAACGGTTTTTTTAAACAGTCTGGCAGGGCGAATTAAACACTCAAATGATCTCAAATTCCGTGATATGGGATCCGCGGAGCTTATCTAGGTAGGGGTGAAAACCAATTTCGGCTAACACGATTTTCCTCGAAGTTGCATTCATATTTTTTTTCGATGCACTGTTTCTCGCAAAGGCCCCAGTTGTGGACTGCAAGACTTTGATTTTTTTAATAGTCTTTAATGAAGCTTTCGACGCCTATACTTCTTTTTTGGCTATCGTTCACACCTAAAATCTGCTGTGGGCTCTCGGTCTATTATCTTCGAAAACATTTCTTTCTCTATTGACACATTAGTCCAAATTATTACATATATTTAAACACTTTGAAAAATAAGGATGAAATTATTGTAAATATAGTAAGAAACATGCTTTTAAGCCTTTCGAAGCCTCTCAGCTACTCAAATTTTATGAAAATGTAACCTGTAAACTGTAACGCTCTAAAAAATTGAGGATTAATCTCTCGATAGACATCTTATTTTTAAAAATCAAAGCAGTATTTCTCGACAAATAGCAAATTTAATGCAGTTTGATCGACAATTTTTGATTTTATTTGGTTTCCACGGCTACCTTGGAAATTATCAAAATGTGAATTTTCTTATAATTAATTAATAAATTGAAAATCAATACTCAAGTTTGAGCAACGTACAGCAATGTTTCATATATCAAATTTTTTATTAGGATTGGTGAAATAGAATTTTGAAATGTTTAATCCATTTTGTGGACTTGGTTGATAAATATAAGCCATATGGTTTGCCAAAAGGGGGATTAATTTAATAGTTTTTAATGTGAGACTTTTTTAAAAACACATTTTTGATATTTTACTTCCAATTGAGCTTTATAATATAGATATTTCTGATTTCTTAAGACAAACACTAAATCATAAATAAGATGTATTTTAGTTCCTTAATATTCAAGTTATGTGTTTTTCAGGTAAATGTACTCGAAATGCATATAGTTATATAGGTTTGCTTCCCCCTAATATTTTTTGTGAAGTTTTTTATAATTTTGTTTGGCTGAAAATAATTTAAATTATTATAATCCATTATTTGACACCTCATTTTGGAAAATTAAAAAAATTACCAATGTTGATAAGTTACATTTATACTGAACTCTTTCAATTATTTTCATATGCAAAAATTAAAGGTATTTTTTTTGTGTACATTTTTTCTTAGCTTTTCCGTGGTTTACAATGATGAATGATACATTAAAATAAAAGTATTTTTAATTGTTAATCGAAAAAAATCTGATTTATTAATATCCGTTGGTAATTAAAAAAGTTATTAACGTTTTAGTGAGGCCGGAACTATGTACAACAAAGCATGTTTTAAATGTATTAAATAGTCGGCTTAGAGTGTAAAGCGGCTAACTCCACATTTTTTTTGTCATTATAGACCACTGCAAAAATTGCTAAAAAATACAAAAACCTATCAAATCTTTTCAGTTTGAGCGAATTTAGCAAAAGCGAATGCTGAAAAATAATTAATGTAATTTTGGTTTTATTCAAATAATGCGAACACTTTTATTTAAATAATTGTTTGTAAAAAATGCAAAATAGGAGTTAGCTGCATTTCACTCTAAGCCGACGAAATTCAAATAATATTTAATTCCTGCTCTGGTGTTGGATATACAACTTTGTGATTACCTACATATATTTAGTACTTATACTAAATTTAAATACTTGATTAAAATTTTTTTTCTATGTTCAATATTTACATGAAATTTTTAGATATTAATGCCATTAAGTAGGTGTAAAAAAACATTACTTCAAATTGTTTTAACATTTTTTTCATAGTTACCATGTAAAAAATAGTATTTTTTTTTTCATAAATCTAACGATTATCTTACTGACAGTATTTTAAAACCTTAATTATAAAGATTCATGCAGATTTGTTTGAGTAATCATTATATTAATGAAGCTATGTCGATCAGTTTTTTAATTAAAAAGCATTTTATTTCTAAAAAATCATTTTAAAAAATTTTAGCATCGCTCATGTTGGTTTGATGGTAAAACCTTGTATAACATAATCTTAGAAGAGAAAATAAGCAAGTTAACCATATAAAATTCGAACTAAAACATTTGCTTCAGATGACTAGGTTCTCCACTGGTGGGTACTGGTCGGCAATCAACTCACATTTTTCTACCCAATTCAATAGAGCCAACCTGTGTGGGTATTTTTGTGGGTCTGTTCTTAAAGATAGAGTGACACAGCACATCGGGAATAATATGTAGTTTGTATGAGATTTGCTGGCGCAAATTTTTGTAGCCAACACGGCCAATATTGAAAGAAAAAAAAATATTAAAAGAGATTCCTACTTTGTATGGGATTAATATAGCACGTAGGGGTTGCAGTGAATGGCTCGATTTAAAAGGTTTTGCTTGTTATATAACGATTTAAACGGATTGGGGTGTTGTTTTTTTATCAACATAAAAGGATATTTTATTCTCAAGTTTTAATACAAACAAATTGTTTGTAGAAGGTGTATTTAAGACGAAATTTTAGGGTTGGCGCAGCCAACCTAGCCAACTGTGAGGAATCGCCACTGGCGTGAAATGAAAAGAATGAAATTTATATTTTTGCAATACCTTATGAACTCGTCCCCTGATTGCAAGAACTAGGTAACTCAATTTTCAATTTTTAAAATATCTCGGCAAAAACGGTATTATTAAGTACAGTTTTCAAGATTTTTGGTCCAATTTTTTTCTTTTTTACACAAATATACAATATTTCTGAAGTGTAAGAAATATAAAAATTAAACTTTTCCTCGTTCTCTTGTAGTTAGGCATCTATGAACGCTGCTATCTCCAAGATTTATAAAATTGAGTTGCCTAGTTCTTGCAATCAGGGGACGAACTGATGATTTTGCAATCACCCGTGTTGATGTAGTTGAATCTGCTTCAATTTCATTCAGCACAATACCATCAATTTCTTCTTGCGGTAAACGTCCTCCGCTAGTGCTGCCCAGTCCATTACCAGGCATTCGTCCTTCTGAAAAACATTGGTGGACTCTGATGAACACTCGATAGTCCGGATGTCACGCATTTGGATATCGCTCTCTATAGAGTGCTGCAGCTGCGTTAGCGCTTCCTCTGCACTCTCCGTATATTAAATGCATATTTGCATACTCCAGCGGTGTATACTGTGACATTCTTAATCAGTATTAATTTAATCAAATTCAAAAATTCGTTTAATTGACGAAACCAGTATAACAACGTCATACGTTATGTAATGACAGAGAATTGACAATATTTGCAAATAATACTTTTTTATGCATTTTAATGGCTATTTTAGTACAAGTCAATTTTGATTTGAGAAAGTGTTAAAAATCTTCTCTAGTAGATTAAAAGCAAATTTAATGTGTTATTGCTGTAGATAGAAGCTTGTGATTAACCATTTGGGAAAGTACATTAAAAGGAGATTTTTTTAATATTATTTGCCACGAATGTTTTCAGTTTTTTGTCTTTTTTATTAACTTACAAACTTTGATGAAAATGAATATTTAATAATTTTTTTATTAAAAAATTAATTAAAAAAAATTATTAAAAAAAAAAAACCAGCAACTAGTGTTAAATGTTACTGCCTTTATTTAAGAATGATTATTTTTAAATGCAATAAAAATAAAAAAAACAATATGAGTCATTCATTCGTCGTCGTAGTGTGTACTTAACTTTGAAACTTAATTTCATCTGATAAAATGTTAAAAAAACTACTTTAGTAGATTAAATGCCAATTTTATTGGTTATGGTTGTAGACACAAAAATGTGTTATACCATTTTGGAAAGTACATTAAACATGCCAATTTTTATCAAATTTGCCACATATGTTCTCATACATTTTTTCCCTTTATTATTTTTCAAACTTTGGTGAAAAAAAATATTGAATTATTTTTGAATAAAAAAATAATTTTAAGAAATTATAACACAAAAAATGCATCAGCTGGTGTTAAAATTTACTACCCATCATTTAGAACGGTTATTCAAGAATATTATAAAAATCGTAGGAGCCGTTTTCGAGAAAAATGAGATTTTCCATACCGGTTTTTCAACTTTTGTATAGGAGGTACCGTTATTTTTGGTTATAATAATAATTTTTATTAAAAATCTGTTAGATCTGTTGAAAAACTGTTTGGTGCCAGGTTTGATAAAAATCGACCAAGTCGTTTTCGAATTTTTAAGTCTTCAAAAAAAAATGAAACTTTTTTTAAAAATCCAAACATTTTTTTTTGAAAATTTGGGTACACAATATTTTTTTAAATTATTAGAAACTTTGTATGTAAGGAATTATTAGAAACTTTGTCTATAGATTTCACTAGATTCAAAACTGGCTAATAGAACAGAGTATTGGCTTTAAATAAAGGTATAATACTTTGTTGTAAGTATTACCGTTATTTTTTAATATTTGTTTTACATTTTTGGTACTGTTTTTATGAAATTACCCCTCCCGCCCAAACGGGGTGAGATAGAACCCCCTTCCATAGTAAAAATTCTTGTATTATCTGTTCTACAAAAAACCATTATAATTTCTTGGCGCCTGAGTTATCGTACTCTCCCCAAAAAATTGATCACGATCAGTTGAACCGTTTTTGAGAAAATCGAATGTCAAAAAAATGGTTCTATGGGAGGTACCATTTTCCGGAAAATAGTTTTTTATAAAATGGTACCTTTTTTGTAAAAAAATTACTAGATTTTTTTTTTAAAGTTGTGGGCACGCTTTTGAGAAAAATAAGATTTTCATTTTTTGCTTAAAAATTTTGTATGGAAGCTACTGTTATTTTTGGTCTTAAAAAAATAAAAAAAACGTGTGGGCATAATAATAATAATAATAATAATAATAATAATAATAATAATAATAATAATAAAGAAAATCGAACCACCCGTTGAGAGACCCACTTTTTTCGACTTCGCTGACTTTGAAATTTAATTTTTCAAAAACTATTCACTACAACAACTTGGTAAATTTTGATTAATCATCAAAATCACCACTCTCTTTAGAAATGCGTGTTGAAAAAAAAAAATAAAAAGTTATTATAGGTTGACATCCGACCCAGAATTCAAAATAAGCCAAAAATAATGATGAAAAATATCAGTTGTCATTTTCTCAAGGTCACACTAACACTTTGAATACATTTTTGATTAAATAAGTTTTAAAGTATGTTTTACCCTGTGCCTTGGTTTAGTCCCAAATAGTTTCAAACAGTTTCAGACCGCCAGATTTGGTGCGGACCAGTACAATTTTTTCAAGTGTGGAACGACTTCGGACTAAATCTGGCGGTTTCAAACTGTTTGAAAGTCGGCAAGGAACAAACCTTTTATTGGCTAAATAAGTTAGAAGTTACGTTACAACTTGTAAGCCTACTAAAATAATTCAAACGAATTCATGCATGAGACCCACCCTTAACAACCCCCAGCACTTTCATACAACCTTATTCCATAGTAAAATTGTAGACACAGCTCCTAACTTTAAATATTTTGTTTTACAGCCTACATCAAAGTGTCGACTGCAAATACGTGTATTGCACTTTATATTCCGATATTCCGAACATGAGTATTCGATGCCCAAATATAACAAAGATCGGGATCCCCATGAGGAAATCTAAATAATTTAATATTTGCACTATTTTTTCCCGGGCTATTGTTTACAGCGCATTCCCGCAAACATTTCACGGTTATAATTTTAACATTGAAAATGTTTATAGGGTCGTTTTGAGTAAATTATGGTGTTACTAAAATGAATATAGTGAACAAATGTGTATATGAGATGAACGCTGGCGTATATGGGGGGTAAGATCGAATTTTTGGTTTGTGTTACTAAAATGAATAATTGAACAAATGTAATATGAGCTGAACGCTAGCATATATGGGGGGTACGACAGAAAATTTGGTTGGTGTTACCATTCATTTTGGAATTAACAAATATGTATAGAAGATGAATGCAAGCGGATAGGGAGGGTACGATTGAATTTTTGGTTGGTGTTACTAAAATGAACAATATGAGTTTTAGCTATTCATATTACTTGATCAGTGATGTAATTTCCAAAAAAAAAACCAAAATGAAAGACCAAATTTCAAACAACGTTATAATTATGTTTTATTAGAAAAAAAATAATATATGAACAAATCAATGAGCGGACTTTTGATGTTGACTCGATGGTGGTTGCTTAAGGAAGAGATCAAATATTACATTGCACCATCGGTCGATGCTAAATCTTTAAACAACAAAAAAAAAGCAATGATCTTGCATACCCAATGCTTTGCAAGTGCAAAGGGATTAGCGGATTTAGTAGGATTATAAGATTAACAAAGTCGTAAACAAGAAAAAATAAATCAATAAATCATAGGGTATTATATGACTATGTTTGGCAATAAGAAAAAATATTAAATTACATTTAATTAGTATTTAAGTTTTAAGTTAATTAATTAAACAAGTTATAAAAAATAATAACATGATGCATTACTGAACACGCCGGCCCCCCTGAAGGAATTTCAGGAACAAGGTAGGATAGCCAATTTCGTTATTGGGCGTTTGAATATGCCGTTTTTGGTACGAATGGACACAACACGTACTAGCTCATCCTCTCCTGGATGAAGCTCTGTAACTCGTCCTAACGCCCATTTCGATGGTGGCATATTAGGCTCTTTAACGACGACCAGGTCACCAACTTTGAAATTCCTGGTTATCTTTCGCCATTTAGGCCACTGTTGCAGTGAGGTTAGGTAGTCCGAGTGCCAACGACGCCAGAAACCTTGCAGCATGTTTTGAATAAGCTGCCATCGTCCAAGTCTATTTATTGGAACCTCTAGACAGCTGGGCTCCAGTATTGCCGTATATGGTCTGCCTATAAGGAAATGAGAGGGTTTTAGAGGGTTCAAATCTGAATCTGAAATAGAGCAAAGAGGCCTAGAATTAAGCAAAGCTTCAATTTGAGAAAGCAACGTAGACATCTCTTCAAAGGTTAAGATATTGTTCCCTACAACTCTTCGAAGGTGTTGTTTCACACACTTTACACCCGCTTCCCAAAGGCCCCCAAAATGAGGGCTATGTGGTGGAATGAACTCCCATCTTATACTTTCAGCTGCCAACGTTGACGAGATAAGCTCATTGTGCTCCATGGACCTTGCTAACTTATACCATTCAGACATAATCCTTGCAGCTCCTTGGAAATTGGTGCCGTTGTCCGAGTAGATAACGCTGCATTTTCCCCTTCTGGCTATAAATCGCCGTAAAGCCGCTAAGAATGCATCCGTGGACAGATCACGGACGACTTCTAAGTGCACAGCCTTTGTTGCCATGCACACAAACAACGCAAAGTATCCTTTCACGAACTTGGGGTTTCTTCCTCTGGCTAGTCGAAGAGTGATGGGTCCAGCATAGTCGCAACCAGTTTGAGCAAAAGCAAAGGATGGTGAAGGTCTCGAAGAAGGCAAACTTCCCATAAGTTGAGATGACGTGGCTTGACGTTGACGAAAGCAATCCATACAGGCATGAACTTCTTTCCTTATCAGGTTTCTGCTTCCAAGAATCCAAAACTCCTGACGCACCAATGAAAAAAGCTCCGATACTCCTGCATGAAGGAATCTCAAATGAGCATCGTGAATAATCAATTTAGATACCAGATGATACTTCGCCAAAATTATTGGGTGTTTTAGATTAAAGGTAACATCAATTGCCTTTGAAATCCTACCTCCAACACGAGGCAATCCAACCTCATCCAGAAACGGTGACAAAGACGAAATTTTTGAGACACTAGAGACACATTTTTCACTTTTCAAGGCCTGTATCTCACTGGAAAATTCCTTCTGAGCCCATAACAGACATTTCTGCTTGGCATAAAGCAATTCTGAGGAGCGCAAAAAACCTTTCATACGTTCTTCGGGAGGAAGTTTACCATTCCTAGCACGTCGAACATAAACAGCTACTATTCGAATGGCTCGGGACCATGAAGATACTCTTTTTTCTATTTTGTCAATTAGATCTTCCTGTGTACACAGAACATTGGCAACTATGGCAACTTTCCTTCCTTCAGGTGCTTCTTTTAGATCCATCCTTTCTGCAGACATCGGCCAAGAATCAAAGTCAAGCGAAAGCCAATTTGGACCTTTCCACCAAATTCCCAAATGCAACAATTTTCTAGGATCGACCCCTCTCGATGCACAATCAGCTGGATTTTCCTCAGAGCGAATATAATTCCAATGACAACTAGGAAGAACATCAAGAATCTCCGAAGTGCGATTCTCAACAAAAGTATTCCAACGACGAGGGGGGGAGGAAAGCCACGCTAACACGATTTGAGAATCACAAAAGGCAAAGGTATGAGCAGTTTCAATATCCAAAGAAAAACGAATCAATTTCACTAAACGACTTAACAGTAAGGCTCCACAAAGTTCAAGACGGGGAATTGTTAGTTGCTTGACTCGTGCAACACGAGTTTTGGCAGCAACAAGTTGAATATTAATTTCTCCGCATTCAGATAAACTGCGCGCGTAGACGACTGCTGAATATGCCTTCTCGGATGCATCTGAAAATCCTATAAAATCAAACTGTTTCGAGTTTAGAGTGGACCTTCTCAAAATTTCAACCTTTTCTAGGTAAAGTAAATCCTTTCGGTAAGAAATCCATTTGTCAGCTATTTCAATTGGCAGTGGATCATCCCATCCGATTTTGGTCTTATGCACCCATAACTCCTGGAACAGCATTTTTAACAAAATGGTGGTAGGAGCCAGGAAACCCAAAGGGTCAAAGATTTTCGAAATCTCTGACAGCAGCATCCTTTTAGTGGGCGACGACGACGATTCCCTTTCCAGTGAAATTTTGAAAGTGAAAATATCACGATGAGGATTCCAAACTAATCCGAGAACTTTTGTCCAACTTTCAGCTCTATCCAAATCGAGAGAAAAGGTAGGTTCAAATTCAAAACCTTTCAAAACTGGCCAACAATTCGAGCTCCATTTGCTCAACTGCAAACCTCCACAAGACAACAGATCTACCAACTCATTTCTCAATTCTAAGATTCCAGATACTGAATCTGAACCTGTCATGATATCATCTACATAAAAATCATGCAATATAGAATGCGACGCTAGTGGAAACTGATCTGCGTAATCTAAGGCGAGCTGTTTTAGGACACGCATAGACAGGAATGGAGCAGGTGATGTGCCGTAGGTGACTGTACGTAGCCGATAGTGTCCAATGGGTTCGTTAGGACTTTCACGCCACACGATGCGTTGAAAATCACGATGTTTCGTATCAACCCAAATTTGCCGAAACATCTTGACAATGTCAGTACAAAAAACATATTTATGAGCCCTAAAACGCAAGCAAACATTTATCAAATTGCGCTGAAGTGGAGGTCCTACATGCAGCATCTCATTCAAGCTAGTACCATTTCCATCCTTATGGGAACCGTCAAAAACAACTCGTAATTTGTTGGTGACAACAGCGTGATGTGGCAAGTAAAAGGTCTTCCCAGAAGTAGGTTCAATCTCACTTTCTGGAATACGTTCCATATGCCCTAACTCCTGATAAGCCCTCATAAAACTGCAATATTCCAAACGAAGATTTTCCTGGCGAGAGAACCGGCGTTCCATAGCAAACAATCGAGACAATGCTCCAGAAAGAGTGTTACTGAACACAATGTCCTTTTGTCGAAAAGGCAGCTCCACAATATATTTGCTATCAGGTGCACGAGAGAAGGTTTAACAAAAATGAGCATCTGCAAAATCACCAGAATCTAATGAGTACGTATTCTGAGGTAGTTCTTCAATTTCCCAAAACGATTTCAGAAGAACATCAACATCCTGAACAATCCCTACAGGCAATGAAACAATCTCCTTGGTTGGGGTGTTACCGGCTACCACCCATCCAAAAATAGTATTATGGGCGATCAAATTACCATTCTTATCGGTATGACGACCATCACGCAAAATGCTCCAGGCTTTGTCAGATCCCAGCAAAACATCAATAGGACCTGGATTGTTAAAATCTGGATCGGCCAACCTCATATCATCCAACAGCAAGGATTTATCAAAATCAAAAGGCAGTATAGAGGTTTTCGAAGTAATTTGATTCAAAATGAAAGCTTCAACTTCCATTTCATTTGAATCAAAACAAGATTTTAGATTCAAAGTTACGGCGCCTTGTGTTACGCCAGCTTCAAGCGAGGAGATACCGGAAATAGGAAGACGAGCGTGACGACGACGTAGATGTAATCTCTTCACTAAACCCTCGGTTACAAATGAGGCTTGGGATCCTGTATCAAGCAAAACGCGACAAAGTTGTGTTTTACCAAAATTATCGACAGCTCGAACAACAACAGTTGGCAAAATACCAGAAGGACGATTTTCGTTTTGAATATGGTTACTAACAATCGATAAAGAAGCAACTTTAGATGTCGAAGAAGTATCTGCATTTAAATTACTAGCTTCACTAACCGATGGCGACGAATCCAGATGAACAAGCACATGATGACGAATGCGGCAGTGAGGGCAACGAGTTTTTGAGCGACATCGTGAAGAAGAATGGTTGCTTCCTAAACAATTGTAGCACAATTTTTGATCCCTAGCATAGCTACGACGAGAGGTAATGGGTAGGGCAAGAAATTTAGAACACTCCGGAAGAATATGGTTTTCTTTGCACATAGGACAAACGGAATTTGAGACGGCAAGGCTTTTGATGTTGTTCGACGAACTACCCGAACGCGTATTGTGTTTTATACCGTGATTTTTCGATACACTGGATTTGGTTTCACATGCTTCTAAAGCATCGCATCTCTTTTCCAAAAAACCGATAAGTTCTTGAACGGTAGAGTTTTCCGAATTGTTTATATGAAGAGCCCAAGCTTTACGCGTTTCCAAGTCTGTCTTACTGAGCAAAAGATAAATCAGCCAAGGGTCTCTACTCTCAGATTTCAGAGCCTTTAGACCACGAATAACTTCATCCGATTTATCCGCTAATCGACGCAAATGTCCACTATCCGCGGTTGCCACCGTTGGCATCTTCAAAAAACTTTCAATATGCGCGTTAACAATGTATAACGGCTTGTTATAACGGCACTCAAGCTTTTCCCACGCTAGTTCATAATTACAATCGGCTATTTCGATACCGTTTAAAAGTTTTGCGGCGTCATCACATAAAAACGATTTCAAATAACGCATTTTTTGAGAACCCGGAAGTTTTTCCTTACAGCCAATGCTCCCTTGGAACATATCCCGAAATTCTGGCCATTCGCGATAATCGCCACCAAAAGGAGATATTTTAAATTTAGGCAACTCAATTTCTGAGGATACTTTCGCGGCTGAAATGGTGTACGGGCTAGATAGAAAGGTCTCCAACAAGGCGGCTTGTTGCTTGGAATGTTCATCCAAGGAATCACCATTTGCTTGAACACGCGGTGGAAGAGGCGGAGGAATTGAAGGAGTGCTTTTACGAATTGCTTTAATAAATGCACTTTTCGCATCCAAATATTTCTTTTCTGTCGATTCAAAGTCTATTTCGGGATCACCGTATCTCTTTTCCTCGGAATATTGAAACAATTCATTTTGATTCGAACAAAATTCTTTCCATATTTCTTCCAACCGTTCTAATCGCGTTTCTAAATTTTCTATATCATCATCTGCTGTTTCTAAGATATAGGAATGCGCGCGCGTTATCGAAGCTTTCAAATGCCCACGTGCCTGCTTAAGCGTATTCATGATAAGTCAAGTAAAACAAAACGAGCACGTGAGAGCAACAAGTCTATAAGAGCACGATTTCACAATTGTATGCACTTAAATCCCACAGAAGTTTTTCAGAAAAATGCAGCAAACTATCCTGAACAGCACACCCAAAAATTCTAACAAGCAGCAACAACAGCAAACCCAGCAAACAGCAAGAAAATATTCCCAAAAAAAATTGATACAATTTTACCAGTATCCAAAGTGTATCCAGCTCCAAAAAATCCAAAGGATCCAGCAACCACCATAAGTATCAAACGTGATTCAAATTTACAAAAAATCCGGCTATGCGAAGGACCAACTTTGATCAGTAATGTAATTTCCAAAAAAAAACCAAAATGAAAAACCAAATTTCAAACAACGTTATAATTATGTTTTATTAGAAAAAAAATTAGATCAAGCCAAATTCGATAATATAACGGGTGATTTTTTAGCTGGTTTGGTTTTGGCAACACTGGTTTTGACAGCTGACGTGTGTTTAGTACCTTGTGTCACTGTCAAACAGCTTCAGTTTGGTTTGCAATTTAACCATGGATCATCTTACAAATGAACAACGCTTGCAAATTATTGAATTTTACTATCAAAATTCGTGCTCGGTTCGAAATGTTCATCGCGCGCTGCTTCCATTTTATGGTCGGCATTCTCGACCTTCTGAGCAGTCTATTCGGAAGATTGTGACCAAATTTCGCACCAAATTTACTTTGTTGGACATTAAACCACCAACAGGTTTACGTACTGTGCGTAGTGAAGAAAATATTGCGGCCGTATCAGCTAGTGTGACAGAAGACCGCGAAATGTCGATTCGGCGCCGTTCCCAGCAGTTAGGCCTTTGTTACAGCACTACGTGGAAAATTTTGGGAAGGATTTGGGCGTAAAGCCTTTTAAGATACAGCTGGTGCAAGAACTAAGGCCAGCCGACCTACCACAACGCCGAATTTTCGGTGAATGGGCTCTTGGAAAGCTGGCCGAGGATCCGCTTTTTTATCGAAAAATTGTGTTCAGCGATGAGGCTCATTTTTGGTTGAATGGGTACGTAAATAAGCATAATTGCCGCATTTGGAGTGAAGATCAGCCAGAAGCATTGCAACAGCTACCAATGCATCCCGAAAAAGCCACTGTTTGGTGCGGTTTATGGGCCGGCGGCATTATTGGGCCATATTTCTTCAAAGATGATGCGAATCGCAGCGTTACTGTCAATGGTGAACGCTACCGAGCGATGATAACAAACTTTTTTTTGCCCGAAATGGAAGTTCTTGACTTGCATGATATGTGGTTTCAACAAGACGGTGCCACATGCCACACAGCACGCGAAACAATGGCGCAATTGCGAGGCGAGTTTGGTGAACAGTTAATTTCACGTTTCGGGCCGGTCAATTGGCCGCCTAGATCGTGCGATTTGACACCATTAGATTATTTTTTGTGGGGGTATGTCAAGGCTAATGTCTATAGGGACAAGCCCGCTTCGATTGACGCACTGGAAGCCAACATCCATGCATTCATTCGTGAGATACCGGCCGATATGTGTGAAAGAGTATGCCAAAATTGGACTCAGCGGATGGGCTACCTGAGACGCAGCCGCGGTCAACATTTGCATGAAATTATCTTTAAACATTAAATTGCAAGGTTCAAACTATCGATTCAAATAAATATTTCATTCATTTTTTCGAATTTTTTGTGTTTTTTTTTTTTTAAAGTTCTAAACCTCTTAAAAAATCACCCTTTATGAACAAATCAATGAGCGGACTTTTGATGTTGACTCGATGGTGGTTGCTTAAGGAAGAGATCAAATATTACATTGCACCATCGGTCGATGCTAAATCTTTAAACAACAAAAAAAAAGCAATGATCTTGCATACCCAATGCTTTGCAAGTGCAAAGGGATTAGCGGATTTAGTAGGATTATAAGATTAACAAAGTCGTAAACAAGAAAAAATAAATCAATAAATCATAGGGTATTATATGACTATGTTTGGCAATAAGAAAAAATATTAAATTACATTAAATTAGTATTTAAGTTTTAAGTTAATTAATTAAACAAGTTATAAAAAATAATAACATGATGCATTCCTGAACATTACTATAATTATAAAATGCAAGAGAGAACTATATCTAAGCGTTGGACATTTTTTGAAAAATGTTTATGATAGGAAAATAATGTAGAGGTGCAACATGACGTTTTTTTTTTTAATTCGAATTGTAAGGAATTAAAAATAAGGTTTTTATGTAAAATGGTCGAACAAAAAAAAAAAAAAAAAAAAAAAAAATGAGAAGGGCCAGAGTAATATTTTTTGTTTATCGGTGGTTAAGTTTAATACATATAACATTTTTGTACATACATATATTTTGAAATTCCAAAAAATCTACAAAGATGTTAATGGTTGTAAGTTCAAAATTCAAAAATAGATGGTTCACAATTGCTACACATCAGAGTTAAGGCTGATTGTAATAAATTTTATAATTTAAGAAAAATAATAAATAATAAATTGTTTTTGTTTCAGGAAATTTTGATAGTATTTTTTATATTTTTATTAATTTCTTAAACATACCAATTTTTGTTGATCGATTTTTCGCAGTTAATATTTTTTATCTTTTTAACGGTTGCATTTAAATTCATACCGGAGATAGATTATATAGATTCACATATAATATGTAAAATTTGATTTTTTAATCATACCTAAGCCGAGATAACAACATATTTCTGTTCATTCACATATCACCTAATAACTCTTTAATCTGTGGACCTATACAATTCGCTTTTGTTTTATTAGCAGCTTCAATAACTGACGATTATTTTGATGTATCAAACGTAGCTGTACGTTCTATATAAGCTTCACAAATCGAAAATACAATTCAATTAAAAAGTGGTACTAAATCTTTAATCAATATTCTTATAATTCATCGTCGTCGATTTGCAAGTTTTTGTGCTGGACAATCAGCCCAAATAAACAGAACACAAAACAAATATAGTGCCATAGTTCATTCAAGATTTCTTTCTATCACTGCCAGGGTTGCAAAAAGTCGACAAAATTGTACTTTTTTCGATACACTCGACTTTGACACAAATACACTTTTAAGAAATTCGATACACTTTTGCAAAAAGATAAAGTAAATTAAAAAGAAAATCATTTGACCTCACAAAATGTATACTGTGGAACCGAGGGTGACAACGATATAACAGAAAAAATAAAAAATGATTAAGACAATTTGTTCGAAATCATTTAAGAAAATGGCATCTACAAAATCCCGGTTTCAAAAATCTCGCAATTAAAAATTCGAAATCATTAAATTTGTCAAATTCAAATCTCGCAAAATTGAAGGGTATTGCAACAAATTCACAGTTTTGTAATAAAAGTTTCGCATATGTACCTAATATGTTTAGTAACATTATAAGCAATAAACAGAATTGCACAAGTTATTTAATCAATTGGACATAGGTATATAACATACGTTCATATAACAGCAAATATGTATGGACAAAATATTATTTAGTTGAAGCAAATCAAAGAGTACAATTCTATACACTCATTTTTATTTTTTGATATATTGCTGAAACATGATTTTGCATCCCTGATCTCTTTTTATTATGAAAACTGTTTATTTCAGCGTTCAGTGGTTCAGTTCAGTCTCTTTTGTCTCTTCAGTCTTTCTTCAGTTTTCAGTAGTGAAGATAACTTGATGTGGCAAGGTTCATTTGCTGCTGATCGTAAATAATTTTGTTCACCTATGTTATAGCTATGAAAAGAATGCGATGGATGCTTGTGGGATGTTAAGTTTCAAGGTAGGTTCGTTGCGATATTTGTTGAGTATTTTTGTTTTGTTTATTATTTTACTTTTGTGTTGTGTTTAGCTATGATTAGATGGATTAACGAAGAAAATAAAAAATATGTAATTAGAATACAAGCGGGAATACAAATTATGTAGGTCAATGCAATCACAAAACTAAAACATAAAAAGTCTTTAGTATTTTTAACTTCCCATTGGAAGTTATTGTAATTAGTCCGATTTGTCAAAACGAAAATTTTGACATATCTTCACGTTTCTAATACATTATTTTTAGGGAGATGTCTGTGTTTGTACGTACGTTCCTAAGTTCCTTCGCTTTTTTCGTTCACCATATCTCAAGAACGAATAAAGATATCGACTTCGAATGGATCTTATTTTATACATAAGCCTAGTACGCAGATCAAGCTAAAATTTCGCTCCCACATTTCTCTTTAAACACCAGCTAATATCCAAGCTAAATTTTGACATGAGATTTTTGTGTAGATTACATCACAGAAAACAGTTGTTCTCTGAAAAGAAATTTTATTCAATAATTTCATAAAATTTAATTTCAATATTTCAAGTGAATCTAATCAAATAAAATAGATTTTTCCCTTTGGCATCGATAAATCGTTTGTCCTTGAATATTTCTCGTTCTCAATTTTGATTTCCACAACGTAAAATTCATACAAATCTAACAAATAAAAGAACCTGTCACAATTTAGCTCGAAAATTAATGTGCCGAACAATTATTTCACGCGCTAAATTTTGACAGATAAGAGCTGTACAGTAAGAATCGAAAATTTGATTTTTTAGCTGGAGCTGCGTACCTCTCGGATAAAATGCTTGGCTTAATTTTAGCTTGGCTAAATTTTGGAGAGAATTTTGTATGGGAGCGAAATTTTAGCTCGATCTGCGTACTAGGCTATACCATTGAATAATTACAAATAGAAGGGGACACCGAGCATTGCTCAAACGACAGTCGCACCAATCGAATCCAGTGGCCGCCCATGAAGCTATAATTTCCTTTTCACACAATAATTGGTTTTCTTCTCGGCTAAGTGAGTCTCAAATATATCCTTTTGTATTTTTCTTAGAGATATAGATACATACGAGTAGATATGTAGATACAGCGAAGAAAGGATACATATTTTTTTTCTTCAATTTGTGCTTTGATTTTCTTTTGTGAATGAACGCACATGTAGGTACACATAGGTGCATTTTGAATATATTGGTGTTTGGTGTCCGTCTCACCGCCATACAGCAGATACAAAACGGTTTCTCTTTTATTTAATTTTAATTTTATTCCATTATCAGCAGGTGAGTTTTAATTTCTCACTCCCAGTGTTGTTAAAAATTAAACTTATTTACAGTTATTATCCTGACATCCAATTAAAATTAAAAGAGCCAAACTTTTTCCTACATAGATAATCTAATCATCCAAGCAAATTTTTGCCTACAAATAAAAGGTCTGTTTTTTTTAATAAAACGATATTATAAATCAATCATTTAAATGAAAAAAAAGGAAAACGTGAGTATTTCTTAAGAAAAAATCTACATATTATGCAGGCACATATAAATATCATTTAAAAGATATCATTAAAGATTTTTTTTTTTTCAAAATTTTTCATTATAAATGCAACTTAACATGTGAAATGTGAAAAAAGCAATATTTGTGAGTTTGACGATTCAGATGACGAGGCATCCTTAGACAATGAAGTTGAACAAAATACACCGTCAAATACACTCCTCGTCAACTGAATACGCACAAACATTTTTGAATATATTTTATCCATTTTTTCCAAACAGTGATGGTTATTATGCCATCTGTTGATGGTAAAAATTTTCGTAACATATAAATAACAGAATTTCAAAGTTTTATCCAAAAACAACCGTGAGTTTTTCCTTCAACCACTTCCAAAGTGTAACTTATGCAAAGTAGAAGTTTTTTTTTGAGTCAACTGAATAGGTACAAAAATTAAAATTGGTATTGGAATGGAATGAAACAAGTTTTTGTTTAAGTTTAGTAGTGGGTACTTCCACCTTTATTTTTAATTACTTCGTAAATTCGATCCGGCATGGAATCGTATAGCTTTTTAATGTAATTTAACGAAATTTCGCTCCACGCTAATTTGATTGCAGAAATTAAAGTTTCTTTGTCTTCGAACTGACGACCACCCTCATAAACTTTGCGTACTAACCATCCCCAGACATTTTCTATGATGTTTAGATCAGGTGAGTACGGCGGCCATTGAAGCAACTGCACTTGTTGCTCCTCTATCCATGTTTTTATTATGCGCGCTGAGTGAATAGGCGCATTATCATGTTGGTAGGTCCAGTTTATGGGTCCAAAGATGTTAGAAAATTTAGGAAAATTTCTTTCCAAAATTACTTTATACCCAGCTGCTGTCATTCTTGATGTTACAACCTCGAGCTCAACTGTTCCATAATAACTGACTGCTCCCCATATCATGACACCTCCTTCACGACTATGATGGCGCTTTAAAAATCTTTTTTCTTTTTTTAAGTCGTGAAAATAGAAGTTGAACCCATCAGGGCCATCGAAACTAAACTTTTTTTCATCTGAAAAAACCACGTGATACCATTCTTTTTTCCAACTCATGTGAAGTCTTGAAAAGTCTAATCGCAACATTTTCCGTCTCTCGTCAAGTGGTGGTTTTTTCTTAAGTTTCATTCGTTTAAGATGGCTTGAGTTGTTGATTACTCTTAATACTGTTGAGCAACTTGCGTTTACGCCGACTTTTTGTTTTATTTTTGCCACAGAATCAGAAGAATTTGATGCATATCTTAAAATTCTTCGTCTCTCAGCTGCTGTTGTTGCTGTTTTCAATGTCACTGATTCAGTTGCCTAGAGTTACAAACCATTGGAGTTCCGTCCTTGGTACACCTCTCATTCAACAAACCATGCCATCAAATAAATTTGAAAAAATCAGACAGCATCTCCATTTCAACGACAACACTAAATGTCTTCCCAGGAGTAATCCCGATGCCGATAGGATATTCAAAATTCGTCCAGTTGTTGAGGCCTTGAATGAAGCATATGCAAAAGTTCCGCTAGAAACAAGGCTCTGTGTGGATGAGCAAATGTGCTCTACAAAAGCAAGGAATATGCTAAAAAGGTATAACCCGAATAAACCTCATAAATGGGGCTACAAATTGTATGTTTTGAGTGGTGTTTCGGGCTTCGGTTATAAGACAGAGATTGAAACTGGAAAGGAAAACATTGTGAGGGCTGAAGAGCCAGATTTGGGAGCATCTTCCAATATCGTAGTAAGATTATCGCGCATGATTCCTCGACACCAAAATTACAGAATCTACTTCGATAACTACTTCACTTCTTTGCATCTTTTGGAATATTTAGCCAAAAATGGTATTCATGGTCTAGGTATATGTTAATGGTATGGTCATGGAATATGTTAATCTACAAATTTGCATACTTATATTTACCATGCAATTAATATTTGCAAAGAAGCAACAGATAAACATATATGTACCTACGAAGGGATCACAAAAAGTCGTTTTTTTTTATTATTAGGTGTGATTTTGGTGATCAAAACAAAGTTTTTCGATTAAAAGTCAGATATCGCAGGCAGAACAAAATTTTACAACAACGGCAACAACAAAAAGGTTAGTAACTTATAGTTGAATAAAGTCATAACCGATAGATTTGATTGACTTATAAAAGTTCCGAGAAAATTACAACCTTTAAAAATTATCCTTCTATTTAAAAGAAAAACATAAGATTTTTATCGCTTAGTTACTAAAAAAAGGGAGTTACATACCTACATACCTTCAAATGTGTTCTACACCCTGTTTCACGGTTTTAGTTTTAAATTTCAAACATTTTTCATTTGGGTACAGTAAAAACAAAACTTTAATTAAAAAAACTACATCTTTACTATCACTGGTTGCTTTAGTTTCTTTTTTGATTTATTAAGTACATAATAAAACTTATAATTTTTATTTTTCTAATCTTAAAAATAACAATGTATGTATGTACCTACATTTATACCAAAATCGTTGAAAAAACAATAAATGAGAACAAATTATAAACCATTATTTAATTATTTTTATGTGATAGATGGCAGGTACCTATGTAATAATGAGTACCTACTTGATAATCTATATTAATTGATAAGGATCCGTAAAAATCGACGAAAAATTTAAAAGAAGATGGAACAGGTACCTTCCTGCATATACCTATAAAACGACCCATTCACAGCACATAAGTGTGCACACACTCCGCCACACATATACCACCGATCGACCCACCACACCAAAAATCAAAGAGTGCACACTTGTGTTGTGTGTATGTACCACTTGAGACTAATGTTTTCAAATTTAAAAAAAAAAATATTATTCCTTGCCTATGGATCTCAAGATATAAAAAACAAAACAAAGCCATCATCGTTAACATCCCAAATTGCAACAAAACACTAGCAACAAATTTCATTTACTGGACAACACAACACACACACAACCCAGAAAAGAAAATATAATTTTTATCTCTACCCCATATTTTCATTAACCTTGAGTCCTCGAATGGCATTGAAAAAAATACCTCAAAAGCAAAACTAAAACGGCTGTTCAAATCGTTGTTGTTGTTCATTTTCATGCTCTGTGAAAAAAAAACATTTCTTCCCTTTCTTCTTCGGCAATTAAGGAAATTTCCCAAAAGGAACAAACTTTTAAGGAACAAATTTATTAAAGGGGTGTTGTATTTGATAGAGCGATTGCAGCGACAGCCTGCCAAACCAGGCCACCTAGTGGACGTTTTGCCCGGTGTCCCTTCTATTTGTAGTTATTCAATGGCTATACTATAAAATTACATGCAGAAAAAACTTTCAAAAATTTCAAGAAGCGATTTCTTTTACTATAACAACTTATAAGAACATTGTTAACGAGCAAATCATGCGATTGACTTCGGGTTAATTTTATTCTACGCATATTGACGTAATAAGGAATTTATTACAATATGAAACATATCAACTTATAGTTTTTCGTAATACAAAAAATATTACTGAAAATTGTTGGAAAAAGTTGTTTGGCTCGAGTATCTTGAGAACAAACAATGATATTGGTTCGACGTAATTGTATTTTATACGCTGACTAACTTATAAATACAAATTGATAAAAGCTTTAAAAATACTGAATCAGCAGTTTTTTTTAATCGAAACAAACTACAAGCAAGTTTACACAATAATTTTTGAAAATTTGTTTTTGCCTCAAATATCTTGATAACAGACAATGATATTGGCTTTGGGTTAATTTTAATTTACATACTAATCAAAAAATGATAATTAATAAGATTTGTAAAAAAAAATCAACAAATAGTTTTTATCTAACCCCGAGGCCACACGAGCCAGTATTGGCTAGCCAGTTGGCTACACAGACTACCTGTCAAATTCCTATTCGTGTATATGCTGTGACGTATGTAGGTGGCATGCCAAACTGGCTTCTCTACTGGCCAGCGTTCGGATCTTACTCCAAATGGAGTAAATCTACTCCGATTTTAAGGAAATAAATTTAACTACTATGATTCACCCCCTTTTTCAAGACTGAAGCCTGATTCACAATGCGACTAGGAAACGAGACGTGAGCGTGACGAGATCCCGTCGCGTCGTTGCTGTCAAACGAATTTCAAACTATGAAAGTGTATGAGGATATACACAATGAAGCGTTTCTCATCGTCACGTCACGCCAAGGATTCGAAAAATTGAAAAAAAGACGCGACGAGACGACGATTTAATTTTTTGACAAGTTATTTACATAATGGAAGTATTTTTTTAAAGAAAAAATACGATAACTTGAAATTAAAAGATAAAGTAATTCCTAATCTGTTGTCTTTAAAACTTTTTTGGATAATGTTTATTTTTTTTTATTTTTAACAAAAGAGTTTTCGTTGTTAAGAATCTCGCCATATTGTGAATTGGGAAACGATTTTATAGCTAGAAAAAGATGACAGCAAATCACGTCACGCTCTCGTCTCGTTTTCCCGTCGCATTGTGAATCAGGCTTGAAGATGTTACCACTTCATTCTATCTTCTGTGTGGTGTGAAGTGGCATTTTAAATACTCTGTGCTCACTTAACAAGCCTGACATGTTGCAAACTGTCATTAGACGTAGTACTTAGTGCATTTTTATCTTCGCTTAAAAAAGTAGCATATTAAAAGCAAGCGCAATACAGAACTATACCGGATTGTTGTTTCATTTAACATGCTACTTCTTTTTATCTGAAGATAAAAATGCACTTAAAACACACGCACTGACGCCATGCAATGTCAATAGCATAAAACCACAAAAGCCAAGTTTCGTTGTCATTACAAATGTTTCGCCTTAGTTTTAGAGAGCCTTAACTTATTTTTATCACAAAATAATATTTATCGTAAAAACTCTTTTTTTATTTTTTGTGTGCAGCGATACGAAATACGATAGATACACAATGGTAAACAACAACAAAAAACTGTCGTCGGCAAAAGCTGTGTTCACTTGGCCCGCAAAATTCGCCAATTTTTTTTTTCTTCGTAAGAGATGACCATTTAAATTACCACTTTTGACCACCCTTTAACTTTTTTTGACCACCCACAGTTTTCGAGAAAATCGATTTTGAAAAATAGTGGGCCAAAAGAACGCTGCGCCTCAAAAATCGATTTTTTCAAATTTGATTAATGTTTTCGATGGATAATTTTTTGAATATAAATGACCACCCCTTAACTTTTTTTGACCACCCTTAGAAATATTTTTTTTTTTGATTTTTGAAATTTTTTTTTTGATTTTTTTTCTGTATATTCCCTTTGCATTTTTTTAAATTTTCGAATTATGAAAGATGACCATTGTGAAAAACTCAATTATCTAAAATGACCACCCTTCAAAATTACTTTAACTTATCAAAAAGTATTTTTTTTCGAATTTTGAAAGATGACCATTGTGAAAAACTCAATTATCTAAAATGACCACCCCTCAAAATTACTCTAACTTATCAAAAAGTATTTTTTTTTCGAATTTTGAAAGATGACCATTATGAAAACTCAATTATCTGAAATGACCACCCTTCAAAATTACTCTAACTTATCAAAAAGTATTTTTTTTCGAATTTTGAAAGATGACCATTGTGAAAAACTCAATTATATAAAATGACCACCCTTCAAAATTACTCTAACTTATCAAAAAGTATTTTTTTTCGAATTTTGAAAGATGGCCATTGTGAAAAACTCAATTATCTAAAATGACCACCCCTCAAAATTACTCTAACTTATCAAAAAGTATTTTTTTTTTCGAATTTTGAAAGATGACCATTGTGAAAAACTCAATTATCTAGAATTACCACCCTTCAAAATTACTCTAACTTATCAAAAAGTATTTTTTTTTTCGAATTTTGAAAGATGGCCATTGTGAAAAAACTCAATTATTCTAAAATGACCACCCCTCAAAATTACTCTAACTTATCAAAAAGTATTTTTTTTTTTCGAATTTTGAAAGATGACCATTGTGAAAACTCAATTATCTGAAATGACCACCCTTCAAAATTACTCTAACTTATCAAAAAGTATTTTTTTTCGAATTTTGAAAGATGACCATTGTGAAAAACTCAATTATCTAAAATGACCACCCTTCAAAATTACTCTAACTTATCAAAAAGTATTTTTTTTCGAATTTTGAAAGATGGCCATTGTGAAAAACTCAATTATCTAAAATGACCACCCCTCAAAATTACTCTAACTTATCAAAAAGTATTTTTTTTTCGAATTTTGAAAGATGACCATTGTGAAAAACTCAATTATCTAAAATTACCACCCTTCAAAATTACTCTAACTTATCAAAAAGTATTTTTTTTCGAATTTTGAAAGATGGCCATTGTGAAAAACTCAATTATCTAAAATGACCACCCTCAAAATAATTTTGAAGGGTGGTCATTTTAGATAATTGAGTTTTTCACAATGTTGATGGCCATTGTGAAAAACTCAATTATCTAAAATGACCACCCTCAAAATAATTTTGAAGGGTGGTCATTTTAGATAATTGAGTTTTTCACAATGTTCATCTTTCATAATTCGAAAAATTTAAAAAAATGGAAAGGGATAATACAGAAAAAAAAATAAAAAAAAAATATTTCTAAGGGTGGTCAAAAAAAGTTAAGGGGTGGTCATTTATGTTCAAAAATTATCTATCGAAAACATTAATCAAATTTGAAAAATCGATTTTTGAGGCGCAGCGTTCTTTTGGTCCACTATTTTTCAAAATCGATTTTCTCGAAAACTGTGGGGTGGTCAAAAAAAGTCATCTTTTACGAAAAAAAAAAAAAATGGAGACTTTTGCGGGCCAAGTGAACACAGCTGTCGGCAAACGTTTCGCGTCGGTTTGGGAAAGCATTTAGCAATAGCAATATATCACTCTCTCGTTCATTTACAAACGTCAAAATCAGCACTATGGCGAATTTATCATATCGAAATTAGGCGTTTTTCTTATTCAATTCCGAAAAGAGCTCTGAACAGAGTCCGAGCATGTCGAGCATGTTCTGAACATCATCTGAGCAAGTTTTGTTCTGACCACCCTGAACTTGAAATACACCTGAACACAAGTTGTCAAATGCTATGCGTTCAGCATTGAACTCAGTCTGCTCAGTCATTTTATTCTGAGCTCATAGAGCGCGCTCTGAACAAACTCTGAACACACTCAGAACGAAAAAAGAAATACAAATTTTTAGCTCTGAACGCTCAGAGCTAAAAAAGAAACACAACTTTTTGTTTGACATTTCAGGGTTCAGGCTCTGCTCTGAATTAAAAAAAAAACCCTATTAGCAATGGAATTGTTGTTTTTTTTGCTTTGCACTTTGGAATTTGACACTTCCACCTCAATGGAAGCTGTCACTCTTGAAATTGACAGATTCGTAAGATTCCCTATCAATTCATTCGCCATTTGTTTGGCTTTCTTGTCGAACGGAAATCCAAAACCCAACAGACGAGACAAGTGTGGTTCCAGCTTTATTCATCTTTATTTTTTTGTGTTAATAAAAAAATATGAGTGTATTGCGACTGGCAAGCCAGTATTGGCCCGTGTGGCCTCAGGGTAAGCAAAAAAACTACAAGATACTTTACCAAAAATTGTGGAGTATTTTTGTTTGTCTCAATTATCTCGAGAAAAAAAATGATATTGACTTCCGGCTGATTTGAGTTCTTAATGAGTTTATAAAAAATAATTGATATAATTTGTAAAAATATTCAACAAACAGTTTTTTTCTAAAGCGAAAAAACCACAAGAAACTTACGAAAATTGTAGAATTATTTTTTTCGTCCCAAATATCTTGAGAACAAACAATGATATTGGCCTTGGGGTAATTTTATTCTATAATCAAGTTTATAATAAATAATTGATAAAATTTGTAAAAAATTCAATAACCAGTTGTTTTAAGCGAAAAAACTACAAAAAAAACCTTGCCAAAAAATGTTGATTTTTTTTAATCTCAAATATGTTAGGTATATTGGCTCGGACATACAATATTAGATTATAATTGATAATTGATAGGTTTTGTAAAACAATTCAGCAAACGGTTTTTTTAAAGCGAAAAAAAGTAAAAGGAACTTTACCAAAAATTGTTGAATATAAAAGTAACATTGGGCCTTAAGCTTCCGGGACACCAATGGGAAGCTTATTCCGAGAGTCTATTCGAAATAGACTGGTTGATTACACTAAAAGTCGATTTATCGTTATTTCTAATTCTTATTAGTAAATATTTTTCTATTTGATTATTATGTATTTTCCTTTTTGATAGAAATTTCAAGTCCATCAAGAATTTCTGATCGACTTTTGCCTTGTCGAGTCTTTTGGAAAAAGAAAAGCGAATACACGAAATAGCAAAAAAAAAAAAATACTGGTACATGCTTAAATCATTTAGCATATACTATCGTATTTTGTGCTTGGGAAAGAATACAAATTTGGTTGCAAATAAAACGAAGGAAAATGAAATATACAAAAATTGAGCAATTAAAAGTTCCGATGAAGAAATAGTTGTTGCACCAACGGCTTAAAATTTTTTAAAATGCGAAGTGATGAGAAGGCTTCAAGTTCCTTTATTATCTCTCAAGCTAAAAAAAAAGAAATCTATTTGGTGTAAACAAATTGCAAGATGGTTAAGAATGGAAATAAGTGTGCAAGGTGCGAATAAAGTTTGGTTAGCAATTTTAAGTTAGTTAGTTATGCAGAGATTGGCCTTCAAAAAAAAAGATGAATAAAATTGTTATGAATTGTGTGTTTGAAAATTGGTAAAGATAAAATTCAAAATAGAAGAAAGGTTAGGTTAGGTTAGGTTAGGTGGGGTGATGATGCGGCTAGCCGCAACACCTCACTCGGATCTCAATGGATCCATTGTGCTCCCCAGGATGTGGAAATATGGGAATGGGAAGGGTAAAAGGAAGGATTAAGTGGAATTGTTAGGTATGAGGTGCCTCCCTGAACCATCCTGATTTCTGGATGAAGTTAAGGATGTTTTTTAGTGGCAAAGATGAGACATCGCCCAATTCGTCGAAGAAGTATTCTCCGAGGGCATTTTTCCTAGTTTTGGCTAGGCTGGGGCATTCACAGAGGAAGTGAGATGAGCCCTCTTCCACCTCTTTGTCCTGACACCCTCTGCATAAGTCAGATGTGCTGATGCCCATTCTGCTCATGTGGGTTCCCATTGAGTTGTGACCCGTAAGGATTCCAACCAAGAGAGACAATTGAGGTCTGCTTAGCTTCAGTAAATATTCTGTTTTGTTCTTTGAAATATCCGGCCAAAGATTCCTTGAAACCCGACAGGTGTCAATTGTTGACCATCTGTCGTTAGCGGCCTTGAGGAAGCTTTGGTGGATTCTACTCTTTTCCTGTTCCAGTGGCATAAGTACCCAAGGTACAGTTTGGCTCGGTTCAAGTGCTGAACCGCTTTTGGCCAATTCATCAGCCATTTCGTTGCCATAAATGTCACGGTGACCCGGGACCCATCGAAGGGTGATTGAATTCGTTTGGCCCAGCAATCTCAACTCACTACGGCAGCGATTAACCAGTTTTGACTTCGTGACAATTGACGAAAGGGCTCTGATTGCCGCCTGGCTATCTATGAAGATATCGATATTTTTGTTCGTCAGTTCGCATGTTAAAAGATATTTTGCAGCTTCGCTAACCGCAAGCACTTCCGCTTGGAAAACGCTGCAGAAGTTTGGGAGCTTCAATGATCTATTAATGGGTGAATTGTCTGAGAAGATGCCTGACCCTACCCCAGCGTCCGTTTTGGAACCGTCCAGTAAAGACCGATACATGATTTGCGTTTAGGACCCGGTTTTCCTTCCATAATTTCCTTGTCGGAATATCTGTAAGTGCAACTGGGTTAAAATCTATGTACGGTGAAATATAGTCCGTTTGAGTGTCTATGTCAGTGAAGTTCATTATAGTTTTATGACCACAGTGGCCCTTTTTCCAATTTTTACATTCTTTAAGTCGTAGAGCACTTTTGGCCGCCAACTCTTTCGTGAAAAGATCGAGTGGGGCAAGTGAGAGGAAAGTTCTAGGGCTGCGGTTGGCGTGGTTCTCATGGCACTAGTTGTACCTATACATGCCAGTCTCTGAATTTTTGTCATGACCTTGAGATTGATTGCCTTATCCAAGGCTGGCCACCAAACCAAACAGGCGTACGTCAGGATAGGCCTTACAATGGCTGTGTACATCCAATGAATAGTTTTGGGGCTAGGTCCCCATCTCTTGCCAAAAATTCTACTGCATGTGTAGAAAGCTATTGCAGCTTTTTTTTCCCTTTCTTTGATGTTCTCTTTCCAGTTAAGTTTACGATCGATAATTAAACCAAGATATTTGGTCGTGCCAGTTATATGGAGCGGCGTCCCATTTATGGTGGGAGGATTTATATTTGGAATATTTCGTTTCCTCGTAAACAGAACCAGTTCCGTCTTAATTGGGTTAACATTAAGTCCGCAGCTACTGGCCCAATTACTGAGCTTGTCACGGGCTGTTTGCAGTAGCTCGCACAGAGTGGTGGCATACTTCCCTGAGGCCATTATCACTATGTCATCAGCGTACGCCACGACTTTGACGCCGCTTGAACCTAGGTCAACCAAAATCCGGTTGACGACCAGAAGCCAAAGTAGGGGAGATAGGACACCTCCCTGCGGCTTACCCCTACAAGTCCTAACTTTAAGCTTACTATCACCCATTTCTGCATTAACAATTCTTGTTTGAAGCATGGAGTCAATCCAATTTGATAGCATCATCACTTCATGAAGCGCTGTCTCAACAGATTTGCCCTTCATGTATGCATGTTGGGCCTGCGAGGGAGCACTATCATTTAGCATTAGGTGAATGTGCGTTTCTATCAGCCTTTCTAAGGTTTTAAGAAGAAAGGAAGCTAGGCTTATTGGTCTAAAATCCTTCGGTTCAGTGTGAGTGGGCTTGCCAGCTTTCGGAATGAAAATGACATTAACTTCTCTCCAACTAGATGGAATATAAGTGATGTTTAAACATCCTTTGAATCATCTTTAGAGCTTTGGAGCATAATTGCAATTATTCCATCAGGCAGGCCTGCCAGACGTCCCGATTTTGGCGGGACAATCCCGATATTTGAACCCTGTCCCGATATATGTCCCGATATACAAACTGTCCCGATTTGTCCCGACTTTTCTTTTTTACTCATGAGAATAACTTTCTTGTATCAAAGAATATTATTAAAATGATTTCCTGAATTAAGAAGAAATATGTGATGTAGTACATATTAAGTTTAGTTTATTTCAACGGTATTTCTTGCAAATTTCTTGTAAAGCAACAAGACATGCACATGATCGTTGCCGAACCTGGAGTTTCTGCCACCTTCGGAAAATTGTTATTTTGCCGCCCAAAAGTTTTAAAAAAGAAAACCATACAAATTAATATTTACGGTTTTTTATAAAATTTGAAAATTATAATGCTGCTCTGCATGATTTCATTTTGTCAAATTTTAATGTGTTGCCTAAGAACATGAATTATCATAGACTTAGCAACCCTAGTCAATGTGCGGCCGTAGGCAATTGCCTAAGAGGCACCGGACATGATAATTGCGATTAGTTTTTAAATTTTATTAATTAATCCTTCAAACGAAAATTGCTTTCATATATTGACCACGGCGAAATCTTAAAATTATTTGCAAAGACATCAAGTGGAAATAAGAAATCGAGACATTTTTATTTTCAAGTGATCATTAGACAACAGCTAGGTCAATGCTTAAACATTTTACCAGAATTGCAAATCTTTCGAAATGACAGAAAGTAGCAAAGATATTTTAGTTACAAAACTGAATTTTCAATGCTCCCGATATAATCTATTTATTTCTTTTTTGTCATAAGTGTTTTACTGCCAATACTAGAAGTCTGGCCCCTTTCCATAACAGATGCATCAAAAGTACATCCTGGGAAGTGGGTGCTCATAAGTGACTCCAAGGTTTCAGAGCAGGAGTCAGTCCAGGTTCTATCTGGTCTTTTAAGAAAGCCAGGAGGTGAGTGGACCTTTGACATGACTTTCCTGAATGTCTGTACAAAATTTCCGCAAGGCTGCTCTTTTTGCATATGTTGTTCTGTTTTTATATTCGTTTTTGCTGATCTTGAAAATATCCCAGTTAGCAGTTTCATTACTATGTTTAGCTCTATTATAAAGCCTCCTAGATTTTTTCCTGAGGGTGGCCAGCTCTTTAGACCACCAGACGGGGTTGAGTTTACCTTTCCCTTTGGTAATGGGGCACGAACTTTCGTAAGCACTGTGAATAGCTGACGTCAGTTCACTGACATGTTTTTCAATGTCTGAAGAGTTTAACATAGGTATATTTTCATAACGGCCCAAAGATGAGGCCAATCTTTCATTGAAGGCTACCCAGTTTGTTTTCCTGGGGTTTCTGTAGGGCTTTGGGTCTTCTATTTCGTGCTCTACTTGGAATGTTATCATTCTGTGATCTGAGAATGTTACATTGCTTGAGACTTTCCAGTTTTTGACTACAATGGAATCAGAATTAGTGGAAAGCGTCAAATCGAGCACTTCTTTTCTATTTCTTGTAATGAAGGTTGGTTCATTACCTCTGTTTAAAATCAAAATATTTGTCCTTATAATATATTCAAAAAGTGACTCATCCCTTGCATTAGTATCAGTGCTCCCCCAATGTATGTGACGAGCATTTGCGTCGCAACATGCTAGATGATCCCAGCCATTCTTACCTGTAGCTGTTACCAGGTCATCAAAGACACTTGACGGCGGAGGGTCCGGTTCATCACCCGGGATGTAGATGGAGGCTAAGATAGGGGGCGGGGCCTCTTTTCTTTCACACTTCACCGTCGTCATGTCTGCGCTACAATGGGAAGATAAGAAGAAAAGATTTATAACTTTTTTCGCCACTATGCAACAACGATAATTACCTTCTGTAGGCCCTTTATTAAAATAAATTATATAGTCCTTGGACTTGAGTCCGCAGATCTTGCCACTGTTAACCCAGGGCTCTTGAACAAGGGCTATGTCGATGTTCTCCTTTGCCAAGAAGGAGACTAAGGTGGCCGAGGCCAGCTTACTATGCTGAAGGTTTACTTGCAGCACTCTCATCATTTTTGTTGTTAATGTTTTGTGGGTTGGCTACCGGCCGCACCTTGACTTCATTAATACCAACTCTCAGTTTAAAGCCTCTGGATGGAAGCTTTGCCATTGTCTCGCTATTAAGCATTATTATAGCTTCTTGGCCGGTTTTTGTCGGCGCTTCCATCGTGAGAACCTGCCAGTCGCTACTAGGGAAGCTGGGATTTTGAGCCCGCAGAAGGTTCCCCAACATTTCCTTTGTTAAGCCTGGGCCCGGAATATTTATCCGGACTTTTGGTCTGGTGGGAAGGTCGCTTTTGGAGGCAACTCGTAATGTTACCCCTTCAAGTAGCCCCTCCATACCATTGACGGTGGCTTGAAGCCATTTCAGTGTCGGTTCATCGCTGCAGGAAAGGATTTTGAATCCTTTATTGGTCGACAGCGGCCCGAAAGTTGGCACGAAACCGGTGAAGGCAAGAATCTCGCTGTTTATACACTCAAGAAGCTTCACCTCCACCCGAGCCCACTGCTCACTGGTTAGCCTCTTTTCGGTGCTCCCCTCATTTATAACTGCCACCTGAAGGCTCTCGGCTACAACGTCAGCCAGAGTAGCGGCCGTCTTTGGCTTCTTACTGACGTTCGTCAGCGGGGGTGTCGAGTCATTATGCCTGGTCCTCTTTCTTTGACTGCTGGTTTCAGTATGATCGACCCTTAAGTGTTTTGGACATTTGCCTGGCCCCACTTTAGGATTACTGCCGGCAGCCAAATTGGAGGAAGAGGCACCCTGATTTGCCGATTTATCTTTGATTGGTCTGGAACCGCCCAGTTTGGGCTCGACTGAAGTCTTGTTCTTGGTCTCAATCTTGGCAAAAAGCTTTTGAGCCCAGCTCAAACGCTTCCAGTCCCTGAGACTGAGTTTTTTTGTGTCGCCTTGGCCGTATCTGCGCACAGCCCTTTTAGCATTTTTGATCCTTTTGAGGAGAACTGGGTCATGATTCCCTCCTTTGTTCTGTGTATCAGGACGTACCATTCTTTCCTCGATCGGATTTGGCCCATGCGGGCATCGATTCTCAGAAGATCCTGGACCATCCACACAGACTTTCGTTGGTTCACATTCGCCAGATCCTTTATGGGGAGTCGAAGTTGCCTTGGCACCTGGCAGAACCAGGGTTTTGGCCATAGGAGCTTCTGTCAACTGACCTTTCGCAGGGTATTCCGCCACTGTGACGTCTGCGTCTGAGCTGTCTGAACTGGCGAAGGATTGGTAGTCGTCGTCATTGAGGATGCGATTTTCCTCATCAGACGCTATATCTCCTCCGCCAGTTCCCACAGCACCGTCCTCAGAGTCAGAAAGATCCATGAGATATTCAGAAAATATCTCATCAATCTTTCTGGCACCACTGCTACAGGTAGGAATGCAGTCTGTTGCTTTACTTTTTTTGTCGTTAAAACTGTTTACTTTTTGTGTCACTGGCGACTAGAGGTCTGCATGAATGTATTCATTTGCTCCCTTTCAACGGGTGCAATACTTCAGTGTACACCATTCATTGCAATTTTTCGACATAGTATACAGTGAAGTGAAGTACCCACTCTATAAGAAGCAGTTAGTGTATTCTATTCGATCACCTAATTTCAAAATGAGTACACTGTTTTCTTTTTCTCGCACGCTGTGTTGCTTGATTTGAGCCAACAGTGTACAATGTTTACTGAGGGAAATACACTGGTACACTGAGTACACCGAGTGGTTTAAATGAAACGATTTCAATGTCTACATGGTTTCTAGCTTTGTTGAGAGAAGAAGAAATTGCGTTAAAAGAAAATAAAAAAATAGAAACTACTGAGGTAAATCTCTCAACAGCCATTTCTCTCCAATTTACCGTTTGAGAAGCTAGACTTTGTCTGGAACAAATGTACTCAGTGTTCATAGTGTAGTATACACTTTTTCTATGAATACCCATATTCTAAATACCCGTTCTTCGTGAGTTCACTGCAGTAAGTGTTTGTTTTGAAATGGGTGCAAGACTCATTCAGCAATCAAATATTAAAGTATTCATTCATTTGAGTTTCAAGCAGTATGTACAATATTGCAGTGTGCTTGAAATAAAATGAATGTCTTGGAATTGGTTTCAAGACATTCAATGCAGACCTCTACTGGCAACTTAGCTTCTTTCGAAGCCAAGCCCTCGCCGACAGCCGTGACCTCTGCCGACACTTGAGTGCATATCCTCACTCGATTTTCATCATCTTTGTAAACTTTATCCATAGTTCCATTGGTTTAGATTGACATCTCTGTTTTGGTTCTTCTTGGTTGCTTGACACTGCAGCTGGATTGCTAGAGGGTCAAACGTAAGCCCCCCCACCACTTCAAGGTGAAAACCGTCGGGGGGGTAAGGTTATAAATTATAAAGATTAAAGATTTATCTAGCATAAACAAGTCATTTTCAATGCCCCATCGTTACTCAAGGAGTGAAATCTGTAAATTTTTTGCATAATTTGGCAGTGTAAAAAAAAATTCAGCGTACAGTCAAACTAAAACACAGGTTACAAACAAAAACAAAGTCACAATGCAATTTTCTACCTACTGCAGGATACACGTAACATTGCTCGGTCAGTCGCGAAGGATATTTTCCTAGGGTCCTAGATGTGTTCGCATGAAAATCAAAAAGTGAAATTTCCCTAAAGAGAGCGATGCATCCTCTTGTAGTATACATTCTCTTTGCTTAAACCAACTTAGTGACACAAAAATTTTACCTAAATCTTAAAAACCATATTAAAACCCAATGGGATTACGCACAATATTATGCTATAGTTTTTTGTAAGGCTAGAAATCGATTCTGTAATGTTTTTTTTTAATTAAGTTTTTTACGTGAATAGTTTTTGAAAAAGTAACCTTCGAACTTAACATTCTGAAAAAATTTACAGATTTCACTCCTTGAGTAACGATGGGGACATTGAAAATGACTTGCTAATGCTAGATAAATCCTTAATCTTTATAATTTATACAATCTTTTTTCTCTTTTAAATTTTATCTTTACCAATTTATACATACATATCAATTTAGTTCATCTTTTTTATGAAGACCAATCCAAACATTATATTGAACTAAGAAAACTAAAAATTTGTTAAACAAACTTTATTCGCACTTCCATCTTTACTTGCGCTTAGTTACACCAAATTGTTTTTTTTTCCTTCAGCTTTAAAAATAATTAAGGAAGGATAATTTTTAAGCCGTTAATCCAACAAAAATCCGAGCTCTTAATTGCTTAATACATACATTTCATTTTCCCTCCGTTTTATCTTCAACCAAATTTTGATTCTTCCCTAAGCGCAAAATGATGTTAGCATATGTATAACTACTTTTTTTTCCTATTTCGTCCTGTATTCGTTTTTCGTTTTCCAAAATCACGTTTTTTGTAACACTAAATAAAATTATATTTTCCAAAAAACAAATATTTAATGTTGGTAGTTGTTACCTCTCCCCAAAATTTGTCTTCTCTTATTCCCACTGTAGTTTTTTTTATTTTGTTTCATTTTCAAATATACAAAAGAGGTGTTTTCTTTTTGTTATTTTATTGACCCACATAAATTATTTTCCCGCTTGTCTTCCAATCTTATATTTTTCATTTACTTCGTGCGGTACCTTACTTTTTTCTTTTTGATTTAGCTTTGTGGTAGCACCAAACAAAAATTAAAAATTTCTACACCTATTGCTTGTTTATTTCGGTCTGTATTTGAATAGATTTTTCCTAACTCGTGTAACTGTTTAATTGTGGTAGGCAACGCTAACTTATATTTGATTTTCCCTCAAATATATGCCTACAAACGAATTTTCAACGCTGCTGTTTGGTACGTGTCAGAAAAATTCTATTTTTCTTATGCCCTTTGTAGTTTTTTTTTTTAATTTTGGGGTTTATTACGAGTCTTTTCGAAAAAATTCGGCAAGACAAAAGTCAACCAAAAATTCTTGATGGACTTAAAATTTCTATCAAATAGGAAAATATTTACTAATACAAATTAGCAATAACGATAAATCGACTTTTAGTCTAATCAACCAGTCTGTTTTGAAGAGACTCTTGCAATACGGTCCTTTATTGCATTTTCAAAAAGAGGCTGGTTGTGACCCACACTAGTAACTTCCAATTTGTGGTGCCCCGGAAGCTAGAGGTCCAATGTTATTTTTTTGTATTCAACAATTTTTGGTATAGTTTTTGTATTGTTTTTTTTTTTGCATTAAAAAAAAACAGTTTGTTGAATTATTATACAAAACCTACCGATTGTCAATTATAATCTAGTACATACATATATAGAAGCCCGAAACCAATATGATTATTTGTTCCTAACATATTCGAGACTAAAAACAATTCAACATTTTTTGGTAAGGTTTTTTGTAGTTTTTTTGCTTAAAAAACTGGTTATGGGATATTTTTACAAATCCTTATTTATAGAAAAAAAAATACCCAAAAGCTAATATCATTGTTTGTTCTCAAGATATTTGGGACGAACAAAAATTTTCTACAATTTTGTTAAGTTTCTTGTAGTTTTTTCGATAAAAATAATTATTTGTTGAATATTTTTACAAATTTTATCAATCATTTATTATAAACTCATTTAAAGAATAAAATTAGCCTGAAGTCAATATCATTGTTTGTTCTCAAAATATTTGAGATGAAAAAATATTTTCCACAATTTTTGGTGAAGTACCTATCTTGTAGTTCTTTTTCACTTAAAAAAAAAACTTTTTGTTGAATTTTTTTATAAATCCTATCAATTATCAATTCTAAGCTAGTGTGTGGACTTAAACTAACCCGATGTCATGTCATTATCTGTTCTCAAGATTTTTGAGGCAAAAACCAATTTTTTAATAATTAGTGTGTAGAATTGCTTGCAGTTTCTCGCTTAAAAAAATACTATTAATTCAATATTTTTTTTAAATTTTATCAATTTGTATCTATAAACTAGCGCATAAAATAAAATAACCTCGAAGCCAATATCATTGTTTGTTGTCAAGATATTCGAGCCAAACAACTTTTTTCAACAATTTTCATCTACATTTTTTTATTAAAAAAAAAAAACTATAAGTTGATATACTTCTATATTTTAATCAATTCCTTATTACGTCAATTTGCGTAGAATAAAATTAACCTGAAGTCGATTTGTTCTCGAGATATCTGAGACTAAGGAAATTTGAACTGCTTCTTGAATTTATTGAAAGGTCCTTTCTGCTTGTAATGAAACTACTGTGTATACAATAAAATCCATCCGAAGTCGATATCTTAATTCGTCCTTGAGATACGGTGAACAAAAAAAGCGAAGGAACGTACGAACACACACAGACATCTCTCTACAATAATGGAATCCGATTCTAGGGAGCGAAACGTGAAGATATGTTAAAATTTTTATTTTGACAAATCGGACCATTTACAATAACTTCCAATGGGAAGTTAAAAAATTATAACTTTTTTATGTTTTAGTTTTGTGATTTTATTGACCTATATTTGTATTCCCACTTGTAGGTATTCTTATTTCATATTTTTCATTTTCTTCGTTAATCCATCTAATCATAGCTTAACAAAACACAACAGTAAAATAATAAACAAACAAAAAACCCCCAACAAATATCCTAACGAACCTACCTGAAAACTAAACATCCCACATGCATTCTATCCTACTTACCTTTCACGCACATCGCATTCTATACTATTAATAAAAAAAATATTTACCGGCAAGCAGCGCAAACAAACCTCCCAACTCCAAGGCATCTTTGCAACTGAACTGAAGACAGACTGAACACTGAACACTGAAATGAACAGTCTCTTATAATAAACTACTAGACAGATATCAGGGATGAAATCGTGTTTCAGCAATGTATCAAAATATAAAAGGAAAGTGTATCGAATTGTACTTTTTGATTTGATTTGATAATATTTTGTCCACATTTGCTGTTGTATGAACGTATGTAATATTTCTATATCCAAATAATTAAAAAACAACTTAGCTGTTTATGTTAATTAACATATAAGGTACATACATACTTACATATGCGAAACTTTTATAACAAAACTGTAGGAATTTGTTGCAATACCCTTCGATTTTGCGAGATTTAAATTTTATAAATTTAATGTTTTCGATTTTTAATTGCGAGATTGTTGAAACCGGTATTTTGTAGATGCCATTTTCTCGAACAAACTGTATTAATCATTTTTATTTCTTCTGTTATATCGATGTCAGCCTCGGTTCACAGTATACATTTTGTGAGGTCAGATGATTTTCTTTTTAATTTCCTTTATCTTTTTCGTTGAATGCAAAAGTGGAGTACTTTAGCAAAGTGGAGTGTATCGAAAAAAGTACAATCTTATCGACTTTTGCAACCCTGGCAGAGATAGAAAGAAGTCTTCAATGAACTATGGGACTATATTTTTGTGCTCTGTTTATTTGGGCTGTTTGTCCGCACAAAAACTTGCAAATCGACGACGATGAATTTTAGGAATATTGATTAAAGATTTAGTACCACTTTTTAATTAATTGTATTTTCGATTTGTGAAGCTTATATAGAACGTACAGCAACGTATGATATATCAAAATAATTGCCAATTATTCAAGCTGCTAGTAAAACAAAAACTAATTGTCTAGGTGCACAGATTAAAGAGTTAGTAGGTGATATGTAAATGAACAGAAATATGTTATTATCTCGGCTTAGGTACGATTAAAAAAATCAAATTTTACATGTTATATGTGAATCTATATAATCTATCTCCGGTATGAATTTGAGATTTTTAAATGCAACCATTTAAAAGATAAAAAATAATAACAGCGAAAAATCGATCAACAAAAATTATATAAAATATATAAAATATAAAAAAATACTAGGTATCAAAATTTCCTGAAACGAAACAATTTGTTATTTATTATCTTTCTTAAACTATACAATTTAGTACAATCAGCCTTAACTCTGATGTGTAGCATTTGTGAGCCATCTTTTTTAGAACTTTGAACTTACAACCAATAATATCTCACTTTGTAGATTTTTTGGAATTGCAAAATATATGTACAAAATTGTTATATTAAACTTAACCATCGATAAACAAAAAAAAATATTACTCTGGCACTTCTCATTTGTTTTCTTTTTTGTTCGACCATTTCACATAAAACCATATTTTAAAAAACGTCATATTGCACCTCTACATTATTTTCCTATCATAAACATTTTCAAAAAATTTCCAACGCTTAGATTTAGTTTTAGAAGCACAATGCACTGCTGAGTGCTGACTGCACTAGCTCTTGCATTTTATAATTATAGTAATATGTATAGTTAAAACTTATATTGTTCATTTTAGAAACACCAACCAAAAATTCAACCGTACCCTCCCTATCCGCCTGCAATCATCTTCTATACATATTTGTTCATTCCAAAATGAATGGTAACACCACCAAAAATTCGATCTTATCCCCCTTATACGCCATCGTTTATCTCATATACACACTTGTTCACTTTATTCATTTTAGTAACACCATAATTTACTCAAAACGACCCTATAAACATTTTCAATGTTAACATAATACAAAATAAATAGTTCAAACTGATTTTTTTTTTACAAATTTTATGTTTAAATTTTTGACTTTATTATTCAATGCTTTTGTCAATTTTTAGTCAAACACAAAAAAACAAATGGTCCTAGGACTTGTATTTTTCAAGATATAAACAAATAACTAAACCAATCTACGATTGGGTTATTTATTATGCTTTTGAATAACTAACATACATAGGTAGGTATATTTGTTTTTTTTTTTTTATAAAATGCACATATCAAAACGGTCGGTGGTTTGAAGATTCATTTTTGCTAAAAACTGATATCAAATAAGATTAGAAATAGATGTATCACAGGTCTGCTTTATAATGGAGTACATTTTGTCATCTGCGATTTCGGAAACGGCTAAATATCAATGTTCCCATGGTCTAATTTCGGCTAATTTTGGATATGTCTTATGCTACATTTCCACCTAATGCTATGTTTCCACCAAAGGTTTATCTCAGATTAGATTTAATAAATCTTTTTGGTGTTTCCACCGCACAAAAAGATTTAAAAATGATTAAATTTGACAGCACCTTCAAAAATGCAAATGGCGTTCCAATTTTTCTTATGAAGTGCGAACGAGACAGAATGTTTGATTCGTGTGAAACAATGAAGAAATGAATGCGAGTCTCGAATGAATCGTTCAGCACCATGTAAAAATAGGTTAGTTCGATTTGTGAAACTATTTGTCCTAGGAAGATTTAACAATATTAATTTCTAATCTTCAAGATTTACGAAATAAATTTGTATGGTAAATCTACGAGATTTAAGGTTAATCTCATTAAATCTCAGATTAGCGCTAGGTGGAAATGTAGCATAACGCTAATCTGAGATTATATAAGATTTACCTCCAATCTTCTTTAAATCTTGAAGATTTACCATACAAATATATTTCGTAAATCTTGGAGATTAGAAATTAATCTTGTTAAATCTTCCTAGGACAAATAGTTTTACAAATCGAACTAACCTATTTTTACATGGTGCTGAACGATTCATTCGAGACTCGATTCAGTTCTTCATTGTTTGACGCGAATCAAACATTCTATCTCTTTCGCACTTCATAAGAAAAATTCAAACGTGATTTGCATTTTTGAAGGTGCTGTCAGATTTAATCTTTTTTAATTCTTTTTATGCGGTGGAAACACCAAAAAGATTTATTTAATCTAAACTGAGTTAAACCTTTGGTGGAAACATAGCATTTAGTACCAATGGCCGGAGTCTATTTTCATAAAATTTTCTTTTGTTACAATTTGTCCGGGTCAAACCATAGATTTACTTGACTATACATACCTACATAATGTATGTAGTACCTATAATTTTTAAAACATTTTAGGGCATTCAAATTTTAAATATTTATTAATCTGCAGATCGAAACTAGATTTTAAAACAAATACCAACCCGATTTTGAGATACTGGATACGGGTGTTTCCATCGTTACGGGTGTGACAGTGAGACTCCATATTTTACTAATTATTCACATACTATTCCCAATTTATAAATAAAAACTTTACTATTCTATAGGACACCTGAAGACCTCTTAAATAAAATGCACGACTGGTACGCACGTACTTGCTCTTATGTTCAAGATACTGAGGGCTTAAGAAATTTGTATTTAAAAACATGGAAATTATGAGAGAAAAATGTAGAGAAGCATGACATTTAAATTGGCTAAAACAACTCTTTCGACAGTTTGAGGTGGAAAAAATTCTTGATTGAATATGATTGTATGGGAAAAAAAAAATTAAAATCGTTGGAGCGGTTTTTTAAAAAAAATATTTCTTATATATAAAAACCTGAAGATATTTTTAAGAACAAATTTTGGCATGCAAATCTAAAGTATATATTTATGTGTATATAAAAACAAATTTTGAAAAAAAATTGTCAACCCGGTTTTGAGATATCAAATTTTCAAAAGAAAAATTTTTTAATTTTTTTTTAAAATCCAAAAACTTTTTTTTGGAAAATTTTTATATGCAATATTATTTGATCTTATCTTAAATTTGTATATAAAAATTCATCTGAATAGCCTATAACGAAAAAATTCAAAATAAAAAAATACGTTCTATGACAGGTACTATTAATAGTTGCTAAGTGTAAAATTTTATAATTTTTGGTAGTAGATCGTATTAATTTTAGTATATGAAAAAGTTTAATCAAAATCGTAGGAGTCGTTTTTGAGAAAAAAAAAATATTTTCCTTGGCGGTTTTTTAACTTTTGTATGGAAGGTACCCTTATTTTTTTCATGAATGTATTTATTCACAACAATTCAACTATCTAAAACGTTTAAAAACAGTTTAAGAAATTCAACATTCTAAGCGAAAAACGGTTTTTATAAATAGTCTGGCAGGGCGAGGTTAGGTTAGGTTGAAGTGGCTGTCAGTCATGAAAACTGACACACTTAGACCATAAGTTGGCCCATTGTGATACCACAAGAATCTGGGAAGCCTTTCTCCCTACTTGATGAACCATTTGGAGCTTCTTATGAAGCGTAACAGACTACCTATGTCAACATTTACTAAATCACTAGGATCATTGAAGTAGAAATCTCCAAGATGGAGTCTTCGCCTATGAGATAGAGCAGGACAAGTGCATAGAAGATGAGGAATCGATTCTACCTCTTCCTCGTCCATACAGCTTCTGCAAAAATCGTTAGAGAATATGCCAAGACGCGTTGCGTGCTTGCCTATAAGACAGTGTCCGGTTATGACACCGAACATGGAGCTAATGTGCCATCTGCTTAGAGATATCAAACATTTAGATCGCTTAAAATCCATTACTGGCCAGATTTGTTTTGTTGCCAAGCAAGTGGTGATATTGTTCCACCTAAGGTTTGTTCTCTCTAAAGCATCTTGCTTTAGCATAAGTTTACATGTAGCGATGGGAATACCAATATCTGCCTTACTAGGTAGAAGAGGTAGAGTTGTTCCATATTTAGTTTTTGAATAGCCTTTACTGAAGCTTTCGACCCCTATTTCTTTTTTTGCCATCACTCACATCCAAAATCAGATGTGGGCTGTTTGTCTATCAGTTTTAGTTATGATTGAAACTCATCATCGAAATATTTAATTTTAATTTTTAATTTCGAGACTTTAAGAAAGCAAAATTTGTGATTATGTTGATGCCAGAAAATATAGATCATGATACGGAAATTCAATTATTGAACATAACCTCTTTCATATAAGATTTTTTAGTATTTCAACCGACATGTCCCTGTTTTTCAGCATGTTATGCGAATCGTCTTGAAATATATTGACTACCAAAATAGTGCAGTCTGTATAACAGCTAATAAAGCATTTTCTAAGCGGAAACTTTTGTCTACCTAAATTCTTTATAAAATCCTTAAGAAATTTATAAATGTAGAATATTTTATTTTCTGTTCAAATGTGTCATGTATCGTAAAACATGTTTCCGTTATATTTTGCAAACCTCAAAAACCTTAAGGTAGAACTATAAAAGTTGGAGGCCACGTAAGTGGTCTTACGAAACCGAGGGAATACAAGGAATTTTTATGACGCGCTCGTATTTGCGTTTTGATACTTTTCATTTAGTCTTCGTGAACTTTTGGTGTCGAAAATGAAGAGCGTTCATTGAAGGCTCCTACGTTCTACGGTTCTACGGAAGTGAACTGACAACTGACAGCTTGCTACAAAAATCAAAATGATGGAATGGAATCAAAGTAAAAAAATTGTACGCTTGATGCATAGTTTTTCAACTTCTTCTTTCTGATTGATGGATGAGTGAAACAAAATCTTAAATTTTCTTTAAATTACTGTAAAATCATTGCATATTAGTGGTTTTGTTTTTTTTTTCACTTTTGACCACTTTAGTGTATTATGGCTTATAGGTGACTTTTGAAATTGCCGTTCATTTAATACCTCGAAAGAATGGTTTAAGAGAAGGGTGATTTCATGAAAAGGATTGCGAAGCGCGTACCCGTCCAATCTAAACGATTAATGGTGAATTTCAAGAAAGGCTTTTAATTATTTTAAAAGCCATTTAGCCTTAAAATGATGTTTTTTGGTTTCACCAAATGCTTTTATATTTAAGAAGATTTTAAATGCCCTTGTAAACTAAAAGCTCGTTTTTGTCTCATTAAATTATAAAAGTCCTTTTTGCTAAGCCATTCCAGTCAACAACAGCTGATATTTTGCTGTCAGAATAATTGTCCCTCATCCATAATGCTTTTTCACTTTTTCTCATAGACCTAGCATGTGCGAGGGAAACAACCTCTATTTTTGAATCCAGGGATGTGAGAAAACTCAGTAAAATTAAAATATCCCTAAAATATCCCTTCTCTGTATTGGTGAAACTGACAAATTTTAAATGTCTGATAAAATTTAGAAGGAGTTTAGATAAAAGTAATTTTAGTGTTTGTTTATGAAATTGGCCATAAGATGCCTATGGACATATAAACTTCTTCTCTAGGACATCATTGGACAAAAATTTAATTTTGTGATCTAGTTTTTGATAAAAGCCTCTAAGAAAATGGTGAAAATGTCCGTTTTTCAAAGCAAATATAGCCATTATTAGCATTTATTGCAAAAAAAAAAAAATGTTTAATATTATAAAATTCCATATTTTTATTGGGACACTATATGGAAGAAAATTTTAATTTTGTACCTAATAAAAATTTTAATAATCTATACATCTATACATCTATACATCTATACATCTATACATCTATACATCTATACATCTATACATCTATACATCTATACATCTATACATCTATACATCTATACATCTATACATCTATAAATCTATACATCTATACATCTATACATCTATACATCTATACATCTATACATCTATACATCTATACATCTATACATCTATACATCTATACATCTATACATCTATACATATAAATAAAATTGGAGTATCTGTCGTTAATATTGAAATAATTTCAAGTTTTTGAGGTAAGGTGGTTGTTTACTTGCTAAGAAACATAACTGCATCATTTAAAAAAAATTTGTCTGTCTGTCTGTTTGTCCGCGGTAACCTTCAAAACAGCAGAACAGGTTATAATGGGACTTATGCTACATTTCCACCTAGCGCTAATCTGAGATTTAATGAGATTTACCTTAAATCTCCTTCAAATCTCGAAGATTTACCATACAAATTTATTCCGTAAATCTTGAAGATTAGAAATTAATCTTGTTAAATCTTCCTCGGACAAATAGTTTTACAAATCGAACTTACCTATTCTTACATGGTGCTGAACGATTCATTCAAGACTCGCATATAGTTCTTCATTGTATGACATGAATCAAACATTCTGTCTCATTCGCACTTCATAAGAAAAATTGAAACGCCATTTGCATTTTTGAAGGTGCTGTCAAATTTAATCTTTTTTAAATCTTTTTGTGCGGTGGAAACACCAAAAAGATTTATTTAATCTAATCTGAGATAAGCCTTTGGTGGAAACATAGCATTAACGTACATGTAGTGGGCAACTCTTGGAGTAATCTGGGCTACTTTTAGGCCGTGTGCCGATTGCGTTAAAATTCTGGTTAAATTTGATCCCAGTTAAATGTTATCCCTTTTTATAGGGGTGAGTAAAATTTAAGGTTTTTGCTGTGTCAATTGGATTAAATGGGATTTTTTTTTATATTCACTTCCCATTAGTTTTGTTGTTGCATTTTTCTCAGTAATGATAGTTCGCAAAATGAATGAATCATCTGAAAAAGTATTTTCAATTAATTTTATTGATTCTTTTAAATTATCAAGGATCTATCTCAAGTTATTCAAACTTCTTCTTGAGTGCATACTTTAATTTATTATAAGGTCTTTGTCTATATTTCTTATCCTTTCATTTAATTTTAGTTTTTTTTTCCATTTTTCATCTTTCCCGATAGGATTCATGACTTCTTGATAGCAAAATAAAATATTTATCTACATTCATCTCCCTCAGCTGTTTTTTTATAAGGGTTTACAACAACACAAACAAATCCGGATCGCTTAAGATACGCAGCCGAACGCGCCCAAAGACATGTCAAAAATTAACCACCGGCTAAAATTTTAACGAGCTCCTGAGCAGGTTAAATTTTGAAGTCTATATTCACCTCAGTAATGTCAAAATTTAGCCATGGGATCAAATTTAACCAGGATTTTAACGCAATTGGCACACGGCCTTAATTGTAAAAATGTTAAAGGTATCTTTAAAATATAAGAAAAAGAATGAAATTATGGGAAAATTATATCGAAAAAAATGATTCAGGAAATGATTATTTAAACAAGTAGAAATAATCAATTTTAAAAGAGTCAGAAAGTTAAATTAAAACAATAATGACATATATAGACTGAGTAGTGGTGAAAATTTTGATAAAAATGTTCGGATCTGCAGCGAAACCAAGGCCGTTTGACCACCGCAAGATGCATCAAAAAACGTGTTTACACCTTCCTGACACTTTTTATTCGTTCAAACTATATGCCATCAACCTTGCAGCCTTATGACGGTCCTTAAACCAAAATAATGCCCTTTTAAAATGCAATAATGCAATTGAAACGCTGCCACGTTTTATTTAAATAATAATTGAATTGGAGTGTTTGTCTTTAATATGGAAATAATTGAAAGTTGCTCAGGTGGTTGTTTATTTGCTAAGAAACATAAGTGTATCATTTTTAAAAATGTTGTTTGTTTGCACACAATAACATTCAAAGCGATTCTGACGAGACTACGTATACATGTAGTGGGAGTATCGTAGGGTACTTTTGATGATAAAAATGGTAAGGGTATCTTTGAAATATTAGAAAAACAGTGAAATTACGGAAAAATTATGTCGAAAAATTAAATTAAAAAAATTTTATTGAAAACTAGCCTTTACTCAACTACGTCAGCAAATAATGAAAAGAGTCTGTTTGTTGTACCAGTATTATTCCCTTTCTACTTTTATCAACACGACTTGAATTAAATGGACTACGAAAAATCCAAAGCTGATCTTCATTTTATTAAAATAAATTTCTTTGCATTTTATAGCACACAATATCAATACGGCGGCGGCGGTGGGCAGTGAGGCCGAGATTTGGTATTGTGATATACTTTTTTCTCAGTATTTTTCGGAAGAAAATTGGCTGCAATGAATGATTTTGGGGTAAAAAAAAGCTTTCATCCGAAACTGGGTTCAACCGGACCTTTGAAGTTTCGAGCCGTAAAACTAATTTGAATGATTTTTTTCAGGTTATCTTTGGTATTGGTAGTGTTCTTGTGAAGTTGGGTTAAATTCGGTCTTGCGTTTTGCCAAAAAGGTGCAGAAGCGCGCGTGGGTATCTGTTTTATGTAAAAAAAAAAACAAATCAGTTGAGTTTGAATTGAAATCAATCAATCATGAAATTTGGTTTTAACAAAATAAAAAAAAGAAAAAAATATAGTCGAATCTTGTGATCATCCGGAATTCGATTAATCGAGGACACATAATTAAAATGTTGTTTTCTTAATTTATTTTCGAAATTTTTGTCTACCCGGGCGGAGCCGGGCGGGCCAGCTTGTTCAAAATAAAAATGCTTGTAAATTTTTGAAAAAAAAAACGCATTTTTGACAGTCAATTTTGTATACCTAACGGTATTTTTTGACAATTTTTTTTTGTGGATATAAATTCAATTTACTTTTCACGATTTTGATTAATAATATAATCATAATTGTATCATTTGATATGATTTGATAGAAAATTCATGTAAATTTGGAAGTTAAAATCAGTTACTTTTACCAAACGGTTTTTAAGTACAATAATACGCCTCCTAATGACCAATTAGTGAATATACAAAGTTTTATAAAACAAATTATCTGATGAAAGTAAAAAAACCGGTCTTATATGTATATACAAAAAAAATGCAAATGACTGGTTTTGTTCAGTTCGGAACACTCTTAAATACCCTTTCAATGTTGGGTTTGATTAGTCCGGGAGCCAGCGACTGTTTTCAATGACCAATAGCAGAAAAGCCTTATATTTGGTTCATTTGATATCACTGATTAGTTAAAAGAAGTTCTGCGTACCAGTGGTGGGTGTGTCTGTGGCAGCCGCCCAAACATGTACAAAAATGTAAAAACAAAATTTGTTCAGGTGACCTTTTGTGGACACGTTTATGAGGTCGTAGTTAAACGAAAAAATGCAGTCAGCTAAACTTTGAGTGGGGGGATATACGTCCGCTTCTCATGTCAACACGGCAAGAAATGCGAAAAAAAACAGATTTTAGGCGGCTGCCACAGAAACACCCACCGCTGGTCAGCGCACTGATTTGCAATTTACTAACCTGTGATACCAAATGAAGCATATTATGAAAAATTGCCAGCTTTTCTGGAATCAGGCACTCAAAATGTTATCCATTAGTGGTATGATATATTATGTATTTTATATCACAGTACACATATTGAAGGTAATATCATTAGCGTTTTCATTTTTGTTCAGTTCTGCGCATCCATCAAAATCAGTGAAAAATAGCGACTCTACGTGACCCCGACTAGTTAAACATCAAAATTTCAAATACAATTATTTCAAGCTTTTTAGTGTTTATAAAATTTTTTTTAGTGCTATTTAAATTATCCTTTTGTGTTTGTTTTCTTCGTTGTTGTTGTAATACAGTGGAAGAGGTCACGTAAGGCTGCCATCTTGAATTTCTTTGACAGTTCTCATTTCGGACCACATGCGCAAGATAATACCTTAGATATGTGTACTGTGATTTTATATAACAAGATTGAACACCATCAGAGTATAAACGTAAATGGAAACGCCAATCTTAAAATGGAAACGGAATTTTATGTATTTATTTAATTTTTATCTAACAAAATTATTTCTTATAGTATGGTTCGTCTACACATTGTATCCATTATACATTAACATTAGGGTGGCACTTTTTTTTAGTTTCTTCCACCGTTCCCTTAAAAGTAATTAAAGTATCTTATTTAAAAAAAAATCAGTGTAAAATTTTATTTAAATCTGTTAATTTTAAAACGTCCAAAGGAACACTTTGAGATCATTGAGATTTTTCAGTCTTTAAGTCAAAATTTCGGTAAAAGTTTAAAATGGATGGAAAATCTTTATACTTGGTAGATTACTTGGAGTGTACAACCTTCTATTTTCAATTTTCTTAAACAATATTTACCCTATTGGAAATAACAGCAAATTCAAAAATACAACGATATTTATTGTTATGTAAACGGAGTAAATATTGTTTTAAACAAATTGGAAATATTTTCTTTGTATACTCTTTGTGTTACATAATATACATTTTATTTACTTTATTTTTATTTATATCGAAAGGCTGTACACAGTAAGATATAAAATCTTATAAACTAGCGTTAATCTATAAAATTAAGCAATTTGAAAATGGGAAAATTAAAAACCACTTTTTGCAAAAATAATACAATTTCATTATGTACCAAGTTTAAAAATTTTCCACTTTTCCACACTTTTACCGAAATTTTAAGTAAAAGACTAAGAAATATCCATGTATTTTGTATGGGAAATTTCAAGTGCTTGTTGGCAGGTGTTAATGGTAACCGATCTTGATAAATTTATATACAAAGTTTTTTAATTAGGCTGTTTAAAAGGCTTTTAATGGATGACGAAGGAAACTCAACCATTTCAAAATTTAGACACTGCACCACCCTAATTATACGTAATGTAAGTATACATTACATTTTACATAGTGTTTGTGTACTTCAAGTAGACAACCATTTGAATTGATGTTAATTTGAATGTTCCTAGCAAAAACTTTTCCTTCTTTGTAATATAGATCTGTGTTATGCACATACATATGTACATAATATAACAAATGAAAAGTCGAGGATGCTACCGCATCTGCAGAAAAAGCAATTTGAAATTCTGCCTAAAAGTGAACAAGCGAATTACCAACAGTGACCGGAAAATAATATCCTGTTGCTGGGTTATTGCATTCGGGATTTTTATTGCCTTCCTGTTTGTGATAGCATCATTGCACTTGAGTGGCCAGCTTCATGGCATGAAAGAATTTAAAGTATTTTCAATTGTTGTTTCTTAAATAAAAATCAAAAAATATTGATTTTTACCAGAACAATAATTTTTGTAATGCAAAGCTAATTTTTGTAATTGTTAGAAGCATGAAAGGCGTCGTGATTTCTTTTGGACAAAACTTAAGGGTAAGGAAGAGTAATGATTTAATGGGAAAGACCTGTGAAATTAATTTTTTACTTTAAAAATATGGTAAAGGAATAAATTTATGGTATCTAAGTACCTACTAATGCTATGTTTCAACCAAAGGCTTATCTCAGTTAAGATTAAATAAATCTTTTTGGTGTTTCCACCGCACAAAAAGATTTAAAAGAGATTAAGTTTGACAGCACCTTCAAAAATGCAAATGGTGTTTCAATTTTTCTTACACCCCGACTCCACAGGGCATACAGATGCCCAACATCGCAACCACAATCCAATCAACAATCAACAGATTTTTTATTTATATTTTATTTATTAAAGAAACTTTTTTTTTAAATCCAGCTACCTCTAGATACAAGGAAAAGCAGACAAAACTCACACGTACGTGAAACGTCAAATTTCATGGTCGAGCTTTGACCAGCATTCATGTCGTGTTCAAAAGTTTGTTTTCTTTGCCATGTCGTCGACAAGACATGGATTTTTCTGGCTCCATCGAATTTTTATTAGACACGTTCATCAGGGCTGTGTAGTGGTTCTGGCAAGGGAGTAAAGTTCTATTAGAACAAAATTCTTAGCTACGATGAACCGCTTATATAGCCGAGCATCTAATTGCACGAATTTTAATAAAGAGTCGTTGTTAAGGTTATAACTAGACTAGCTTTTATTTTCTTAAATTTCTTCTATTTATACTTACAAAACTAGTTTAACAAAATTTCATTTCATGTGCACAATAATCACAATTCCTCATTGGTAATACATTGCCTATGATCTACAAATGTATTACCCCACATGACATAAGAATTAAAATGTCCACTTGACAAAATAAACCTTCGGTTGTATTTCCTCAAAGGAATTCCGAATTCTCGGTCAATGTGACGCACATAATTGCAGTCATAAGCAAAAATCAATATAAATAAATATTGTATTATTTTAATGCACTTGGTGCATAGCGATCGACGATCACAATGTGTAATATGATCAGGTCAACGTACGATGGTATCGATAGGTGACGACTGACCATACTCAACATATATATATCAATAGATATGCATACGAGCGCATTGTTGTTTACAATTTTGATATTTATTTTTATTTACTTTATTTACATTTAGGTTTGAATACACAACCGCTGTCGTTTCACTTTTTCAGAGAGCAGTACTTCGAGGAAAAAAATAGCAGTACACAGTAGCACGGTGGTAAAATATATATACAAACATAATTGTGGATCCATTTAATGTCCGCTCAGCCTTTTCTCAGCGTCCGCTTGGCGTCCGCTCAGCCTCCGCTCAGCATCCGCTCAGCTTCCGCTCGGCGTCCACTCGGCGTTTGCTCGGCGTCCGCTCGGCCTCCACTCGGCGTCCGCTCCGTTTCCGCTCGGCGTCCGCTAGGCATCCGCTTGGCTTCCGCTCAGCGTCCACTCCACCTCCACTCGGCGTCCGCTAGGCAACCGCTCGACGTCCGCTCAGCTTCCGCTCCGCCCCTGCTCAGCGTCCGCTCGGCGTTTGCTCGGCGTCCGCTCAGCGTCCGCTCGGCCTCCGCTCAGCGTCTGCTCGGTGTCCGCTCGGCGTCCACTCCACCTCCACTTGGCGTCCGCTCCACCTCCACTCGTCCGCTAGGCATCCGCTCGGCATGCACTCAGCTTCCGCTCCACCTACGCCTGGCGTCCCCTGGGCATCCGCTTGGTGTCCGCTCAGCTTCACTCCGCCCCTGCTCAGCGTCCGCTCAGTGTTTGCTTGGCGTCCGCTCAGCGTTTGCTCGGCGTCCGCTCAGCATCCGCTCGGTGTCCGCTTGGCGTCCACTCGGCGTCCGCTCAGTATCCGCTCTGCATCTGCTCCACCTCCACTTGGCGTCCACTCCGCTCGGCATTCGCCAGGCATCTGCTTGGCATCTGCTCCACCTCCGCTCGGCGTCCAATAGGCATCCGCTCGGCGTACGCTCAGCTTCCGCTCCACCTCCGCTCTGCATCCGCTCGGCGTCCACTCAGCTTCCGCTTGGTGTCCGCTAGGCATCCGCTTGGCATGCGCTCAGCTTCCACTCCGTCTTGGCTCGGCATCCGCTAGGCATCCACTCGGCATCCGTTCAGCTTCCGCTTGGCGTCCGCTCCGCCTCCGCTCTGCATCCGCTCGGTGTCCGCTCAGCTTTTGGTTGGAGTCCGCTCAGCCTCCACTCAGCGTCCGCTCGGTGTTCACTTGGCATCCGCTCGGCGTCCGTTCAGCGTCCACTCCACCTCCGCTCGGGGTCCGCTCGGCATCCGCTCAGCGTCCGCTCAGCTTCCGCTCCGCCCCTGCTCAGTGTCCGCTCGGCGTTTGCTCGGCGTCCGCTCAGCGTCCGCTCGGCCTCCTCTCAGCGTCTGCTCAGTGTCTGCTCGGCATCCACTCCACCTCCACTTGGCGTCCGCTCCACCTCCGCTCGTCCGCTAGGCATCCGCTCGGCATGCACTCAGCTTCCACTCCACCTACGCTTGGCGTCCACTGGGCATCCACTTGGCGTCCGCTCAGCTTCACTCCGCCCCTGCTCAGCGTCCGCTCAGCGTTTGCTTGGTGTCCGCTCAGCGTTTGCTTGGCGTCCGCTCAGCGTCCGCTCGGTGTCCGCTCGGCGTCCACTCGGCGTCTGCTCAGCGTCCGCTCTGCATCTGCTCCACCTCCGCTTGGCGTCCACTAAGCATCCGCTCGGCGTACGCTCAGCTTCCGCTCCACCTCCACTCTGCATCCACTCGGCGTCCGCTCAGCTTCCGCTTGGCGTCCGCTAGGCATCCGCTCGGCGTCCGCTCAGCTTCCACTCCGTCTTGGCTCGGCGTCCGCTAGGCATCCACTCAGCATCCGCTCAGCTTCCGCTTGGCGTCCGCTCCACCTCCGCTCTGCATCCACCCGGTGTCCGCTCAGCTTCCGCTCGGAGTCCACTCGGCCTCCACTCAGCGTCCGCTCGGCGTTCACTCGGCATCCGCTCGGTGTCCGCTCAGCGTCCACTCCGCCTCCGCTCGGGGTCCGCTCGGCATCCGCTCAGCGTCCGCTCAGCTTCCGCTCCGCCTCCGCTCGGGGTCCAATCGGCATCCGCTTGGCGTCCACTCAGCTTCCGCTCCACCTCCGCTCGGCGTCCACTCGGCATCCACTCAGCGTCCGCTTGGCCTCCTCTCAGCGTCCGCTCCACCTCCGCTCGGCGTCCGCTTGGCATCCGCTCGGCGCCCGCTCAGCGACCGCTCGGCATCCGCTCAGCTTCCGCTTCACCTCCGCTCAGTGTCCGCTCCGCCTCCACTCGGCGTCTACTCCGCTCGGCCTCCGCTAGGCATCCGCTTGGCGTCCACTCCGCCTCCGCTTGGCTTCCGCTAGGCATCCACTCGGCGTAAAATCAGCTTCCGCTCCACCTCCGCTCTGCATCCGCTCGGTGTCCACTCAGCTTCCGCTCGGCGTCGGCTAGGCATCCGCTCGGCATCCGCTCAGCTTCCGCTTGGCGTCCACTCCACCTCCACTCCGCCTTCGCTCTTCTCTGCTCTGCATCCACTCGGATTCCGCTCAGCCTCCGCTCGGCATCCACTTGGCGTCCGCTCAGCTTCCACTCCGCCTCCGCTCAGCGTCCGCTAGGCATCCGCTCGGCGTCCACTCAGCTTCCGCTCCGCTTCCACTTTGCCTCCGCTCGTCGTCCTAGCAAGACTGAAATGTGTTATTTCATAAAACGGTAAAAAGAGGTACAATTCCACTGTAGATCTTTCAGAAATTACTTGTTTCTAAAAAAAATACTTATTTTCAAGTTTACTTGATTATTTCAAAAACAGACACAGACTAGAATCATGATTTTTACGTCATTTGAAAGATATTAAACTCACCTTTCATTCGATACCAAATACATAGGGGTTTGTCTTGCGCTTCCTTTGATATAAAACTTTATTTGCTTATAAACGGACAAAAATTTAGCTGGAAATATGAGCTTGAATTATCAATAACTCAAAGTCCCCACATACGATTTTCCTAAAACTTCATAGTTTCAATGTGCTACCACTCACCTTTTTTTTTGATACCACTCTTGTTCATGCACGCTTTTGCATCAGTGCGTCATCTCCTTTACCCAATTATTTCCTTATAAATATTGTTTTATCTACATATGAACATATTTTCAAATTTGAATAATTTGTTTTTTTTTTTTCTTATTGTTTTATGTTTTAATGATTTTCAATTCATATCTTTAAAAAAGTATCGTTTTACGTATTCCCAGTCAAATTTCATTTAAATCTGTTATTTATGTAATATTTGTACTAGTTAAGGTATAGAGTTAGAATTGGAAATTAATTTTGCTTAAAGCCTATCTAATCGTTTAATGATGACGATGAGCATGAAGGCATTTATGAATATTCAAAAATAAAAAAACTCAAATAACTTCACAAAACAAGTATGCATGCAAGGAAAGGGCTACCTTTCTGTGCTGACAATTAACAGTCTTTTATTAACATTTATTGGTTCAATCAGGCTTTCATTGAAATCATCTTTGTACTCTCTAACATTTTTATTTTCTATCAATTCAAACGGAAAGGAAACATAAATGCAAGTCCAAGCTGTTAAAGCCATCAAAAGTTAATTTTCACATTTCACAAACTCCCAACAAGCTATGGAGGTATTTTCACAACCATTATGTATACATATATATGTATATGTATTTCTTTCACATGTGCAAAAAAATTTTGAAAAGCTAAACAAAAAACATCGTAAAGCGAAAAAAGCCCACTGGACCCTTTGAAATGTGATCGTTTAACAGTAGTAACGTACAATACATGCGAATATGGGCAATATGCAAAATGCGCTAACAACAATGTTCACACTCGCTTGCAAAAAACGGCAAAAACAACCCTCTGGTGATTGGGAATGCCCATACCCACTCATCTTTGACTTTTTATGTGCACTCGAACGTAATTACGAACTTGAATTACAATTTGCATGCCTCGTGGGAGAAGAGATAATACATAAATGTACCTACTAAAGTAAAGTGCCCAGCTGTGTCGCATATTTGCTCTAAGCTGAATTTGACAATTTTACACTTAAAACTTTTTGTTTAAAATTAAATTTTCTACTGAAATGGATGGTTTCCAAAATTTCACAAAAAATTTTAGCAAGAAAAGTCAACAAAAACCAACATACAAAAATTGAAAGATTAAGAATTTTTTCGGAGCAAAAATACACTCAAGACAAACTGATACAAAGTTAAGTAGAGCATAAAGGCCTTAATATTACATACATGTTAAAAAAGCCACATCTCGGTCAGTTTTTGCCCGAGAGCCTCTTTTTTGGGACTTTATGACAAATTTAACATTCCAAGCACCTAGTACCAAATCTTATATTAATCGGACCAGCCGTTCGGTCTGTAGGTCTGAAAGCATTTCCAAACTGCCGAAGAACAAAATTGCGAAATAACATACATTTTAAATATTTTCGATAGTCATAATGTCATATTATATCAAAATCTTGATTTCGAACATTTTTACGAATGTCAAATTTGCCATATTGTCGCGGAAAATATGCTTTCGGACCAAACTGCGAAAAATTATTTAGAAATGCTAAAGTTTGAAATGCCATATTAAAGCCTTTATTCTCTATTTTATTTTGTCTTTGCGTGTCTTGACCCTATCTTTGCTTCAAAAAAATTTAACAATTTAAAGAAAAATTTAGAAATCTTATTTTTATTTTTTTTAAGGTTGGTTTAACTTATTTAATTAATTTATTTTTTTAGGTTGTTAACTTGCCCTGCTTAAATTTCGCTATGCAATTTTTTGACCTATCCATTTCAAAAGCAAATTTAATTTTGAACAAAAAGTCTTAAATGTAAAATTGTCAAATTCGGCTTAGTTTTCGAGCTATACCAAAAATATTGAATAATGTAAACACAATAAACAATTACTAATTTGAGTTATTATATTTATGTGCTAAAAATGCTACCAATAATTTTTTGAAAATATTTCTTTCCAAACAAATGTCTAAACAATAATAGACATAAAATAGTTTACAGCAATGGGTTAAAGGTTCGCGTAATCCATAGTTAGTTCTTTTTTAAACTTCAAATAGTAATGGCATTGGTCTTTATTCTCTTGAAGGAGCATAATCATTTATATACTATAAAGCAAGCTTGGGCTATCAATAAAACTAAATGTAACATCCCGAACCAACATTACACTATACATTTCTCTACGAGACTCGAGGGATTGCATTGCATTCCTAGCAAAAGACTTTTTAAGCGATAAGAAAAGTGTATAGTACTGACACTACCAACAAATTTTCTCAGAACAAAACGTAAAAAATTTGTCTGTACTCTTTCAATCTTAACAATATTATTTTGAGTTGTTGGATTCCAAACAACTTTAATGTACATGGATCAATAAATTCAAAAGAATTTCTCTTCAAAAATCCCAACAAAGAATTTTGTTTTGAAAGCGTTTTGTAAATCTGTTGCCTAAAAAATATCTGTGGTGTTTTGGATAAACATGATAGCTCCATTTTAAAATTTGCGTCCATTTTACACCGAGCTGGAGGTGAAACGAGTTTACCGATTTTCTTCAAATTTGGAATAGTTATGAACATGTTCTTTGTCAAATAATGTTTCAAATTTGAAGGAAATCGGTGAACCCGTTTAGGTTCTAGCTCAATGTAAAATGGACTTAAAGACGCAAATTTTAAAATGGAGTTATCATGTTTCTTCCAAACACCACAGGTATATATATGTAATTATAGTCTGGGAGATGACCGTAAAATTATCTATTTCATCGCAGCTATTAATATTGGAAGCAGAGGAAGCTTACCGTCAAATAGCTTTAGCCCAAGCATTTACAAAACCACTTGACAGGCAAGCTTGTCATGGTTGATATTTTTTTTAGAAAATACACTTTACAGGATCCCATTACAAAAATTCAAAAAATGGGGTGTAAAATGAGATCTAAAACTGTCTTATATACGATAACGATATACATATGTATGTACATGATCAGACTGGCTTTTGTTGGTTTTACCATAAAGCTGGAACTATAATGCTCGGAGGGGCACTTAAGTAGTCGGAAGAAAACAAGCAAATACACGGAAAACATGTGACACGGCTATAATTGCGGAGTGGAAATTTTCGTCAAGTTTCGTTCAACTTTGGTTACGGAAGTGAGGTGCGCTCCCGAGCGCAATAAGATAAAGAATCCAAAACCACCAAATCCATTAGCCAAATATTTTTTTTTTCAATTTTACGATTAAGAAGAGCCAGCGAGAATCAACGAAATGCAACAAACTTTTTTTTCTCTTGTAGTCGAACTGTCAACTATTCACCAAGAATTCCCGTACATATTGCTCGTGAACGAAAATTCTCCACTTTTGTCTCCACACAGCTTCACAAGCACGTTCACGGGTGACAAAAAGCAAACTTTGTAGGGATTCACGGCAAGATTCATATGTATGTATGTACTAGACCTTAAACTCAAGATGTTGTTCAAATTGAACCATTCACTCTTCATGATATCATCATGCTTCTGAACATACAGATATTATGGAAACTTGCCGGAAACAAAAATAAATACGAAGTAATTAAGATCACCGAGCCTTCTGAGAAGAATTTTACTCCAGTATCACATATTAATTACAATGGATTTATCATGTGACATAACCAAGAAACCATATCATGGTATGGTAACCCCAAAAAGTAATATGAGAGCTAGATTTTATTTAAACTTTTATCCTTTCGCCTTTTTTGTATTTATGTTTAGCTATTCCTGGTAACGCCGCAGCCATGGTTACTTAAGAGAATATTTTTCTAATAGAAGAGGTACATGTTCTTGTATATTGAAAATTAATACGCTTAAAATTAAAGTGGTAACACAAGTAAGTACACTTTACGGACAGCTGTGCCGATATAAAAAATCAAAACCAAGGCTAATTGAATAGAATTTATTCATAAAAATAGTCAGTAATTAAGGTTTTCATGAAAAAGAAGTTTTCCTTATAAACACTTTAACATGAATAAATGATTTTAAAATGAAACCAAAATGTAATGTCGCATGAACTTAATTAAATATAAAAACATGAAAATGTATTCAATCAATTTTTAATGAAATTGAAACTTGTTCCTAAATGAGAAAGAAAAGAAACAACAAATTAAACCGGGACAATTAAGACTAAAAGTAGATATTAAAAATAGGAGTATTTGTATCTATGTAAAAACCGGCCAAAATTATTTTTTGTTTTTAATGGATTCATTTACATCTAATTAATTTTTCCTCAGATATTTGTTCCAGAAGATTAGATATTTTGACAACATAATCTGTTTGAGACTGCAATGTATGTACAGTGTACATACTTGTGAACATTAAAGAAAGACCTGTTTCAATATATACAGTATATTTTGGAGCTTTCAGGGGCAGATTAAAAAGCTTTTTTTTTCAATGGAGCTCGCAGTTCAAACAGGTGCCAAAAAAGTTAAACTTGAAAATAAGAAAAAGGGCAAAAACCTTTAACTTCGAAAATACTCAAAATAGTTCGACGCAGTAAATTTTATTTGTACGAAACGCCAATTTATAGGACTAAAGGCCATAAAAAGCTATTTTGAATCAAATTTGATTTGATTTGTGGAAGTGGTTTTTACTTACTTACAAGCTTAAGGTGGTGCCATAGTCTAGGGTGGACCCGGGCCTTAACCAACAAGCTTCTTCTAGCTGGCCTGGTTTCTAGCTAGCTGTCTCCAGTTTCACCCTCCCAGTTGGTTGAGGTCCTCTTCCACTTGCGTGCGCCACCTGTTTCGCTGTCCACCTTTATTGCGCCGCCGCACAGTGGGGAAAACGTGGAAAAAGTTCAATTTTCAAAAGTATCAATTTTTATGTTTCATTATTCGTTTCTTATAGTAAAATATTTGTTGAATCAAGAAATGATAACCGTTTTCAGATAAAATATATGTAAGCCCGGAGTTTATCATCGAAAGTTGAAAATGAGGAGAAATAGAGAGAATCAGGGGTGGTTTTCGAACGATCCGTTTACACTAAATTCTTAAATTTTTTTAATGATTCTTCCATTTATGGGATTAAGATAACCCAATAAGTAATACTAATACTTTTATTGAGCGGGAAAAATTATACACTAGTCAACAATATTAAAGGAACAAATTTTTTTTCAATTTTTGTTAGCGTTTTTTAAAGAGCTGTATCTTTGTGACGAGTGATCGTATTGAGTTGAAATAAAAAGCATTTTATGTTTTTTGTTTCGAGATTTGTTTGCAAAGAAATTTTTTTGAAGTACCGTTATTGCGTTATTGCAAAAAATGAGACGAAACAACAAAATTATTTTGTTTTTATTTTTTTTGAAGGTCCTCATTTCTATGGATAAATTTTTTTGAGTCAATTAAATGTCATGATCAGATACCTTGTTTATTCAGCTTCAATTTAGTTTTTTTTGTTGTTTTCGTACGATTTTTTTTGACATGGTTTATCTGACTTTGAATGAAAAAAGATACTTTTAGCATTGATTACCAATATCTCAGCAAATAATAATGTTATAAAAAATTCAAAGACAGTTTTGGAAATTTGAAAAAGCGTTTTACAAGATTTTTTATGATTTTGTAGAAATTATTTTTTTTACCGTTCACCGTTAGTTTAAAAAAAGTACTAAAAACCGACGTTTAGTGGTCTTTTCGTAAAGTCATACACTAAAACAAAAAAATTAAAGTAAAAATTAAGATATTGATATCTTAAGCTAGGGGCCCTAAAATATTGGTAAATATGAAATATTTTGTCTTATATTTTACTACATATTTAGAATCCATTTTTAACAATTTAACGTCAAAATAATAATAAGAAGGGTTTTATATAAGAACAATTTGAAAAGTTACGATGTCACATCGTAGTTTTTATTCAACAATATAATAATGTGTAATATGATAATCAGTAATATTTCTTCATTAAAACTCACTGTCAAAAATAAATTTTACAATATTTGGTAGTTAAAATTACGATATACACATGAATGTAAATATATAAAATAATAAATACCGTTAACCCTCAATAACCCTTAATAACTTGATAGTAACTATTTCAAAGAGGTCAAATTAACTGTCAGTTTCATTCTTCGTTTGTTAGTTACTCCACATAGTAACGCTATCCGTTGAAGCAGCTCAAGAAATTATCCACAGACAAACGATTAAAACAACAAAACTGAAATGGAGAGAAAGCTTCAAAGTACGATATAGAAGGAATCTCGATCGAGAATTAGAAGTCAGCTTAACATCAATCTCGTCGGTGCAGGGTACTGATCAACTTTTCAAACACGTGCAAGAAGTTATAACAAGAGCTGCTTCTCAGAACACATCAACTGAGAAGAATAAACAAAAATGTGTGTGGTTTGATGCAGAGTGTAGGAGGGTAAGAAAATCATGTTTTGCTTTTTTAAATTTGTTTAGAGCCACAAATTCAGATTTTTATAAAGCCCAATACCTGAATGAGAATGCTTGCTTTAAGGCTATGTGCAAAAAAAAGAAAGCTGAATTTTACAACTCCCTCGCACACAAACTCGGATTCACTAAAAATTCAAAGGAATTCTGGAAAATCGTCAGGGATGTAGGAGATTTTCAATCAACCTCAAGTGTGCTTGTAAAAACGGAATTACTAACAGATCATTTTAAAAGCCTTTTGAACAATAGTAAAGAACACCTCAGTTATGAATTTGGACTTCCCAATATCTATGTCGAAGAATTGGACAGTTCTATAACATTAAGAGAAGTTGAAAGTGCTTTGAAAAAAATGAAAAATGGTAAAGCATCCGGTTCCGATGGGATACCATTAGAATTCTATAGGTTTTCAACTGATGTGTTTCTTTGCCAACTAACGCATCTTTATAATGAAATATTCGACAATAGTTATATACCAGTGGAATTTAAGAAGGCTATAATTTTCCCTATATTTAAAAAAGGTGATAGTGGCATGCCAGAAAATTATAGGGGAATATTGTTCCTAAATGCGATAAGAAAAATATTTGCACAAGTAATGTACAATAGACTGTCTTTGTGGGTTGAGAACAATAATTTGTTGAGTAACTGTCAGGCGGGCTTCCGTCCAGGATTTTCGACTATCGATCAAATATTTGTACTCCAAAGCATTGCGAGGAACTTTATTGAAAATAAAAAAAAAATTATACTGCTTTTTTGTAGATTTTAAGGCAGCGTTTGACAATGTTAATAGAAAAAGTTTCCTATTTAAGCTTTGTTCCACTATAGGTATGTCTTCGAAGTTTTTAAGGATGTATGAAGAGCTTTTGTCGGGTTCGTCTGCAGCTGTTTATAGTGATTCAAAAAATTCAGTTTTTTTTTTTGAGCCCCATTATCTTTGCACTTTTTATCGATGACATCGTTAAGTATTTACCGGGAGGAGCAAGGTTTGCAGGCTTAACTTTGAAGGTCTTACTGTACGCCGATGACTTAGTCATTTTGGCTGAGGATCTGAAAACACTTCAGCTAATGATAAATAAACTGGCCGAGTACTGCAAATTATGGGACCTCCAAATTAACACTGACAAATCGAAGGTCATGATATTTGAAAAAATTATGCGGAAACAAGTAGAACATGAAGCTTGGTTTCTTAACAACGAAAGACTTGAAGTAGTGCGAGAATACAAATATTTGGGAGTAACGTTCGCTTCAAACCTGAGAGGGAAAAACCATATTAATGCTAAATGTAATGCAGCGAAAATTGCCATAAACACCATGTGGAAGAAATTTTACGGAAATACCAAAATTTGTGCTTCAGCTAAATATAAAGTGTTTGAAGCCACTATAAATTCTTGCTTATGTTACGGAAGTGAGGTTTACGGTTGCACACCAGTTGAAGAGTTTGAGAAACTTCAGAGATTTTTCTTTAAGCGCTTGTTTCGACTCCCTAGTACAACCCCAACGTACGCTATATATGTAGAGTCCGGACTGCGAAACGTCTTTCTGCGCAATTTAAAAGCCAATGCAGACTTCATTGTAAGGACAGTACAAAAGAGCAGCAATAACCTGCAGAAACTTATGATGTTATCACTGTTTAGATCTAAAAAGGGGATCTTTGAAGATTAGTTTAGATTAGCACAAGACCATAATCACTCGCTGAACTTATCGAGTAACTTTGAAGAATGGCAAGGAGTTTTCTATGACTTGATTGCAGTGTTGTTGATGATAGGATCTATATGGATAATGTGCATTGAGCATCTTCATCCATGTCCCGTCTAACATACAAAGAGCTTAATCATCAATTATGTTGTGGTAGTTATTTTACGGATGATTTAAGTATCGAAAATATAAGTTTTATTATACGTGCTAGAACTGAAATACTTAATCTAAACTTTATTCCTTACAGGGAAGATCTACCAGGATCCTGCTGTCTCTGCAATCTCAACGATCGTGAGGATATAATTCACTTTCTTGGTGTATGCCCAATCCTCCAAGAGATAAGGAGACTTTATTTTGGACAGAGCAGTCTGACTAGGCACGAATGTTTGGGAGTTCTAAATGGCGATAAGACTTGGAAAACTCCATCCAATTATTGTAGACACGCGTTTGCATATCGAAATAGTTTCTTTTAAATATTCTATTCCTTAAAAACATAAAAATGATTCAAAGAATACTGGAGAACATGAGAAGCGCCAACAACGAGCGACTAGGGGCGCTCGGAGTGAATATAACCCCCATCTTTGAGTGGATTAAAACCCACTTATGCTTCGAATGCAATCCATCGAGATATTTGTTCGCTATTTCTTTCATTGCCCTTTTTTGATTTTATAATTTTTATATGCTTATAGATGCACATATACTTCATTATTAATTTTATAATGTTCACTCTGGCAGACGGAAAAACATCCATGCCATATTTATTAAATCAATGTATGTATATTGTCAAAATATTTAAACAGTTAATAAAATAATAATAATAATAATAATAGTAACGCTATCAGGTGTTATTTCGATGGCTTATTCAGTTTTAGTGGATTTAATTTTAAAAAAGAATTTTTGTGTGGGTGGTGTCAGTGGAAATTTTCTGTAATAATTCCTTATACTGTTCTTTGTTATGTCTCAGAATTTAATGGAAATGAATAATGTATGTAGTACAGATTTTATAGAATTAAGACTGGTTCCAAAAAAGTCGAAAAACGCCCACAAAATGGGCGTTGTAAGAACTTTGCTAGTCCAATTTCCAAAAAAATAGTTGTTCAAGGTTTAGTTAACATCCAAATTTGTAACAACTTTAACGAATAATTACTTTTTTCTTAAGTAGGCGTGGCAGTAGGCGGAAATTTATTGTATTGGTTTTTCGTCTTAATAGCAATCATGCCTGAAAATTTCATCAAAATCGGTTTGGTGGTTAAGTTTTTAGGGAATTTTTACCACTCTCCCATACATGGTGCCCCACTGTGCGCCCGTCCAACGAAGTTGGTTTCAAAGACTTTCCGGCGTCCGAACCGGAGCATTGATGTCCATTCGCTCTAGGTGACCCAGCCATCTCAGTCATTGGTTTTTCAATTTTATGGCTGTCGGTGTTGCTGTACAGCCCATAGAGTTCGTTGTTGTCTTTTCTTCTGCATTCCACGTATGTATATGCAGACGGGACAAAAAATCATCCGGAGAATTTTCCTCTCAAAACAGCCTAAAGCATTCTCATCCAGCGTTAATAGTGTCCATGCCTCTGCATCATACATGATAAGCGTCTTATAAAGGGACACTTTAGTTGCTCGAGAGAGAGCTTTGGCTTTCTCAAAAGCCTTCTTAGCTCGTTCGTTTGATCTCAGCACTGGTATCGTTCGCTGAGTTTATACCGGATCCTAGGTTGACAAATTCTCTGACCACCTCAAAATTATAGCTGTCTATAGTGACGTTCTGTCCGAGACGTCAGTGTTGGGTGTCCTTTCTTGTTGAAAGCATTTCGTTTTGCTTTCATTCACCGTTAAACCCATCTTTTTGGATTCCTACACAATTACCACGAAAGCACCACTGACATCACGCCTTGTTTGTCCGGTTATGTCAATGTCGTCAGCGTAAGCAAGTAATTGCAACGGACGGACTTTTAAAGGATTGTGCCTATAGTGTTGACGTGAGAGGTTTGCAAGGTATTGGTGAGGTCTTTGCCGACATTGATAATGGAGCAGCGTGCATTCGCCATTGTCATCCTGCATAAACGGGGGAGTCCGGAAAAGATGCTAAAATAAGATATTGCTCTTTATAGCTCGTCTCTATAGATACATTCATACGCGGCCTCAAAATCGATGAAAAGATGGTGGGTATCAATTTAAAAATCCTGAGTTTTTTCCAAGATCTGCTGCAGTATGAATATTTGGTCGATGGTGGACTTTTCTGGCTTAAAGCCACACTTATAAATGGCTTCAGGCGTTCACAAAGCACGGCAGAAAAGATCTTGTATGCGATCTTGTAACCAACATCGTCCAGGTTGAATCGTGCAATCTGAATGGTAGCGGAATTCGGTTAGTCATCGTCGCTACACAATTTGCAGAGAGTGGAAGTGGTTTTTATTAGATTGCAAATATAGTGAAATGTTTTTTTTAGGGAGTTTTGTTTTTTAAAACTATATTTACCGCAAATTAAATATAATAACAATATAGTTTTTAATCTCAAATACCTGTAAAAGGCAAACAAACAATATAAAGGGTGATTTTTTAAGAGGTTTAGAACTTAAAAAAAAAAAAAACACAAAAAATTCGAAAAAATTAATGAAATATTTATTTGAATCGATAGTTTGAACCTTGCAATTTAATGTTTAAAGATAATTTCATGCAAATGTTGACCGCGGCTGCGTCTCAGGTAGCCCATCCGCTGAGTCCAATTTTGGCATACTCTTTCACACATATCGGCCGGTATCTCACGAATGAATGCATGGATGTTGGCTTCCAGTGCGTCAATCGAAGCGGGCTTGTCCCTATAGACATTAGCCTTGACATACCCCCACAAAAAATAATCTAATGGTGTCAAATCGCACGATCTAGGCGGCCAATTGACCGGCCCGAAACGTGAAATTAACTGTTCACCAAACTCGCCTCGCAATTACGCCATTGTTTCGCGTGCTGTGTGGCATGTGGCACCGTCTTGTTGAAACCACATATCATGCAAGTCAAGAACTTCCATTTCGGGCAAAAAAAAGTTTGTTATCATCGCTCGGTAGCGTTCACCATTGACAGTAACGGCGCCGAATCGACATTTCGCGGTCTTCTGTCACACTAGCTGATACGGCCGCAATATTTTCTTCACTACGCACAGTACGTAAACGTGTTGGTGGTTTAATGTCCAACAAAGTAAATTTGGTGCGAAATTTGGTAAAATTCAATAATTTGCAAGCGTTGTTCATTTGTAAGACGATCCATGGTTAAATTGCAAACCAAACTGAAGCTGTTTGACAGTGACACAAGGTACTAAACACACGTCAGCTGTCAAAACCAGTGTTGCCAAAACCAAACCAGCTAAAAAATCACCCGTTACATATTTTGTAACGAACAGTGTTGAAATTATTCAGTAAAACATACCTGTATTTAACAGGGTTAGGAAAATAAGTAAATAAAATAAATACATAGTACGGTGTCCATATTTTAGAAAGCTGAATAATGAACAAAAGAAAAAAGAAACAAAATTCAACTCAATCTTCAATCATTTATTCCATTAAATAATAAATATATATCCTCTGAGAAAAAATGGCTAAACTTAAAATAAAATAAAAATGTTATAAAGCTCTAATCAATTCAGTCTTTGTTTTAAGCTTAGTACGCTGCTGATGCGAAACGAAAAATCCCATACAAAAATGACAGCAGAATCATAAACTATAAATTAAGTTCTACTTTTCGTTCTGCAGTACGCTGTTCGATGAGTGAAATTGATGGTTGTAGCAGATTATTTGGAGAAGTCTACACTCTTTTTTCGCACACAATTAATTGCCCAGACCATAATTGTGTCCGAAAAAATGAAATTGGTATTTGTTCGTATTTATTTTTGTTGTTTCTTTCATTACAGCATGGCTGCTTATAATTTTTTTTGCATTTGCACTTGTTTTAATTTTTTGAATTTGTGCAACTGTCAATGAATATTTTTCCGCTTCGTTTTTGTAAGCATTTCGTTGTCTTGTTGGACAATAACTAAAAATTTCGTTTCGCATCAGCATCGTATAAGGCTTTACATACAAACTTAGAAATAAAAAAAAGCTTAAAAACTAAGGTCAAGAATTTGTACTGGTTTCAATTTCAATTTCAATTTTTTATTAAATGTACACTTCCTTCTGAGTAGCATCAGGGTAAGCTAAAATAATTTTCAATATTGAATTGCTTTTTTATAAATAATTTCAAATAAAACTTACAAATCTCAATTCTTCAGCGCAGATGCAGACAACACACAGTTTGCAGACAGCTGATGTGTTCATGAAATGAATAGTTTTGGACTTGCACATGACAGATAAGGCCAAAAGCGATAGAGCGCGGCAAGGAAAAAGAAATTCATACTAGATTTATTATTTCTTCGTTCACTAACTAAGGGCACGTTAGCATCATCAGTTTCTTTCATTAAATTTTAGCGTTCCCAATGTGTGCGTTATTGTTTTTGAACAAAATTAATAGTCTAGTCAAATGGTGTTCAAAAGGGACTTGAAGTGGAAAGTTCTGGTGTAATTATTTTTAGTGGCCCCCTTTATGTTTTTGGGGTCGCTGAACACGATTCTGAAGTTGTCCAACCAAATTTTTCACGGCAAATATGAGAATTCATCAAAAAACGTCGAAAATTTCGACATTTTTTGTCTTTTTTCCTTATTGCTCAAAAATTATTTATTTTTTGCAAAAAGCGCTTATGCAAAAATAAAGACAGTAAGATTACCTACAATCTACGCCTATATTATTTTTTTGTACGACTTATGGTTTCTGCGGAAACAGTCGTTGAAAAACAGCCAAAAATCTGTCATTTTTAAAAAATTGCATAAACGATTTTTTTGTATTGTTTTCTTCATTACATGAAAAGTAGGCAATGAGTTATTATGTTATTTGCATTTTCTAATTGTAGTTGTCTAAAAGTATTATATTGCAGTGGTTAAGTGTCTAAGCTTCAGTATTCCAAACAGTCAAAATGTCCATTCAAAAGTGTTTTATTTGTGACAAAGATTGGAGTATGGTGCAGTGAAAGTGGTGAATGAAAAAGCAATTGAAACGCTCCTTCAAGCCACCAAGAAGAGAAAAGACGGAAAGGGAGCTTCTTGGGCAGGTAAGAAATCAGTGAAAGTGCATACAACCTGCCAAAAAAGCTATATAAATGGTAAATGGTAGGTAGAAATGGTGACAAGAGCGTAACACTCGCTCTTTGCCCAATTAGCACTGGATTGCGCCGTTTTGATACCATAACTCGTTTGACCTGTGTATGAAAGCAGTCTAAAGTGAGGATTTGCGGGTTTATTCTCTGAGAGGCTTATTCCTCAGGTGTCCCGTTCCCTGGGTTGGATGTGAGATTTCCTCCAGTGCGGGTTGGAGATCATCCTTCCCAAGAAACCAGAAAAGCGTTCCTTGCTTTGAAAAAGGACGGCTGTGAAGTATGGTTGAGGTACCTTGTGAGTCAGTACAAAAGACAGGAGTTGCGTCATAGGACACTCACTCGATTGGATCGCATCTCTATTAGATCGCATCTCGCCCGAGCTTGCTACATTAGCCGTTTTCCTTTGGAGGTGGCGAAGTACTTACGAGTAGATAAAAACCCTAATCTAGTACTACCAACTGCACATGCTCTCATGCGCGAGTAGATACATTTTACATGGGAAAGCAGTTTGATATGTTCCATTGAAAAAAGCTGGCAAAGTACTTGCAAGTACTTCCCCACCTCCAAAGGAAAACGCCTATTATGTCGAGCTCGGTAGGTTGTAAAATAGCAACGAAGCGCGATCGATCCGACCATGTGATCATCATTGCCATTGAGCATCATGAAGCCCCGCAGAAACCCGGGTTCCTATTACTCACGGTCTTTGGATCTGGGGGGAAACATGATGCAGAACGCAACCGATTTTCGTCTCAGATCCATTTCGTGGCGTTTAGAAAAGAGATCAAGTCTTTGATGTTCATTTCGGAAAGTTCGTTTAGGTCCTCAAAAAAAGCCATTCCAAACGATTGTGCCTCTCATTCTGGCTAGAGCTGAACATTGACAGAGAAAATGAAGGACTGTTTCCCTTACTTGCTGGTCTCCACATCTGTGACAGTGAGTATTGTAAGGAATACCCAGCCTCGCCGCATGTTCTCCAATTGACCAGTGTCCAGTGCAGGTTGCTACGACCCTCGCTATGTCCCGCTTGGGTCTACACATGAGATCAATTGTTCGGGATTTATTAAAGGCGGGCTAGATCGTTCTGGATATTTTGCAGTTGGTCAAACTGCTCCACCTAAGATTGGATTCCCTAAGGAAAATTGACAATATATTGCCCTTCACAACTCCAAGGGGAATGTTGACTCTTTCCGCAAGTGAGATGTGAAGGGCTGATCCTTGCCTGGCTAGTTCATCTGCCCGTTCATTTCCCTCAATGCCACTGTGACCAGGAACCCAGATAAGAGTGACCTTGAGGTTAATATTTAGACTTGCGAGCTCATCAGTAGCCGAATCAATGGCTTTCACAGCTGCCTGACTGTCTGTAAGGATGGCCGTATTACTATTTTGGTTTGGTATCTTGCATGCCTCCCTAATTGCCAGTATTTCAGTATGAAATACACTAGCAAAATTCGGTAGCCGAAATGACTTAGAGATGTTGAAAGACTCAGAGAAGACTCCTGAGCCAACACCGCACTCCATCTTTGAGCCATCAGTATTGATAGTTGTGTCGAAGTCTCTCGTCACGGCGTCATCATCCCAGTCCCCTCTGGATGGGAATAAGACTTTAAAATCTTTACTGAGGCTCATTGTAGGAGCGCGGTAGTCAGTGGGAGTCGAAAGTATATCTGCGGGAATCAAATTTGAGATATTGCTGTGACCATAAGGTTTATCAACCCAAGAATTTGATTCTTTAAGTCTTAAGGCACTGCATGATACTAAATATTTTATGTGTAGATCAAGTGGTAGGAGGTGCAGAAAAACGCTTAAGGCATCCGTTGGGCAAGACCTGTGGTACCAAAACTAGCTGTTCTTTGAACCTTTTTGAGTTTGTCGATGTTATTTGCCTTGTTAAGTGCGGCCCACCAGACAATCGAACCATATGTTAGAATTGGCCATATACGTCCAAAAGATCATCTTCACTGCACCATACTCCAATCTTGGTCTCAAATAAAACACTTTTGAATGGACGTTTTGACTGTTTGGAATACTGAAACTTAGACACTTAACCATTGCAATATAATACTTTTAGACAACTACAATTCGAAAATGCAAATAACTTAATAACTCATGGCCTACTTTTCATGTAATGAAGAAAACAATACAAAAAAAAAATCGTTTATGCAATTTTTTAAAAATGACGGATTTTTGACTGTTTTTCAACGACTGTTTCCGCAGAAACCATAAGTCGTACAAAAAAATGATATAGGCGTAGATTGTAGGTAATCTTACTGTCTTTATTTCTGTATAAGCGCTTTTAGCAAAAGAAAAATAATTTTTGAGCAATATGGAAAAAAGACAAAAAATGTCGAAATTTTCGACGTTTTTTGACGAATTCTCATATTTGCCGTGAAAAATTTTGTTAGAAAACTTCAGATTCGTGTTCAGCAATTTTATTTTTTTGTTTAACATAGGAACTTTATATAAAAAGTGGAAGTTTGAATAAAAAGTGAAAATTAAGACCAGGGCTAAACGCAGCAACACTAAGTTTCTTCAAAAAACTCACACACATCATCTGCTTCATCCTCGGTTCGTGCAATACTTCTGTGTCCAATATTTCTTATAAAATTTTAAGTATTTGATTTCTATCTATTTATCTCCACAATAGTGTTTGGAAAATTTGTTGACATCATTCTTATTAGCTTCTATTAGAAAAACCCCTAAGAGCAATGACTTCAGATCCATCATATCAATATACCCGGGCATTCAACGGTTCTTGAAGTTCCAATATTAGAATTGTAACTCATCACGCCTCTTGCTTTGATAACGTCAGAAACTTAATAATTCAGCGTCCTTTTGCAAATAATAATTATAAATCTATTTTATTTAATATACAGATAAAAAAGAGCCGTTTTGAAATATGAGAGATAGGTATTTTGATCCCAAACTCATAATTAAGATAGTAATAACACCTTAACTAGCTCAAATTGAACCATCACCACCAATTAATATGCAAATTTTGGTATATCATTCGACATGTATAAAAAACGGCATTTAGGACCGTTTTCATTGTGAACTTTACTCATTTTTGTGTTTTTAAACAACTACGTACTCATCATTCTTGATCAGTCTAACAAATTATTGTTTTCATAATAGTGTAATGACTTTCACATGAACTATAACGACTCCGAAAAGCAAACAAACGGACACAATAAAGCTTACGGTCGCAAACATACCCTTATTAGCTATAATTACAGCAACTCTCAAACAAAAGAAGCGCCATCTGCCGGATTATAGCAGATATACAAGCTGTCAAATAAAAGCTTTTGGAAGGCAAGCTCTGGAAGCAGAGACCAGAACCTTCAACTTATTTCTAGATTTTGTCAAACAAGTATAAAAGGCACATGTTTGACCGGCAGCGACACAGTTTTGTTTTTAATCGTGAATAAATAAAGTTATTTGTAATAAAGGTAAAAAGTAAAGTTGGTGAATTAATTTCAGTGGTGAATAATAAATAAATTGTTTTGCTTGTAGTAAAAAAAAGTAAAGTGTTTTATTTTGTGAAATAAATAAGTGGAAGTTTTAAATAAAATAAATATGTAAGTTTTATTAACGAACCTGAGAAAATGTGTTAGAAGTGGAATAAAACTTAATTTATCTGTGCACTCACTTTATTTATTGTGTAGTAAGAGAAAAAAAATTACGAAAAGTAAACGTTGACTGTGAAAAGTGAAAAGGAAAAAAACAAAGACAATGGGTAAAACTCTGAACGATTTAAATTTAGTTGAACTCAAGGCAGAACTGAACAAGCGAGGTCTTCCTACTGCTGGAACAAAGAATGATCTTATAATTCGTCTGCAAGAAGGTTTACGATAACGCGGAGAAACCCCAGATACATTAGTATTTGACATTCAAATGGAGGAAGAGGAAGAACAAGTAAGTACGTTGGATATGACAAGAACAAAGAAATGAACAAAAGAATCTTCTCGAACGTTTCGAGCAACAAAGCCAAGAACAAAAAAATCTTCTAAATCTTCTCGAAGGTAAGTTAGAGGGTTTTGACAACAGAATGATTGCCCTTGACAAAGAATTATCGACAATAGAAGCAAAGTTCGAAGATAAAATCGAATCCATTACAAAGGAATTAGAGAAAGTAAAGAAAATGAAGGCTCGAGAAAGTTCTGGCGACTGTCCAAAGAAAAAGACTGGCAACTTCAGTGCTCTCTTTCAGGCCATTGACAAACGCTTTGGAGATGGCCATATGCAAGAAGTTTTCCGCGTCCAACTCAGAAAAGGGGAGAAACTCTGCAGCAGCTCCAAGCAGACATTGAACGGTTGGCACATCTGGCATATCAAGCTGCAGGGGACGAAATCATCAACCGATTCGCAACAGAAGCATTCACCTTCACTATGGAAGCAGCAGAACAGGCTTCACAAGGAGTCCATCGGGTAAAAGAAATAGAAATTGAGGAGTGCTCTTGCCAGAGAACTGCATTCCAAAGGAACCAGCGAGATGGACCTGCTCGATGCAGGAACTGTAACAAGACCGGACATCTTCAACGCCAGTGCAGACTGCCACCTATAAAACCTCCAAGTTGGAATTGCAACAGGACTGTACATCTCCTACGCCAGTGCAGATTGCCACCTAGAAGACCATGGAAACCAGACTACAAGCATTGCATGCATATAAAAGAAAAGGAAGTTGTTTTCATCCAGCGATTGAAAGCCGATCCCATTTACGATTGGAGTAAAAAGAAAATGGGGCATGTGCAAAAAGAAGACTCGAGAAGCGATATATATCGCCCAAAAGTGGCTCCGCCGCAATTAACTCCTACTCGGCGAAAGGGTGAAAAGCGTGGTTCTAAAGAAAGCTACAAGGTTGGAACGGAGGGATTTCAAGTGTGCATGGATGTCAGCCATTTCAAGTCAAATGAATTAATGGTCAAAGCAGTTGGCCACAGCGTGGTAGTGGAAAATAATCATGAACGTGAAGATGAACATCGCTACATAAGTTGTCAGTTTGTACGGATCTCCGTTCCCTTGTCAGCATAATCACTGGACACAACCTACTGAGATACCATAAAAAGAAAATGAGGCTCAGTACTGATGACCTTTGCAGAGGATGCAGTGACGAAGAAGCACATGAGGATACCTCACACTTCCTTTGCCACTGCCCAGCACTCTGTCATTTAAGAAAGAAACACCTAGGAAATTATTTCTATAATGACCTAGAGGAACTTTCTGGAACTTCGGCTAATAGCCTTCTGAATTTCATCAACGCCTCTAAATGGCTTGACTGCTAACAGAACACATAGGTTTTTACATTATCATCATCAAGTCCTGTAACCCCGGTTGGGGCATAGGGCGCCAACAAATCGTTTCCATCCTTCTCGGTCTGCAGATAGATATTTTTAACTGTGGCCACGTCTTTCTCTGGGAGTCTGCTTCTGCTAGAACTGTTGATTTCCATGTTGTTCTTGGTCTTCCAACCCGCCGTGCACCCTGAGGATTCCATTCAAATGACTGCTTTGCAATTTCATCGTTTGGTTTCCTCAGTGTGAGACCAATCCATTGCCATTTACGCTTTCTTATGTCAACGTCCAGCCGCTCCTGGCTTGTCCTGCGCCACAATTCCTCGTTTGATATAATTTGTGGCCAGCGAATTTTTAGAATATGGCGTAGACAACGGTTCACGTCGTGACTTTCCAGGTTTCGCAAGCATATAACAGCACGGATTTGACATTGGATTCGAAGAATCTCAACTTTGTGCGCAAGGAGATTTGACATGAGTTCCAAATTTGGGAGAGAGAACCGAAGGCTGCGCGAGCTTTATTTATTCTACTTTGAACGTCCAGATCAGTACCACCATTTGCTGAAACAATACTTCCAAGGTAGTTAAATTGTTCAACCTCTTCAACTGGCGTCTCCTGTATTAAAATACGCTGATGTGTGGAGCGGCCTGTGAGCATTATTTTTGTCTTTTTGCTATTTATTTTAAGACCACTCGCCTCTCCTTTTAACTTCAGAGCTTGACACATCCCGTTCAGCCCGCTGATGTTATTTGCCAAGAGACATATATCATCGGCATAGTCTAAGTGGCTAAGCCTTTCAAACGGTCTCCATTGAATGCCCTGCCTCTCTGATGTTCCAACGCTGGCCGTCAAGACATCGTCAATCGCCAGTAGAAAGAGAATTGGTGATAGAACATCTCCCTGTCTCACGCCCTGCCGCACTTCGAAAGAGTCGGATAGCTGCCCATTGTGTAAAACAAAGCATCTTGCGTTGTTATAGGACTCTCTTATAATGGCAACAATTTTTGGGGGAATTCCTCTACCAAGAAGTTATCTCCATATACATTCACGGTTGACTCGGTCAAAGGCCTTCTCAAAATCCACGAACATGAGGTAAAGCGGTGATTGAAACTCCGTAGACTGCTCAAGAACGATACGCAGAGTGTTGATATGGTCGACACAAGACCGCCCACTGCGGAAACCAGCTTGATGCCTCTTGAGAGTAGACTCGATTCTAACCTTTATCCGCTCCAGAATGATGGTTGCCATTAATTTTGGAAAAACGGACAAAACTGTAATACCTCGCCAATTGTTGCAATTCTTAAGATCACCTTTCTTTGGCAACTTAACAATTACACCATCCTTCCAGTCGCTGGGATAGATTTCATTTTCCCACACAGCTTGTATCAACGGGTGTAGAATACTAGCCGTTCTGACAGGGTCAGCTTTCAGGAACTCGGCTGGTATACCATCAAGTCCAGCTGCTTTATTGTTTTTGAGAAGATTTATCGAAGATTGAATTTCCAGTACTGTAGGGGGCTCGATGTCAATACCCCTATATGATCTACGCATCTCGTTAAGCTGCGGCACTTCAGCACTCTGCTCGACAGAATCCTCATTAAGCAAGGCACAAAAGTGCTCCTTCCACCTGCGCAGCTGATCCTCGATTGATACCAAAAGTGTACCATCCACATCCATGATTGGTGTTGGTTTTCTTCCCGACAACTTCCTTGGATATTTGGTACAATTCCCTCATGTCTCCTCTTCTTGCAGCGTTTTCCGCATTTTCTGCGAGACTGTCCAACCTCACCCTCTTGTCTCGTCTCACACAGCGATAGACCATCTTATGTGCTAAGCGATACTCTCTTCGCAATTCAGCCTTTCGTTGAGCATCTGCTTCGGCATTTATTTGCATCTTCAACGATTTGCGAAGCTCGATTTTATCCCAGGTGTCTTGGGATATCCAAGCCCAACTAACATTTCAGTTTCTATTAGCTTAGAAATATCGATATGCTGCAAGTCTGGATATGTATAAAGCTTCTATAAAGCTTTCATCAAAAATAAATTTCTAATAGAAGTCATGATTTCAATAACTGCTTCTTTAAAGTCGTTTGAAAGCTTGATATAGAAAATTAAACGAGACTAGCGTCTTTGTTTCGGATAGACCTCTGTTAATAACATTAACGAAGAAACATGAAGCTGTCACTTTATAAAGATTGTATAGAGTAATTTAATTGAAGCTCCTGTCACTTTGTCTTTAAAAGGTTTCGGTTACAATTTGCTGGAAGCCTTATCGAATACTTCGCAGAAACTTCTCAGACTTTATTAACGAACCATAATAGAAAATGTCAGTCTATGCTAAAGAGACTCAAATCTGTCAAAGTCATTGTAATGAAGTCATTGATAAATTTTCGTTTATTGAATAAATTGTTTGTGAAATTTTTTTTGCGTGAATATGTCTACTTCGTGGAAAAAATTTAAAAGTCGGGAAATTATTATAGATCTCTTGCGGTGAGACGTTTCTTAATACTCCAGAGAGCTCGTAACTTAGATATTCAAAAGAATGCAAATGAAAGACAATGACGTGACAGCAAGAAAGTTCAGATTTAATAAGTCTTTCATCGATAAATCAAATATCTCCAGAGCCAGAAGATTTAAGTATGTTTCATTGTTTCTCTGTTTATAATTTTCTTTTAAATATAAATATTCATTCTGTACTTAGATATGAACCCCACTACCAGCATGAGAGGCGAAACTTTTATGAGGGATAACACACACGAGTTTAATGATTAATGTTTTCAAGAAAGCGATGACGAAGATGAAAAAATCAAAAGCTTAGACTTAACTTCAGGCAATGGGCGATTGAATTTAAAAACAACCACTCAGCTCTTCAGATTTTAATTTCAATAATAAACAAGCGATTTGAAAAAAAAATCTTGTACATCTTGTTTCTTTGTGTGAATGGGTTACAAATTTGTTATTAACATGGTGGCTCCACTGGGCATGAGCCATGGTTTGATTATGAACATGTTTAAAAAAAAAAACAATGGAGTCTCAAAAATCCATGTCCGTGCAGTGACATATCCATAGAAATCAGTTTGCTGATTGGATTGTGGTTTGGATGTTGGACATCGTTCATGTCTAGTGGAGCCAGCATGTAGGACTGGAAAATACTGATTAAGTTTTTGCATCTTCCATTTTATATCTAAGATGGCTGAGTGGGTAGAGTGATGGACTCTTACGCAGGAGTTCCGTGTTCGATTCCTAGACGGGTAAGAAAAATCTTTGTGTTTTATAATTATTTCCAATTCATTAATTTACAAATAATTGAAAACAAATAATAGTTTCAGGTTTAACAAACATTAAATGCGGTAAAAATCACTCAAAAGAAATTGAAAGTAAAAAGAATTATATTTTTTCCCCCATTTTCCTACAACCTCTGTAAGAGCTGTATTGTCGGCTTCTAATAGCTATTATAAGACTTTCTATTACACTTGCGTGTTTACTTTTATAGAAACATTTCTGAAGCTATCTGTCAAAACCATAATTTCACTAAGATTTCGAATAGCGCTCGTTAAAACTTCTTATGGATCGTATAGAATTTGAAGCTTTTAAAAGATCTGCGTACGGGGCCTCCAAGAAGATTTTCCGAAATCATTTTCGAAGTTCTATAATATTCTCCTTTTTATGCTTAACGAAATTTTACAAATGTCTTAAGGAAATCAGAAAGCCTATTCAGTTAGGCCGAACTGAAGCTGAAATGTTAGTTGGGAGAGTCTCTAACTCTCGACTGCTTGGGTACAGTTTCGGATCCAGCATCCATAAAAACACTTTTTATATCACCCCACATCTCATCAATTGTTGAATGATGTATTCCATTTAATGACGAAGCTCTGTCGTTAAGGTTGGTGACATTGTTACGACATATGTTGGGATCACTTAAAGCATTTGTATTGAACTTCGAATTCCTTGCTGCACCCTGTGATTGACGTTGTACAGCTGCCGTTCGTAGCTTGAGACTCATGAGAACCAAATGATGGTCGCTTCCAATGTCGGCATTTCTTATGCTCCGAACATCGCACATTGACTTCCTCCATCGCTGCTGAATCATGATGTGGTCAATTTGGTTTTCAGTTTGACCATCCGGATGTACCCAGGTGATTTTGTTGCAAGTCTTATGTTTAAACACAGTTCCACCCAGTACAAGACGATTAGCGTTACAAAAATCGACCAGCAAATCGCCATTTTCATTTCGTGACCCCAAGCCATTTTTCCCCATGACGCATTCCAGACCGTAGTTGTCTGATCCGACTTGGGCATTGAGATCTCCCATGACAATTATGATGTCGGCTCTTGGAACACCACTGTAAACTGAGTTAAGATGAGTGTAGAAAGTGGTTTTGTCTTCCTCGGTCGCTTCATTTGTGGGGCGTAGCACTGAATTATTGTGACGTTGCGAATTTTTGAACGGAACCTTGCTGTCATTATTCTTGCAGAAATGGGCGCCCAGGATATAAGACTACGCCTTGCTTCTTCGTTCAACATAATTCCGACACCATGCAGCCTTTGGCCACCCTCTCTTTCATCCTCCCCGGAATACAGCATTCTCGTTTGCCCAGAGTCAGCTCTGTATTCGGCTCTTCCTCTCCACCTAGTTTCACTGATGCCCAGGATACTGATCTTAAGGTGAAGCATTTCACGCTCAACCTGCTCGTATCTACCTTCGCCGTACAAGGATCGAACGTTCCATGCTCCGATTTTCGTACGTATGCGGTAGCCAAAAGTATCATTTGCTCTTCTTAAAAGACTTCTTCTATTTGTTAACGATTCATTTATTGTTATGGCGTCTTGATTGACGCTGGTACACGAAAGATGCCGCACCCCCAAATCCGATGTGCGGTTTACAGCAGCCGAAGCTGCAGAAGGATTCTCCATAAAATGGTTACCTCTTGGGGACTCATTTCCAATTGTTGTCATATTTCATGTAATAGCATATATCCTTCCACCATGGTGTTTTCCGAGATACGATTAATAACATACATAAGCTCAGATTTTACAGGCACACCCGCCTTTTGTATGGTCAAACACATAACTGCTCGAGGCCGCCCACTATGGGAAAACAGACGCCTTTTGTAGCCGCCCAATATGGGTTACAGACGCTACCTGCTGCTGCCGTTGGCCTTTTAACAAAAACGCTCCTCCGCCACCAGACTATCATGCCGTTGACCGCCACCTGCAGTTCATCCGTCTTAAGGGGGCTTTTAACCATCCCAAGGACAAGTTTGTGCCCTGACCAGCAAAGCTGGGTTGTCTGCTTATCCCGGCATCCATTCGGTCCCCCTGCACGTTAGCGTTACCCACCCTTTTGTAAGGGAAATTATTGGGAAATTTCCCCTACGGTAAGCTCTGGAAGCAGAGACCAGAACCTTCTACTTATTTCCAGAGTTTTTCAAACAAGTAAATATAAAAGGCACATGTTTGACCGGCAGCGACACAGTTTTGTTTTTAATCGTGAATGAATATAGTTGGTTGTAATAAATGTAAAAAGTAAAGTTGGTGAATTAATTTCAGTGGTGAATAATAAATTGTTTTGCGTGTAGTAAGAAAAAGTTGTATGGGCCACTACCTCACAGAACTTTTTTTTTAAATTAGCCTCGAATATTAACTATTTATGCATGCTGAACTCTGCCACTGTATAGTCTCGTTAAATATTTGTTCCTATTTTGAGTTGTTGAAATATCGATTTTAATCTCACGTCATACCAACTCTACTAGCTCGAAAAGACACGACTAGCTCACTTCCTTTTACCACCCAGACCGCCAACCTGTGAAGACCCTTCAAGATTGATCGAAACGCATAAAAATACCAATCTACTCAGTCGCGAATTTTATTCAAGTTTTCTTAGAAATGTTATTTTATTCAATTAAATTAAATAATAAAAATCCTCATATCCGCGATATTTACATCGCATTTAAGCGACAATAGACGGGAGCTTCGTAAGCTCAAAGTGATTGAAAAGCCAAAAAAACGTAAGGTGCTTTAAGAAGCAAAGATTATTTTTTTTGCTTTTTTTTATGTAATAATATTTTTTTTATAGTACCTTGGCTATTAGTTTTTTTTATATAAAAGCCTTGTCCGTCTGACTTCTGGGCTACAAAGAAAAGCTGTGAAAGTCCGTCCGCAGGTAAATCCTAACCCGAGTCCTGAGCGGAATCCGGGAAGGATCAGCAGAAGATGTTTCTCATACTGAATAGGGAATTCCAACACGTCGCTTTGCAATCTTTTCGTCGATTCGAAGTCCGACAAACGTTGAACAAAAACTCCAAAGATAACCTATTAAAAAAATGTGTTTTTTTTTTGCAAAGGTTTATTTTAATTTTAATTATGTTCATAGGAGCCCGTAACATTTTTTTTAACGAAAATTCATAAAACACCCGCTGACTGGTGCTTTAGATCTTGGCACCGAAGCCACATGTGTCGTTGTCGACACACGAAAGACCAGCCAGCGACCTTTTTATACCAAGTGGAGATTTTGTTAAGCCCTCTCATATCTTCGAGTGTTTTCCTAGTTGAAGCCAGCGAAATTTTAGAAGCCGAAGGCGTACAAGTGAAGGCTTCACATTATTCATATAAGAGCTCTAAGTGTGCTGTAGGAGCTTCAGCTCGACCACGTTCTGCGTAGCTAAATAAATATATGCATCATCCGCTCCTGTATCCACCATATTTATAAGTACCTACCCGTTACATAAGAATGCATATGTATATAGATTTTTTTTACTCTTGAAGTTCGTATTTTTGCTAACAAATTCGCTTTTCATCTTTTCCGGACCCACATTATGAAATATTTTCATCAACTGGACCGCACTGGATGTAATTTGCCGACCCCTGCCCTAAACCCTTAACCCTAAACCCTAAACTCTAAACCCAAAACCCCATTTACCCCAAATCCTAAACCCTAAACCTTAAACCCTTAACCCTTAACCCTTAACCCTAAACTCTAAACCCTAAACCCTAAACCCTAAAACCTAAACCCTAAACCCTAAGCCCTTAACCCTAAACCCTAAACCCTAAACCCTAAGCCCTAAACCCTAAACCTTAAACCCTAAGCCCTTAACCCTAAACACTAAACCCTAAACCCTTAACCCTTAACCCTTAACCCTAAGCCCTACACCCTAAACCCTAAACCCTTAACCCTAAACCCTGAACCCTAAACCCTAAACCCTAAACCCTAAACCCTAAACCCTAAACCCTAAACCCTAAACCCTTAACCCTTAACCCTAAACCCTAAACCCTAAACCCTAAACCTTAAACCCTAAACCCTAAACCCTAAACCCTAAACCCTAAACCCTAAACCCTAAACCCTAAACCCTAAACCCTAAACCCATAACCCTAAACCCTAAACCCTAAGCCCGCTAAACCCTAAACCCTAAACCCTAAACCCTAAACCCTAAACCCTAAACCCTAAACCCTAAACCATAAACCCTAAACCCTAAACCCTAAACCCTAAACCCTAAACCCTAAACCCTAAACCCTAAACCCTAAACCCTAAACCCTAAACCCTAAACCCTAAACCCTAAACCCTAAACCCTAAACCCTAAACCCTAAACCCTAAACCCTAAACCCTAAACCCTAAACCCTAAACCCTAAACCCTAAATCCTAAACCAAACCCTAAATCTTAAACCCCAAGTCATTAACAGTTTACTTTGTTTTTACTATACGTTTTGTTAACGTAGCTGAAGATTTGTTTCTGCTTTATGTCTTTTTAAATTTCTCAAGATAGTTCAATTGCGGTGTGAGCTTGGCCAGTTTTGGATAGGTACCCAACCACTTACTGAGTCCATCTTTAGGGCTCTGTAAACGGTAAAGCATGGTTCCAATGTTCTTGGCTCGACTAATCTCCACAGACGACACGGTGAAACCAAGCTTAAACCAATTTGTACTTCATTATTCATACGACGAAACAATAATGACTACAATTGAGGTGATTAGAACCAAAACTCGCCATATCCATTTCAGAAAAGCTCTCCATAACCAGATTTAATTGCTTAATAACTTTTAAATGAGAGTAGTTAAGTTATAATTTTGTATATCCAATCCTAGATTTTGAAATCTTTTTGTTATGGTTTAAAGGAAAATTATATTAAAAGTTTCATTAAAAAGATATTTCTGTGGTAATAAGTTAAAACAGTCAATTTTTGTCATTTTTCAGTATGAGCAAAACAAGTTTTGCATATTTTTAAAACTGACTATTTTATTTATTAAAAAAAAGTACTGGAACCAGGTTAGTGAATTTTTTTTCAGAAAAGATAGTAGCAATACCCAGTTAATCCTATCTTTGTTTTTGTAAAAGCCTTTAAACTGAACTACTAAAACTATTTTTAAAGGACTTAAGCTATTTTAAAAAAAGGCTTTTCAAATGAACATATAGCTTATGCGACATAAGATGTTTTAACAATTTCTTTGGTAACGCTTTTGAGACTTAAGTCAAGTTAAGCTTTTTCAAAAAAATTGGAACACAAGTTTTGAAAAACTTATGTCGACCTAAGCGATGAATATCTATCAAATTAAAGTGTCACGACTTAAGCTACTTTAAAAAAATGCATTCTTTATAAGGTTTGAAAGATTTTTGGTCAATGTAGGCATTAGCTGTTATACAAAAGCTATTTTTGTTCAAGAAAACTAAAGCTATTATGTTTTTATTAAATTAAATGTTTTACATTTTACGTAGAAAAATGAGACCTGGGGCCAAATTCCGCAAGTGTGAATGATTTTCCGTGTACACAATCTATTCACGCCCAAAGCAAGTGTGAATAAATTTGACTGAATGTTATGCTATTTGTCATACATTTTAAACTCACTCTTGCGGAATTGCAAAAACCAATGTGTACAAGATTTTTTGTCTACACAGAAAAAACTCACTCTTGCGGAATTGGGCCCCTGGACTAAAAAAAAGTTGAACGAATTGTGCATTTTCCTAGTAAAAAAACTTGATTTTCATTTAAGTTGACTTAAGCTTTTTTAACTTATTGCCACAGATTTAACAATTACCATTAGCTTTGACAAGTTTTTCTGGCATGGATTTGTCGAGTTTTGATTCTCATCGCCTCAATTCTAGTCAACAAAATTTACGGAAAAAGATTTTTTCAATTTTGTTTAGTGTTTTTTGAAGAGGTTTATCTTTGTGATGAGTAGTCTTGTATTAAGTTGGAACAGAAAACATTCTATAGCTTAATACAAAATACAAACAAATAATTTT